>UESW01004041.1:1110084-1167325 GCA_900491605.1 Calamus simplicifolius
TTTATTTACTTTTCATTTTATCTTGAAAAAAATGAAAGAGAATAAAATAAAAGCTAAACATCAACATCAAGCATCACCTCAAATATATTAATTCATAGAGTAACGTTATTTTATCAAGCATTTATTTTCTTAGGTTCTTTAGGTGCCTTATTTATGATTTGTTTCTTGGCTGCATTAGGTGGCAACGACATTTAATGCGAAAGAAGATTCCTTCATGTGGTGAAAGTGGTGACATGGAAAGATTTCGTGAAGAGGAGAGAACTGAAGTCTTTTAGAGTTTTTCAAAAAAGAAGACATCAATTGCTTTCAATGAAAAACATAAGTTTCTTTAGTTTTCTTTTCGCTTTCATTATGAACTAATTTCTTTTTCTAGAGCATTGATGTAATCTATCAATGAACGCATAATTTATTTTATTAGTTATTTTATTTTTAATATTTTCATAATTGAGTGTTTTATTCTTATGATTAATGCTTATAATTTATTGTTTGATTAATCGAATTACAATGAGACTGAGAGGTGATTTGTTATTTCCTATGATTAATTCTTACAATTTATTGTTTGATCAATTGAATTACAATGAGACCGAGAGGTGATTTGTTATTTTAGATATAGAATTAAACATAAAAATTTTATTTTTTTATGTAAACGGTCAAATGGGTACCTTGTGGATACCCATTTACCCAGTCATGTATTTCCATTCCCGTCTTGTTAACTATAACTGCTTAACGGGGTGGGAAACGAAAAGATTTTTGCTAATAGGGATGAGGATCGATAGAGGCCGTCCTGGGCCGTTGTCATCCCTAATCCTTCTCTAAGATCAAGCATCTTTTAACAGAAGAATGTCATGGCCAGTTCGTCCCCTGTTCGCCCTGAAGACATGGAGCATCCAACTTACATCTCTTTCACTATAACTTCGACGAACCTAGAGAGAATCCATCAGGAATACTGGATTTCTAGTGACTTCGTCCTACAAGTTCCAAGTCTTAGGCAGAGGGCGTCGGAAGCATTGTCATTCAGGATCTTTTTCTACAAAGAATGTTTCAAAGCTGGCCTTCGTCTTCCTTTCCACTTAGTCATTGAGGGCATAATGAGGTTTTATGGCATCTGTCCCTCAGCGGTGGTGGCGAATAGCTAGAGACACATTGTAGGCTTCATCTCCTTGTGCAAGTTTGTGGAGTAACAGCCACAGTACCCTTGTTTCGAGCTTGCCACGATATCATCTTCCCCTGAACTTCTTCATGGCCCTACATCGGTCCTCGGAGGGCCTTCAAAAGGATCTTTGGGGCTCCTTTCTCTATAAAAGGTTGGAAGTCCTACTTCTTAATCATCTAGTGGAGTGGTGAATGCCACTTCCCTCGATCATGGAGAGGTTTCCCCAATGACTTGAACAGAGGTCTAGTGCTGTTGAAGCAGGAGCACAAAGATTTGGACATTCTCACCCATGGCCCCGCGCTATCGATTGGGGTCCTGCTTGCTGAGGATGCCCTTTTTAATGTAGAGCTTAGCATCATCAATCCCCGAGGTAACCCTCAGTTTCATGTTTCATTCATTGGGCTTTGGATGTATCTGTTTGTGTGAGACTGATCATTTGTATATTCTGTTTGTACCATCCAAGTCAGACTTTGGAGATCATTTGAGGGAGGAACTAAAGAAGGGCAACCAAAATCATGACGCTAAGAAGAGGTACAATATCAGGAAGTTCAATTGTGGCAAGGTGGGTGAGAGGCCTCGTTTGGCCTTATCGAGCTCGGAGGAAAGGAAAGACGAGAAGAGGCCCCGTCTACCCTCGCCAAGCCTTGGAAAGAAGAAAGTTATGTTCAGCCATCAATCTCCCTCACTGAGGGAGAGGAATGAGGAGATGCCGATGGAGATAAATGAGGGTGTGCTAGCTTCGAAGGAAAGAGAGCCGATGGAAGAGATTGGAGGGGCTCCGAGTCGGAGGGCGAAAGAGCTATTGGATGAGCTGATAGGGGGGCCACCAGCTGGCCGTGATATTCCTCCTTCGAGTGCTGGGGAGCCTTTACGCAAAGAGCTGAAGAAGGTCAACAAAATGTCAAAGGTCTGAAAGGGCCTTCGGCTGAGGAGTCCCACCTCAAAGAGCTAAGGAGGCCGAGCAAAATATCGAAGGTCAAGAAGGGCCTTCAGCTGAGGAGTCTCTTCCCGAAGGGCCAAGGGAGGCCGAGTAGAATGTCGAAGGTCAGAAGGGCCTTCGGCTAAGGAAGTTGGTAGGGGCGATGTTCCCTGCTCGACCCACCCTGATTCCGAGGAAGAGTCGCTGGCTGATAGGCTCTGTTCTTTCTTTTGCCAGGGAGAAAGTCCCTTTAGGGTAGAACCTTAGGAAGATGGCAAAGGCCACATTTCCTTCATGCTTGACAGGTCCGACATCTCTGAAGATCTGGATTTTTTAACCGCAATTAGTAACTCTAAGCTTGTGAGGACCATGAACGTCTACGCCTCTTGGCCGGGTAAACAAAAGCAAATATCTTCTCCTCCTTTTCAACTTGTTTAGTTGTTTCCAAGCTCATTTGCTGTGTTTTGCTGCAGAACGTAGTTCTTTTGAGAGCAATGTCTAATCGCCTAACCTCAGTGTCGAAGGCTCATGCCCGAGCTTTGCAGGAGAATGCCGAGCTTCGGAATAGAGAGGGCTCGGTTAGCCAACTCTTCGAAGAGCTAGCTAAGGTCCGGGCCGAGCTCAATAAAGCCAATAAGTCAGCCGGGGTGGCCAACAAATCGGCCTAGGAAGCTCGGTCAGAGTTGTCGAGGTTCCGAGTAGGGGCCACAGAGGAAATAAATACGTTGAATAAAAGGCTTGGCAACGAATGTTGCAAATTTGAAATTACCCAAAAAAAGGGTCATGTCGGCCGTGGCTGACCTTGCAGCTGCAAGGAATGAGGTGGAGAAAGACCGGGTGAAGCTGGATCATGTTGAGAAGAAGCTTCACCAATTTGAGAAGAAGAACAAGAAGCTCCATGAGCAGGTTGCGGAGGTGGATGCTCATTATGTTGATTCTATGGTGGAGGTATGCTTATATAACTTTTATATTAGCAAATTTTATCTTGCTCTGATGAGCCAATCTATTATGTCTCTCAGGTGAAACTTGAAGAGGCTAGGGCAGCAAAGAAGATCAAGATGCTGATCGAGGAATGCTATAGGCTTTGGGGCCAGGTGACTAAGGCTAACAATTGAGCTGCCCTGGCTACTAAAAAATATAAGAGCTCAGCCGAGTTCACCAAGGAAAAGGTTTTATTTTCCAAGAATGCCTATGGATTGGGGGTGAAGGAGATGCGGCAGAAAGTCACCCAGGAGAATCCGAACATGGACCTATTGTTCCTTGAGGGCGAGGGTTACTGTGTCCCATCGCCAACCGATCCTTCGGCCTCGTCTTATCCATCGGCCGATGCAAAGTACAAAGAAGGCATCCTGGAGATTGATTTTGAGGTGATCTTGGAGGTGGATCTGGCCGAGGCTTCATCATCAGGTGACAGAGAGGTTGAGGTCTCTCGTTGACCATCGAGAAAGCTGAGACTCTTCCGTTGGTTGCCAAGGAAGCTGAGATTCTTCCATCGGTTGCCGAGGAAGCTGAGGTTCCTTCATCAGCTACCGAGGAGGCAGTCCAATCAAGCCAGCCTACTTCAGCCCCTCATCCTTCAGTGGTTTCCCTTAAACAGGGTGCAGATCCAGCCAAGTCAGGAGAGCTGTAGAATTCTTTTGATGATAAGAAAATCTTGTAAGTCTTTCACGACTTAGGTGCTTGTAATTCCTTCGCAATATGAAATTTCATGGATAGAATTTCATTCTCTGTCAATTGATCTATATTCTTTATAGCCTGAGTACTGTAGGTTTGGCTACTTCTTTAGAACACTTTGCAACCGGCAAGCCTAGTCGCTTAGGCTTCTCGAGGATAGCCTAGGAGAGCTCTGATCGAAAGATCAGAGGATTGACTTTAGAACGTCTCATCTCGACTGAGGGTTCGGGTAGATGGTTGGATGCCCTCGGACTTACCAAAGTTCATAGATAGCTCGATCTTGCCGAGGTTCTGAGATAGCTCAGCCCATAGTTTAGCTCTGCTAAGGTTCAGAGATAGTTCGGCCCTACCGATTTTTAGAGATAGCTCGAACTAGCCGAGGCTTGGTGATAGCTCGAGCCAGCCAAAGCTTAAACCTTGTAGTTGGTGGATGCCATCCCTGAGATGAGTTACGTCACCTACTTATGTTGATTGACTTATGTAGAGGATTTCTTTCCTTTGCATTACATGCCCCTCGTCCTCTATCCACTGACTTCACCCGCGCTTGGGGAATTGGGCCCAAGTGTTTGATTCCAACCCATGAAGGTTGAGATCAAGGAGGAGCACTATTTCCGATATGATGCATCATTAATCCATCTCGTCAAGCTAGGAGAGTCTCTTCAAATTCTATCTGAGGGTGCCTAATTGGGCGACACGTGGCCGAATCAGAGATTAGGGCACGTAGGCCAACGAGCCTCGATTCCTCGGAGCTCTTTTGATTAATGCCTTTTGTCCCCCCACTTGATGGCTTTAAAAGGGGGAAGATATGCATCATTTATAGCCACACGAGCGTTTGGCATTTTATCTTCTGTTTCTCTTCTTTCCTCTCACTCTTTGCCAAGGAAGTGAGCTCGAGGTATTCCGCTTCTGCACATGCTCAAGAGTCGAGTTTTGAATCTTCTTTTATGAAGAACACCTTGAGGTGGACGTCAGCCCTTCATTCAATGATCGAGGGGATGATAGAGTCTTATGACAGCTATCCCCTGGCTGCAACTCCAGATGACTACAACTCAGAAGAAGAATAAGATTTCTTGAGAGCTTTCTGTTTCTTCTTTTTTGATGGAGAAAATAGAAGAAATGCCGGCTCCGAAGGAGGAACAGCCTGCAAAAGGCACTGCATAGCTGCCGCATATGTTAATGCTAAGGGTCGGCAATTCCAGGGGCATGGCTTCCCAGAAGAAGAAGAAGAAGAAGACTTCTTGAGAGTTTTCTATTTCTTCTTCTCTGATGGAGAAGATGGGAGAGATGCGGCCCCGAAGGAGAAGCAACATGTAAAAGGCACTGCGTAGCTTAGTTAGGTCCTAGACTTGAGTGTTGTGGCCTTGGGGCTGGAGTGTTGCTATCCTCTAGAGGAAGATGATGTCGCAGTAGTTGAGTCTATCAACTTGGAGGTTGATCACTGGGCTACTATTACGGGCGATTCCACGCATGTAGGAGATTTCCTTTATACATCTTGTGCCATAGAGCACTCATAATTCTTTTGTAACAAGGACTTTTAATTAATGAAATATTCATTTTTCCCAATTGCACATGTTTTGAGCTAAATATCTTTTGCTTCATCATTTTGTTAGAGTGTCTTAGCTAGTTAGGTTTCATAAGGAAAACCAGTAGCTCTTCTCGGCTCTATCGAGGTATAGAGAACTCCGATTGGCCATGCTGAGGTTCAGTGAAATTTTTACTTGGCCCTGCTAAGGTTCGGAGAACTCGATCAGCCATGTCAATGTTCAAAGGAATTTTTACTTGGCCCTGCTAAGGTTTGAAGAACTTCGATCGGCCATGCCGATGCTCAGATGAATTTTTACTTGGCCCTGTCAAAGTAAGGAGAACTCTGATTAGCTATGTTGATGCTCGAGGGAATTTTAATTAGCTATGCCAAAGTACGGAGAACTCTGATCGGCCATGCTGATGCTCGAAGGAATTTTTACTTGGCCCTGCCAAGGTTCGAAGAACTTCAATCGGTCATACCGATGCTTGGAGGAATTTTACTTGGTCCAACCAAGATCCGTGCCAAGGTTCGGAGAACTCCAATCGCCATGCCGAGGTTCGGAGGAGTTTTTACTTGGCCCTGCCAAGGTATAGAGAACTTCGATCGGCCAAGCCGAGGTTGGGAGGAATTGAAATTGTAGGGTCAGCAATTAGGCGAGACCTGCCTTTTATCAACATCTTGGAAAATATGGTTATTCAAAGAATAAATGTTTAAATCAAAAGTGAAGTTGGCCTTTGAGAGGCGGCCTGATCCGGAGCGTCAGTGATTGCTCTTTTGCAATTCGCCATTTAGAGTATGTCCTTCTTGTTTTGAACCTTTTCTCCTAGTTTTCAAGTTTTTAGGAACTTGAGGCCCTTCCTCTAGAGCTAATCTGTTGCTGCAGATTTCTGTTCTTCGACTTGGGGACGACGCATATCAAAATTTGGGTAGCGCTCTCTCATTGCAAAACAGTCTTCACATAGGGAGAGAGGTGGCGGTCCCTGCGAAAGATTCTTCGACGTCCAAGTCAGTGGAAACCCTTGGCAAATAGATAGAGTGGAAAAGGTTGTTGAAGAAGGATGCTCCATAGAAGGTCTCTAGAGAGCAATGGCGTCCATTAGGGTTTCTTGTGTGCTTGAGAGCTTAAGTGCTTACATGAAAGGGCTTGGGACCTGGTATTTATGTGTTGCCAAGATGGTAAGTTGTTACCTGATTTCTTAGGCGCAGTTATGAAAGTTGGTGGCCGATAAGGATGATAGCCGCATATCTTATCAAGGAATAAGAGATTCCATTGATCATGGAGGGGGTGTCGTATTTGGCCTCTATTTCTGTCTAGGGGGTCTCATTCCGAGATCTTTGTGATCGGTGCAGTTATCTTCCAGGATGTCCGACATGATTCGGGAAAGGATGATGTTTATCTTGAAAAATCTGGGATTCGGTCCTGCCGAGGTACGGAGATGGCTCGACCTTACCAAAGTACGAAGACTATAGCTGATGCAATTGTCCTTTTCCATAACGGAGAGTGAACTTCTTATGAGCATAGCGGTTAGTGAACCAGAGCCCAGAGGTGGGTCTCATTACCTTCCACGTCTACCAATTAATGCGGAAACAATTTTACCCTGCATTAGTTATCATATAGAATGGGTTCGCCATCATTTTGTATGAACCTGGTACTACTATGGTCATATGTGATTAGGTTAAAATTCTATAAATCAAAATTTATTCGGCTTATTAAACAGTTCAAAAATATAATTTAGAACTTGATTTATATATTAAAATAAATAAGTAAATCGGTTTGACTCCCATGTTTGATCATCAAATTGGTCAAATCGGATTAAATAAATTGAGCTTCAAAGGGATTAAATAAGTTAACGGATTGGGTCAACTGGGATAGAAATAGATCAATTGATCCTGTAGTTTTTGAATGCGTTAAATAGATCTTCAAACCGACCGTGTCATGGCTCGACTCAACTATTACTGTGATGGAAAATAAATTTAATTAGAAAATGCTTAATGGTGTGGCTGATCAGACCAAAGGGCCCGCAAGGTGTCGGGATCACAAGCCTTGCGTCACGTGGTCTGGCGATGATTCAATCCCTTGGCATTGGGCTCACAGCAGCCCATCTCGACCTCCGTGTTGTCTGTGGCCCATCTCGACCTCCGTATCGGTCATGGCCCATTCTGGTCTCGGTCGGCCTCGGCCCTTCTCGACCTCCGTGTCGGTCACGGCCCATTCTGGTCTCGGCATCGGCCTCGGCCCATCTCGACCTCCATGTCAGTCACAGCCCATTTCGGTCTTGGCGTCGGCCATGGCCCATT
Source organism: Calamus simplicifolius (assembly GCA_900491605.1). Lineage (NCBI taxonomy): Eukaryota > Viridiplantae > Streptophyta > Magnoliopsida > Arecales > Arecaceae > Calamus > Calamus simplicifolius. The sequence continues at coordinate 1,117,654 of UESW01004041.1, forward strand.
CCGACCTCTGCATCAATCACAGCCCATTTCGATCTCAGCGTTGGCCTCGGCGTCGGCCACGGCCCATTCCGACCTTCGCATCGGTCACGGCCCATTCCGGTCCGGTGTCAGCCTCGGCGTCGGCCACGGCCCATTCCGACCTCCACGTCGGCCACGTCTCATCTCGGCCTTGATGTCGGCCTCAGCGTCGGCCTCGGCATCGATCTCAGTATTGACCTCAGCGTCGGCCTCGGTGTCAACCTCGGCGACGACCATCCACGTTCAAGCTACGTGGCCCACTTCCCTCAAGAATGGCGGATCACTTCACCACGAACATGTTCGGCAACGTGGGCAATGAACGTGCCTCCCTTTGGTGCCACTAACGGCAGATGGGCTCCCCCATGTTTAGTCCCACTACCCGTCCTTTGCGGCATTGAAGACTGGTAATCAACAACTGTCCAAAAGGGATTTGGCCATGAGGGAAAGAAGGTAAGAGGGATCCCGGAAGGAGGTATAAAGGGGGCTCCAGCCCTGAAGGTAAGGGGAGGATCTGATCATAACAGAAACAACAACCCCTGTTCCCCAAATCGCTAACTTGGGCATCGGAGGATCCCTGCCGGAGCCACCGGTCTGGGACTTTTCTTACAGATGTCGGAGTGGAGGAGAGGACCCCGTCATTCCTTTGGAGGCCCGCGAAGACTTCCTCCATCTGACGCTCACAAAAAGTGATCTGGCAGCAACAGATTGGCGCGCCAGGTAGGGGGGGCGTGAGCAGCAAGGCGTGTAGGGAAGAAAGTAACAGACGCGAACAATCAAGCTCTCAATCCCTCCTAACCGAAGAAGAGATGGTGGTAACTCGTGCTCAAGAAACTTCCACCAGCCTGGCTGGGGAGCAGCAGGCGAGGGTCGAGCAGCCGGAGGCCCTCCCGCCAGTTCATCCTTCACCACCATGCCAAGGTGATAGGGTCACCGCCCTCGCTCATGAGATGCAGTCCCTTGCTGCAGTGATTCGGGAACTCCAACAACAATCGGCGGTCGCTCAACCTCTGCCGCCACCCCAATCCTTGGAAGAAGTTGTGGCGCAGCCCAACCAACAATCTACCCACGGAAGACATTCCCACGGAAGGCTCACCACCGTCGGGACGTCCCCACAAGAAGGAGATCCTCTAACAGTCCCTCTCCCCGACGATCCCGGGACAAGGCCCCAGGGAAGGGTATAGCCCGTCAACACCGCCCGTCCCCCCGTCCCCTATCTACCTCGTCAGGAGAAGAGTCCATAGGCGAGAGGATTCATCTTCGCACGGAGAAACGACGGGAAGAGCGCTATTGGCGCTTGGAGGAGCTCGGCCGACAGCTGACCAATCAATCGAAGGCGAAGTATGACAGCCGCCCCCCCTGACTAGGCGGATCATGGAAGAACCTGTCCCTTCCCGATTTCTCCTTCCTCAGCTAGATCCTTACGATGGTACTACTGATCCCCTAGACCATCTGAAAGTTATAAGGTGTACATGCAGGTCCAGGGGGCATCGGATGCTCTTCTATGCATTGCTTTCCCAGCCACCCTACGAAAGGCTGCGAGGGCTTGGTATTTCCATCTACCTCCTCACAGTATTCATTCAGATAGCTGGAGAAAGCTTTTCTCGCCCACTTCGATGCGAGCCGATGGATCCCTCGGATGGCTGACAGCCTCTTTGCCATCCGACAGAAGAATGAAGAGACTCTTCGGGACTTCGTCGCCCGCTTCAAGGAGGCAGCAATGGAGGTTTACCACCTTGACGACTCGGTGGCCACCTTGGCCTTGAAGTGTGGGCTCCGCCCTTCCCACTTCGCATATTCATTAGACAAGAAGCCCCTGAGCTCATACGCGAAGCTGCTGAGTTGAGCTCAGAAATATATTTGCGCTGATGAGGCCGACTCCTCTCGGCGGGAAACTGATGAAGGCCCCAGTAAAAAGCAAGTTCATCAGAGTATGGCGGATCTCATACCAAAAAGCCCAAGCCGCCTCGTCGGGCAGATAATCGGCCACGGACTTTCGCCCCTATAGGTGAACATTATACCCCTCTGGTAGCCCTAATCTCCCACATCCTTATGGAAATCAAGGGTGAACCTTATCTCAAGCGCCCGCGCCCCTAAAGCCTGGAATTCCTCGCAATAAAAATCTATACTGTCGTTTCCATCGGGATCATGGCCATGACACGGAAGACTGCCGACAGTTGAAGAAGGCTATAGAGGAGCTCATTCAGCAAGGCCACCTTGGCCAGTTTGTCCGAAGAGGAAATCCAGCAGCACCAGGCCCTTCGGTGCCACCCGCTCAGCAAGCCAATGTCGACAACGCCTCACTGAGAAGACGGTGGCAATGATCTCCTAGGGAGCGGGGGGCACTTCAAAAAGACCTCGGGGGGTGAGAGAGATAGCATTGTAATTCCTTTCTCGAAAGAGATTTAGAGGGGGTAGATAACCCAAATGATGAAAGCGTCGTCGTATCCATGACGATTGCTAAACATCCTGTAAAGAGAATATTAGTTGATAGTGGAAGCTCGACTGATATTTGACATATGATGCATTTGTTTGTATGAACTTGCTTTTGGATTCCCTTCGACCAGTGACGACGCCTCTCGTTGGCTTCACCGGAGATGCGGTGAAAGTTGAGGGAGAGATTACTCTCCCCGTCACGGCTGGAACTTCACCCCGCCAAAACACGATCTTCATAAAGTTCCTGGTAGTAAGAGTTCCTCTGGCATACAACGCTATTCTCGGCCGGCCAGGTTTAAATCTGTGGATGCCATTATCTCGACGAATAGGCTATTGGTCCGGTTTCCCACTCATCATGGGATCGGGAAATGCGGGGGAAAGAAGCCCGATGTCCCTCTGCTATCACATGACCCCTAGCCCTCAGTCGGCAGTCCCTTCGCCAACTTCCAAATTGCCAGACCCGAGAGAGGCCGAGAAGAGGGGGGAACCGGCGGGACATCTATTGACTTTCCCCTTAGGAGAGGACCCGACGAGAACCTTCTAAATCGGGGCCTCTCTCCCTGAGGAGGAAAGGAGCCGGCTCCTCGGTTTCCTCCGAGCCAACGCCGATATTTTTGCATGGTCGCCGACCGACATGCCAGGTATACCAGCTGAAGTAATTACTCATAAACTTAACATTAAATCTAACTGTAGGGCGGTCCGAAAAGAAGAGAAGCTTCGCTCCTGAGTACCAGAAAGCCATTGACGAGGAGGTCCGCAAACTGATTGCCGCCGGCCACATTCGGGAGGTCCATTATCCCGACTGGTTGGCTAATGTAGTGATGGTGCAGAAAGCCAATAGAAGCTGGAGGATGTGTGTCGATTTCACTGATATCAACAAAGCATGCCCCAAGGACAGCTTTCCGCTCCCCAGGATCGATCAGTTAGTGGACGCCACCTTGGTCACGAGACTCTCAGCTTCATGGATGCTTTCTCGGGGTACAACCAGATTAGAATGGAGCCCTCATATGAAGAGGCCACCTCCTTCGTGACCGAAAAGGGGATCTACTGCTATAAAGTCATGCCTTTCGGACTGAAAAATGCTGGAGCTACATATCAAAGATTGATGAATAAGGTCTTTGAAGGCCAGATCGGGCGCAACATGGAAGTATATGTAGACGATAAGCTGACCAAAAGCATTCGAACTGGCGACCACCTATCTGACCTAATGAAGACCTTCAGCAATCTTCGTCGGTTCCAGATGAGGCTGAATCCTTGGAAATGTGTCTTTGGAGTCGCAGCGGGCAAATTCCTAGGATTCATGGTGACGCAACGAGGGATAGAGGCGAACCCGACAACATCCAAGCTATCCTAGATATGAGGCCGCCGGTGAATAAAAAGGAAGTCCAACGCCTGACCGGAAGGCTAACAGCTCTGAGCTGTTTCCTATCCAGGTCGGCTGAGCGGAGCCTCCCCTTCTTCAAGGCCTTACGAAAGGTCAACACCTTCGAATGGACGGGTGACTACCAAAAGGCCTTTGAGGAGTTGAAGAACTTCTTGTCGACTTTGCGCTACTGTCGAAACCGATGGAGGGAGAGAACCTCTTTTTGTACCTGGCTGCCTCTCAGGAGGCTGTCAGTTCTGTCCTCATCCGGATAGACACCGAGGGATTGCAGAAGCCGGTGTATTACACCAGTAAAGTGCTCCATGACGCTGAGACCAGGTACACCAAAACCGAAAAAATTATTTCCGCGCTAATAGTATCGGCTCAACGTCTCGGGCCTTATTTTCAAGCCCACTCAATCGTAGTGCTAACAGACCAGCCCTTGAGGATAATCTTATCCCGCCCTAATACCTCCGGTCGGCTGGCAAAGTGGGCGCTCAAGTTGGAAGAATTTGACCTGACCTTCGAACCAAGGTCGAGTATGAAGTCCCAAGTCTTGGCAGATTTCCTGGTTGAGTGCACCTAGACTGATGAGCAGACCAGGGGGGCTCCGATGAAACCCCTGGAGGCGCCACCATGGATACGAGGAAGGATTGGATCCTTCATGTGGACAGGGCATCAAACTCCCAAGGGAGCGGTGCCGAGATCATTCTCGCCGATCCCGACAGTGTAACGATTGAGTATGCCCTCCGTTTCCTCTTTTCTGCCACGAACAATCAAGCCGAGTACGAAGCCTTGTTGGCCGGGATGAGGCTCGCTAGAGAACTTAAAGTGGAGCATCTCAGAGCGTATACCGACTCCCAACTCATCTCGGGGCAAATCGCAGGGGAGTATGAGGCTCGGGATCCTATCATGTCCTGATACTTGGACAAGGTCCAGTCGGAGTCCCTCTCTTTGCTCGTTTCTGTGTTATCTATGTTCCCCGGGAAGAAAATGCTCGGGCAGATGCGTTGTCCCGCTTGGCCACCTCGGCCGAGACTTTGGGAAGGACTTACGTGGAGCATTTGCTAATCCCGAGCATCGAGGCGGCAGAGGAGGCCCTGCCAATTGAACAGGGGACTTCTTGGATGGACGCCTATGTCCAATATCTCACGATGGCGTCCTCCCCGATGACCCTTCCAAGGCCAAACTCCTCAAGTGGCGAGCTTCCAAATTCCTAATAATGGATGGACATTTGTATCGGAGGTCCTTCTCGTATCCCCTCCTCAAGTGTGTCGGTCCTGCTGAGGCCGACTACATCCTCCACAAAATTCATGAAGGTGCATGCGGAAACCATCTGGGGGCAGAGCACTAGCATATAAAGCCCTTCGTCAAGGCTATTATTGGCTCACCATGCGGGAGGACGCGGCCAAATTGGTGCGGAAATGTGACAGCTGCCAACATCACGCCAACATCCAGCGGCAGCCTACTTCTCACTTGAGTCCCATCTCTGACCCATGGCCCTTCGCCCAGTGGGGGATGGACATTTTGGGACCATTTCCTCCTGCCTTCAGTCAACGGAGGTTTTTACTAGTCGCCATTGACCGCTTCACCAAATGGGTGGAGGCCGAGGCTCTAGCCAAAATAACCAAGTAAGAGTGAGAGCTTTCTTCTGGAAGTCCATAATCTGCCGTTTCGGACTTCCTAACACTCTCATCACAGACAACGGCCGATAGTTCGATAATGCCCCCTTCAGAGAATTTTGTAGCGAGTTAGGAATCAATCAGAGATTCACCTCTGTCTGACACCCATAGACCAATGGAACGGCTGAAGTAACTAATCGTACTATTCTTCAGGGGCTTTGGACACGGCTCGACGACTATAAAGGAAGATGGGTGGAAGAACTTTCCCATGTCCTGTGGGCCAATCATACAACTCCAAGAAATTCCACTGGCGAAACCCCGTTCAGTCTTGTTTTTGGATTCGAGGCCATCATTCCAGTGGAGATCGGAATCCCCAGCTCTCGAGTGAAAGCCTACAATGAGGAAGACAACTCAGCCCAACTGAGGGCCAGTTTGGATCTCATCGAGGAGACGTGCGACCAAGCACGGATCAAGATGGCCGCTTATCGACAGAGGGCGGCAAGGTATTACAACGCCCGCGTTAGACCCCAAACGTTCCATCCCGGGGACTTGGTTATCCGGAAGGGTGAGATCTCGAAGCCAACGAGGGAGGAAAATTATCACCTAACTGGGAAGGGCCCTACCGGGTCGCGGAGGCCCTTCACCGAGGAGATTACCGACTCGAGGAGCTCAGCGGGAGGCCGCTCCCACGAACTTGGAATTCCGACAACCTTCACCAATACTACCAGTGACGTGCTCAACTGAATGTTGTAGGTTCGGATACCCCACTCCTCCATATTATTGAAATGAAAATGCATTTATTATGCATCATTTTGTACTACCTCTTTGTCCTACGATCATGTCATCAAAACCCGACCTTGCGTCGGCACCGAAGCCCGACTCCCGCGTCAGCACCGAAGCTCGACTCCCGTGTCGACACCGAAGCCCGACTCCCATGTCGGCGTCAAAGCTCGACTCCCGCGTCGGCACCGAAGCCCAACTCTCGTGTCGGCACCGAAGCCCGACTCCCGCATCGGCACCGAAGCCTGACTCCCATGTCGGCACCAAAGCCCGACTCTCATATCGGCACCAAAGCCCGACTCTTGCATCTGCACGGAATCCAAGTTCTGATATTATACCCTGAGCTTGGTTGTGACACCCTTGGGTCGCTGCCCTTCAGGGCCAAGAGGCTCCCTGGCACGATATCGTATCACTCCCACCGTACCGCTCCAAATGCCTATCGACGGAACGACACACGAAATATGCTGGCAAGGCTGCATCATAGGGTCTCTCAATAAAATGACGCGAAGGATCGTTATCACAAGACTATTTGGCTCGTCAGCAACCTGACGTCGGTGGTCAAGGATCAACGCGTACCGATCCCAAAATGTCCCTACCTAGAATATAAGTGGCCCTGTTTTGGCCGGGTTGGTGTGATTCCATGCAATTCCTACAGACGCCCATAGACCGTGATGGGCTAGCGGCTTGGGAAGCTAAGCCTCGATAGCGTTAAAAAAAAAGGGGGGAGGAGAAGGATCGATAATTCTAACACAAATATCAAAAGAAATTTTCTTTTCATTGATTAAATAAGCTTTTACAAAATGATGACCATAGTCGGATTTGAGTACATTGTTTAAAAGAAAAGAAGAAGAGAGCCAAGACCGCAGGTGGGACCTCAGTTCTATGCTAGAGCGGTATTGTCGGCCAGCGGAATCCTGGTTGACCTCTTCGGCTTCAAGATCTCCTTCTTCAGGTTCTAAATCTTTAAGGCCTTCAACCCCGAGACCCTCACTGCCTTGTCTCGGCAGCAATAAAAACCCTGAAGGTAGGCGCCGGCTCTCGCTTCGGCCACCTCCTCGATGAAGACCGAGGAATTCCGTAGTTCTCCATGGCTTTCTCCCCCGCCTCGGCCACCTCATTAACAAAGGCTTGAGAGTTCGATAGTTTTCCACGGCTTTCTCTGCCACCTCAGCCACCTTCTCCACAGCAGCCCGAGCCGCCGCTTCGGCCTCGGCTGTCTTCTTATCGGTGGCTTTCACTGCCTCTGCGGCCTCAGCAGTTTTGATGTAAGCCAGGCGGGCCACTTCCTCGGCGATTTCAATCTTCTCCTTGGAAGACCTCAGCTCAGATTTCGCCGCTTCGAGCTGGGCCTTGATGTAGACCAATTCTGCCTCGGCGGCCATCAATTTCCCCTCGGCCGCGATAGCACGCTCGAGGGCCTTGCGCATCTGTTGCTGCGCCGCTGTCGCCTCCGTCCGCGCTTGAGATCGGACTATTTCAGTCTCTCTGCCTCCCCAACCTGAGTCAGCTTGAGAGCATCTTCAGCTTTCGTAGCCCGGTCCGGTACTCGAAAGCTTCCCGTCGATAATGATCAAGCCGACGCTCCCCGCTGGCAACAAGGGCTTGAGTATGATTGAAGATATTCACCATCTACACATCCAGGCTAATATCAGTTACCCAAAGTAAACACATGGAGAACAAATAGGATTAGAGTGTAAACGGTTGCTTACTCGGAGCATGGTCGTCTAGCCATCTTTGAAGAGGGTTCGGAAGTTGGTCCGCATGATCTCCTCCCGAATAGCAGGAGTGGATGCCACTGACAGTAGCTTCTCGGCGAGGTTGGGGTGATTCATAAGAGATAGCCGCAAGGAAACCGGCCCAATCCTGTCTCCCGTGGGCTCAGACGCGCTGCGGGCCTCATAACCTACGATAGCCTTCTGCCTCTTATTAACCGGTGCCCCTTTACCAGCCTGAGGCTCTTCCCTCGGGGCCGGCCCAGTGGCCGATGGACCAGGGCACTCGGTTGACTGGATGATGTGAGCCCCGACCCCCCGTGCGACGTGCTTGCGGTCCGGTTGACGGGCTCCGACGGTTGCAGCGGTGTGGGAGATCGCCGTGGCGACTGTGGAGTAGGAGACCGTCGGGGGGGCAGCGGCGATGATTGTACAGGGGATCGATGGGGAGGGGGCGATGGAGTAGGGAGTTTGGGGATGTTCCGGGACACAGGTGGCGATCGGGACCGAGCCTTTTCCTCGACCCCTTGGCTCCATCACTCTGCCCTTTTCTCTTCTTAATAGCAGCCTTGTGAAAAGCCTCAGCCGGGATGGTGATCTTCATAGCTGCGCGAAAACCGAGGTGTAAAAAAAAAAGGAAAGGGATCGAAAGAAAAATGTTATTTTCAAGGAGGCTCTCACCATCATCGAAGTGATGCCGGCGTGCCGGAGGTTGTCCTCCGATAATAGCTCTCGATATGATGGGATTTCGATCGCCAGGAGAAGATTGAAGGCTTCTTGATCTCTCGGTACTACCGAGATGTTCTTGTTAGCCTCGGTATTGGGCGTGCCCCATTCCCTTCTTACCCCATCCACCTCGGCGAAGAAGAATCGAGATTTTCACCCCTTTATGGATGAAGGAAGACCTAACCTAAGGGCTCTACCCGGCCGAGGGGCAAATAACCACCAGCCAGATTGAGCTCGAATGGTGTAAAGGCTGCGGAAGAGGGAAACATTACTCGGGAGGCCTTGAAGGTGGGTTAGCACTAAGAAGGCACAGATGGCCCTGATTGAGTTGGGAACTAGCTAAGCAGGAACCAAATCGTATCTATCAAGGAGATTGATGATGAAAGGATGAAGAGGAAGACGAAGACCGGCTTTAAAAAACTCCTCATAAAGGGCGACCCCTCGAGGGGGAGAGGTCACCCTGTCATTGGGGCCTGGCGCGATCAGTCGCACCTCTTTGGGTATCCTATAGGCCGCCCTAAAGGTCGCAAGATCAGCAGAGGTAACCGTTGAGACGATCGCCTCAGGGGAACCCCTGCTTGCCCTAGAAGACGAAGCTACCCTAGAAGGCAGAGTTACAGTCACCGGCGGACTCCTAGCAACCGATTCCCTGGCCATAGCCCTATGGGTTGGGGAGACCTGGTTTGTGGAGGACCGAGAGGGCGAATTAGAAGAATATGACTGAGAAGGCATAGGGAACTAACCTGGACAGAGGAAGAAGAAGAAATTGGAGAAGCTCTCGGGTCGGAAGAGGAAGAAACTTAGCGCAGTAGAAAAAAATTGAAGCTAGAGCACGCCATCGCTTATATATTTCTTATCGACATCTTCAAAATTGTCCCGCTCGATGCATCTGCCACGCGGACGCTAGTCATTGAGAAGGACTCTGCGGCGACGCTCCAAGTGCGAGGTAAACAAGACTCCCAACCAATGAGAATGTATCGATGCCAGTGATTTGACGGCTCAATGATGGTCGCCGATATTTCGAGATCTCGAACTGCTTCCAAGCCTTGAGGCGAATCTGACGGTCAGGAGGCGGAGATGATGACACCTCACGATCCTATCGCCTTAAGGGAGCTGTCTTATCAAGGACATGTGTATGGATACCCTTTAGTGTGACATGGGGATTAGTCGCTAACGATTCTACGCCCCTTTCACTTAGATGGTGGCACCAGCTCAAGGACGGGGGGGCATCTGGTGTAGCTGATCAAACCAAAGGGCCCGCAGGGTGTTGGGATCACAAGCCCTGCGTCACGTGGTCTGGCGATGATTCAATCCCTTAGCATTGGGCTCACCGCAGCCAATCTCGACCTCCGTGTCGTCCACGGCCCATCTCGACCTCCGTGTCGGTCACGGCCCATTCTGGTCTCGGCGTCGGCCTCGGCCCATCTCGACCTCTGTATCATCCGCGACCCATCTCGACCTCCGTATCGGTCATGGCCCATTCTGGTCTCGGCGTCGGCCTCGGCCCATCTCGACCTCCATGTCGTCCGCGGCCCATCTCGACCTCCGTGTCGGTCACGGCCCATTCCGGTCTCGGCATCGGCCTCGGCGTCGGCCACGGCCCATTCCGACCTCTGTGTCGGTCACGGCCCATTCCGGTCTCGGCGTCAGCCACGGCCCATTCCGACCTCCGCGTCGGTCACGGCCCATTCCGGTCTCGGCGTCGGCCACGGCCCATTCCGACCTCCACGTCGGCCACGTCTCGTCTCGGCCTTGATGTCGGCCTCAGTGTCGGCCTCGGCATCGATCTCAGTATTGACCTCGGCATCGGCCTCGGTGTCAACCTCTGCGACGGCCATCCACGTTCAAACTACGTGGCCCACTTCCTTCAAGAATGGCGGATCACTTCACCACGAACGTATTCGGCAACGTGGGCAAGGAACGTGCCTCCCCTTGGCGCCACTAACGGCAGACGTGGCTCCCCCATGTTTAGTCCCACTACCCGTCCTTTGCGGCACATTGAAGACTGGTAATCAACAACTGTCCAAAAGGGTTTTGGTCACGAGGGAAAGAAGGTAAGAGGGATCCCATGTATAAAGGGGGCTCCAGCTCTGAAGGTAAGGGGAGGATCTGATCATAACAGAAACAACAACCCATGTTCTCCAAATCGTAACTTGGCCGTCGAAGAGTCCCTGCCGGAGCCAACAACCCATGTTCCTCAAATCGCTAACTTGGCCGTCGGAGAGTCCTACGGAGCTACCGGTCAAAACTTTTCTTGCAAATGTCAGAGTGGAGAAAAGGACCCGTCATTCCTTTGAAGGCCCGCGAAGACTTCTCTCATCTGCTCACAAAAAGTGATCTGGCGGCAACACTTAACTCTGAGCTCAATCTAGAGACCTGTGTTGCTTCCCGTGCATTTGATCCTACGAAGTTTCGGCGAGCGAGAAGCAAACTACCTTTCCCCTCCAAAGCGGCGTTCAAAAGCACTGCGGTGTGCCGGCTTTCCAAAAGCATCGGAAGGCATGATTTCGTCTCCCTTCAAACTTTTTTTTTTTTTCTTATTGTTTGGCTGTTGTTCGTTGATCAGTCGAAGGAAATGGGAGTGATTTCAAAAGATGGTAGCTGGCCGAACGGTTCCTATAAAACCTTTTGATGGAATTCTTGGGTTTTTTCTGTTTAATCCATCAAAGATCCGTAAAAAGATTCTTTTTTTGTTTCGAGATAATATCGATTTCTAATAGATTAGCTCTTCTCTCTTTCTGAATTTGCGATCTAGAACAAGTTTCAAGTTTTCTTTTCTGGTTCTAATTATCGTTGTTTATTTTTCATTTAAGATTTTCTCGAACGTTTTGCAGGGCTAAATTCATCCAGACCTGTTGCATAATTTTTTTTTAAAGGGTCAGACTTGCACGATTGTTTAGCTTGGATTATTGCATTTTGAATTCTGGATCGAGTTCCATTCTGATCTTGGAAGTAATGAAGAAAATGACAAGAGAAAGCAATACTCGTGTTCAAAGAATACTGGATAACGTGTAATAGAATCTAATGATTTGTAACATTCTCATGTCTATTATTTTCTCTTCCTGTTAGGGTTTTATGGCCTCTGTTGCTTGTACCATTGCAAAGACCCTTAACTTTCGGGAAGGCCGAGGAACAAAAACATTTTGCAGCAATCATCTCAATGGAAGCTTAAATAGTCGTATTACTTTTGTTGGGTATAGGAGATGGAACAATCTTTCAACTTCCCATATTAAGCAATCTCTTTTATCCTTGTGCATAAACTCCATTCCAAGAGCATCAAGGACTTCTGATGAAACCTTTGAGCAACCTGGCTTCTCTGATATTGACAACAGTGATGCAAATGTTTCTGGTAAGGAACTGTCAACCTAATTCTGACTGTTTATTAATTACCTGTTCAGATATTGTTTTTTATAGCTAATTCGTCAAATTTTCTTAGAAGAAGTTTCTTTGTTTATCATTAATCAAGAAACTCTATGCAAACATGAAGAGCCATGGGTGCCTAAGGCAGATTTAAACAGTGCTATGGGAGGATCTAGAAGGAAAAAGGATACTCAAGATTAGAACATTGAGCATCCTTAGGTTATGAAAAAGAGAATCATCTATGATTTGACCAAGATTTTACAAACAGCCTTGGAGCGGTAGAATTAGCACTAGCATGGCTATAATTATAAATTTGGAATAAATTCACTAAATTAAAATTTTATAATTTGTCAAAGTCTGTAACAAAATTGGAGATGAGAACATGAAAAATATATATATATACAGAGAGAGAGAGAGAGAGAGAGAGACTACAAAGTACTAGAAACATCTCAATGGATAGGAGAAATTCAGTCAATAAATATTTGGAAAAATTGGTTTGTTTTAGAAGTAGTAGAATTCATACAAGTGTGATTTTTAATCAAGTTTTTATAAACTGGGAGAAATGAACTTTTGATGTAGATAATATTAGGAGAAATTTTGATATTTTGGAAGAGTTTGTTACCAGGCACATGAGTCTTGGGATGCTCAACTGTTGCAAATGGTTTTCATTTTCTTAGTCTCCACTTCGGAGCATTGTCAACCAGAATGACATTTTACATTTTGAAGCATACATATTCTTAAACTAATGAAAGATGGTTTCATTTGTTTGGTGTACATGATAAATAGTATCATTAGTACATGTAATAAAATATAAATGGCATACTGGTTGTTAAGAGATTGAGTTCAGAATGTATTTGAATGTGCTTTTAATTCAGGGACTATTTGGAGCAAACAATCCTTACTGAGACCTTTGCTTAATTGATGTGGAAGATTAGAGGAATTTTATGTGCATATGATGTCACCTATGCCTGTGGGAACTAGCTAAGCGAAGAAGCTGAAGGAAGAGAGAAATGGTGAGGGAGGCCATAGATCTCACCAAGACTTACATCTTCAGGATACAGGATTCCATCTAAAAGAGCGATATCCTTGTTCTGAGAATCCATGAGTTTTAGGATTATACCTTTCTGGCTCCTTCCAAATTCTTCCCCCACCCTCTTTCTCCATTCTCTCTCACTTATGTGGAGCTAGCACGCCGAGAGCATGCTTGGGCATTGATCACTCCTTTTTCATGAAATATGGTGTGACATGAAAGTGCTGGTCATAATTGGAACTGCAACCAGAATTTTGTTGGGCCTGTCATGCATTATCTGATTATACTCTCTGTGAATATTGATGCATGTCAAAATAGCCCGTTTTTACACCAGCCCTACACATTTTTTAAGGTGGAAAAGTGGAGCAGTTTGAAACCCAGTTTCCTACCCAAAATCTATGACCTGAACTTCATACCTTATATTGTGATGCTTTGATGCAGGCTTAGCTTGACAATACTGTTGATGCATGCACTTTTTGGTGTGCAATAAGGGGGTAAAATGCCATTTACAGGATTATAAACATTTGGTTTTTGTAGTGACTATTGAAGCGAATACTTGACACCATGTGTTATTCTTGTATTTAATCCTTGATAGTTATGAAATGGGTGGAATCAGGTAGAACATCAGAGGAAGGTCACTAATATAGGGAGTTTGAAAGATTAAAGTGTTGAGCGTTATGTGGTTTGTTGGAGCTCAGCATCCATTACAATGGTGTGTGGAAGCCATGTTAGTCTGTGCTTTCCATCCTGAAAAGAATTCATGGGTGGACTTATAGGCAGGCTTTGTAGTGTGCTAGGAAAGGTTGGTTCAAGCACAGATAAAGTTTGTTTTATAAATATTTGAGGTACTAATCTACATTCTTTCTAATCTGAACTATTTTTTACTTCTATAAGGACTTGAATCAACTGGACAGGTTGCTATTTGGTTCAAGATAAATCAGCACTTGTTTTTGTCTCAGGGTTCCTAAAATTCAGAAAACAAGTACCATTTAATGTTCATCTAATTCATCTATATGTATAAAAGTGAGTGGATTCCTGCTCCAGCCCATTGATAGTAGGAAGCTTCTCTTGATGGTCAAATGAACATCTTTTGGAGGAAACCCATGCCCAAAGTGCATATTCAGAAAGAAGATAATGTATAATAATTTTTAGAAGAGATTTTGGATGTACTCATACAGATTTTTATTGGAGAAGTATTTTTGTTTTTATTTATATTAATTGGAGAATTAAAGAATGCCTAGTGCTCTTTTCTTTTGTTTTAAAAAATAGTAAAATTCTGATAAAGTGAATTTTGCGATTATCCATGCATGAAATTTGTCTTGCATGCATCATTGTATATGATTGCAACAGTTCTCACATTATTTAAACATAGATATGTCAAGTTTTAGCTTTTATCATGGGCAATGGGCTAAGAAATTTCTTTTCTCAAACAAGTAAATCCTATCAGACAGTCATGGACAGAAGAAAAGAGAGGGCGTGATAGTGACAGGGCTGTTTGTTTTCTTTTTCATGCTGCATTTTTCCTCCTTGAGCATGCCCTGATAATTAATCACCAATCTTAAATTTAAGAGAACAATTATTTAGTATTGGGTCAAAGAAAGTGTCATTTTTTACAGCTGAAACTTCAGGGATGGATGAATTTTTAAAAAGGAACCTAGTTTTAACTATGTTTATTGCTTACATGGTCTAGGTCCACCTCCCTTGCCAATTTAAATTATAAGAGACATAAGATATGATGGTCAATTTGTTGAGTCTCATCATCACACCAAATCCTGTTCCCACTATGTGCTTCAAAGTATAAGTGCTTTGGCACACAACATGCACTTTTCCTCTCACACAACATGTAAACACATTTAAAGGGAAAGAAAAGGAAAGAGAAAGCCAAAAAAGAGAGAAATCCTATGGTTTGAGCCAAAGGCAGAATTCTTACTGCATATGTCCTAATAATGCGTTTATGTTTTGTGTAGTGAGTTCTATTTATTTATTTATTTCTTGGATATCTTGTTTTCCCATGAATGATTGCTGTATCTGAATTTACCTAAGTCATATTGTAGAGGAGAGGTTGGTGATCTTGGTCATTGGTGGCGGAGGAAGGGAACATGCACTTTGCTATGCCTTGCAGCGATCTCCATCTTGTGATGCTGTTTTTTGTGCACCTGGTAATGCAGGGATTGCTCAATCTGGCAATGCCACTTGCATATCAGATTTAAACATATCGGACAGCAGAGCTGTGATCACCTTTTGCCTCAATAGGGGAGTTGGGCTAGTTGTGGTGGGTCCAGAAGCGCCACTGGTTGCTGGCCTTGTAAATGACCTTGTTGAAGCTGGCATCCCAACATTTGGTCCTTCATCGGAGGCTGCAGCATTGGAGGGGTCAAAGGACTTTATGAAGAAGTTGTGTGATAAATATGGAATCCCCACTGCAAAGGTTTGTTTGTACTTCCAGTTACAAGTTTCATGCTAATGATTTAGCGAATGTTCATCAACTAAATGTTCATCATGGTCCATTAGTCCACAAAATGACCCATATTTTGTGTTATTAAATGGTAGAGCCAGAAAGCAGTTTCAAAGATTTAAAACAGGAACCAACTCATGCTATATCTAAGGCCAACATAACATAGGACTTTCTTAACTGCCTTATCGAGGTAGTTGAGTAAGTCATGAAATATATCCATTATTTTTTTGCTAACATAGCTTGAAAATAATATTTTATACTGTGACAGACCACAGGAAAGCCATGAGGATTAGAATTTGTCGCAGCTCCTATTTAGAAATCTTCTTGAAGGAAAAGCAAGACTAAAAGCAATAGCCCTTATTTTCTTTATTTCTTTATAATTCTCATTCTATATTTCTAGCTCTACCTCTTTACTATTTAATACTCCAAGACATCCTTTTCATGATATAATAAGAGTAATAACTGAAGTAACATGACCAATATTCCCAAGAAAATCTTTTAGTCTGTCAACTCAACTCATCTAAACCTTTTCCAACTACATGGGGTCGACTACATGAATATGCTTCCTTCACTATGCTCTATTCAGGACTAAGTTGACACTAAAACAGGAACGTCCTAGCCCTTCGCATAGTTTGATTTAGTATATTCATATTTTAGAAGATCTAACGGAGTTTTACGCTGGCTGTCAGGTACCCTCCTTTTTTATCCGGGCTTGGGACTGGCCTTGGCAGAATTAGTATCACTGTTAATATTGTTTTGTGATGATTGCTGATTTTGCAGTATCAAACTTTCACAAACCCATCTGATGCAAAGAAATACATTAAGGAGCAAGGAGCACCCATTGTTGTCAAGGCTGATGGATTGGCTGCAGGGAAAGGAGTTGTTGTTGCCATGACTCTAGAAGAGGCATGTGATGCTATAGACTCTATGCTGGTACATGATGCTTTTGGGTCTGCTGGTTCCCGAGTCATCATTGAAGAATTTCTTGAGGGAGAAGAAGTTTCATTTTTTGCTTTGGTAGATGGTGAGACTGCCTTACCTCTTGAGTCTGCACAAGACCATAAAAGAGTGGGTGATGGTGATACTGGTCCAAATACTGGTGGAATGGGGGCATATTCCCCAGCTCCAATAATAACTAGAGAGCTACAGTCTGTGGTCATGGAATCAATAATTTCCCCTACAGTGAAGGGAATGGCTGAAGAAGGCTGTAAATTTGTTGGGGTCTTATATGCTGGGCTTATGATTGAGAAAAAAACTGGGTTGCCTAAGCTTATTGAGTACAATGTGCGTTTTGGAGATCCTGAATGCCAGGTTGGTAGTTGCTCGAGTATTTCCTGGATTATTTCTTGCTCCACTTATCTGCAGTTGCACAAACTGATGTATTTATGCAATGTACAATTGCATAATTAATTTAAATAGCTTGATATTAACAGAATTTAAGTAGACCAATCTTTCCATCATTCAGTCTCATCTGTTCTTTTTGTTAAATTTCATCAGACAATGAAACTAAGATTACATTTGATTCGATTGGAATTTATTAGACCAGTAAACTTTATATAATTGAAGTTTTCATCTACAAGTTGTGTGGATTATTTATGCTCGGTGCTCCCTATGGTTTTATTTATTAGATATGGCATGAATATTTTAGCTTTGTCCTTCCTTGGAAGCATCTGCAAAGTAAATGTTAATTTTTGTAGTGGTAATTTGACCTACCTTGAGAGTTATGGATGGTTATATGCACTTATTCCTTCAAGTTCTCATTACAGGTTCTGATGTTGCGGTTAGAGTCTGATCTGGCACAAGTACTGCTTGCAGCTTCTAGAGGAGAATTAGGCAAGGTGTCACTGAATTGGTCACCTGGATCAGCTATGGTGGTTGTGATGGCAAGCCGAGGTTATCCAGGGTCCTATGAGAAGGGAACTGCCATAAGAAATCTTGAGAAGGCAGAGACCGTAGCACCAATGGTTAAGATATTTCATGCTGGAACAGTGCTAGACTCAAACGGTAACTTCATTGCTTCTGGAGGCCGTGTGCTTGGTGTCACTGCTAAGGGGAAAGATTTAGAGGAAGCAAGAGAGAGAGCTTACAAAGCAGTTGAAGTAATTGACTGGCCTGAGGGATTCTTCCGGCGAGATATAGGCTGGAGAGCACTTAGCCGCAGACATTTGGCAACTAATAGAAGCAAGTATAGCTTTGATACTGTGAAATGATCATACACGGTGCTCTAGAAATATGCTTCATTAAAAACTTGCTGCACTAGGCAGCCAATGAAAATTCAGTAGAGATGTACAACTGTACTCCGAATTGCTTGATGGAAACTGATTGAATCTTCCATTTTCAATCAATGCATTGTTTAGTTGTCAACAATAAATAATTGTGTCTCCTTGATTTGATGCCAGATAATTTATATGGTACCTTTTGTGAAAAACATACATCATTGAAAAATCCTAGGATGCCTTCTGATTTATATGTTCTTGATTAAAATCTGTTATAGATGCCTCAAGAATAAGCAAATGAAAGTGATCCTCTCCATTTTTGCTTTGCTTCACAAGTTCTACGGAGAGAGCTCGATGTATCATGGAATTTCATCTTCTTGACTTTTCAAAGAACCTGTTAGGAATGTTGGTAGTGTCTAAATGACTCAGATCTGTTTTACATCTATTTGTGCTGAGTACTTATCTTTGTGAAACTAGATTTCTTTCAGGTCTTTTTGCTACTCTGATTTTCTCTACAAACAAGTCCAGATGTCCAAACTTAATCAGAGTCATGGTCGACCCATCAAATGTTACAGTTTTATCGTAGTATGATAGGCAAATAATGTATTGGACAATAGCAAATTCCAGATTTCTTACTCTTCTAAAAGATATAAATGTCTCCTTATAAAGATCCTGAGGCCTCTAATAAAATGATCCACTGTGTTTATTGTATTCTTCATTCCACCATTGTTCAGAGGATAAAAATCAACCTGGACAAGAATTTAAAGGGAAAATCAATGGTATCAAAAATTAATTGAGTTGTAAATGTTGGATTCATACTATTAATAATGTGCAATACGAAAAGCATCTAGAAACAAATGTTCATGAGTCTGGAAATCTTTTAAATGGTAAAATTTAATGTTCCAAAAGCTATATCATGTTAAAATAAATGATAGGTTATATTGGATATAGAAATTATTAATCATAATATGCATGTTTTTGAATAAGTATGGACTGAAACTCAATTATTTTGGGTAATTATCGATCATTTTGAAATTGCCTATTTCAGAACCATGTGATTTGCAACTAGGATTTATTCCAGAAGATTTGAATCTTTTTGTCTGTATGTGTGACAGACTCTATAAATTGTGTTTATAAATGTGAATTTTTATTTAGATATTCAATCATTTATTTTGCATATCTAGGATTATGGCCAAGGCATTCTGATATATAGACCAATATATGTCCTGTTGTATCAATTTATTGGGCGATATAAAGAATCCTTGCTTGATTGCCATATTGAGGCATTGATTTTAGCATATAATATTTGGAAAACCTAGAAAGTTTGAAAAGGAGAATTTGAAATATCTCCGCTGATTTATTGACATCTACCGGTTTATATCTTAGGATGCAATGGTTTATATCACTCAAGATCATAACAGCAGACATTTCATTTGTCTTATGGGTGGGGGCCAATATTGCCACAAACCAATATCTTTTTGGAAGAAGGGTAAAAGCAGCTCAAACCAAACCATTCAGGCAAAGCACATTGTTGAACAAAGATCATAAAGGCTGATGGCCTGACAACCTATCCCAAACTTCACTTCTGCTGGAAGAAATAAAAATGACCAGGTTGAGTGGCTTCAAGTTACACATCTTGGAACAGTAGTTGGGCCAAGTTTCACCAAAGTAGGAATAGCATAACCATTCTGGAGATTTGAAAGAGCAGAAACATATTCATTCAAAAGAAAGACCAATGTTTGTGGAATATGTAATTGATCCAGTAAAGATAATTTTTCTGTAAAGTCTGAGCACCAAAATGGCTGGAGTCTTAACTGAAGAGCAAATGAAGCAATGACATGCAGGCAATGAAATGAAGCCAAAATGTTAAATGGAAACTAGTGGAGGGAGGAGGAATCAAGAATAATGGTGATGGTTCAACAGGAGAGGTGATTATTAAACATGCTGACAGACAATTGGTGAAGGACTGCAGGACCTAGAATCAATCCCAAGTGACATTTTCTATCGATGCTAATCTAGAATTATAATCCATTCTCACGATCGGAGGAAATAAATATACATGGCTGCTTGGTTGGCAACCTAATATTTAATCACCTCATTATCATATCAATTCTTGCGAATTACACTAATCCTTTTGTACAATGCATTTTCTTACAATGGAACATAGTACAAAGAAACCACTAATATATCACAGCAAGTCGTAACCATGTTTTTTATTTTTATTTTTTTATATTATTCAGACGTAGGATACATTTGTGTAAGCTAAGGTGTGGCACATCCAAAGTTCAGGAGAGTCACACAGGTTTGAGAGCTTAGGCTACATAAATTCTTAGGTTTCTAAGTCATTTGGGTTGGCTTGTGACCCAAGAATAGAGAGCATGTGAGTCATGGGTGTACATGGGCTCGGGTTTGAGTGCTTTCTTGCATGGCTTAGAAGGGAGTTTTTTGAGAGAATGTTTAATAACCTAATTGTAGGTTATGGAACTGGGTCCAGGGGGATTGGGCTCAAGTTTCTGAATAGACTTCATATTTTAGGAAGTTTATTAGGGAGTTGGTTACAGGCTGGTGCGGATAAGTCTTATCATCCAAGATGGATGGTTATTTAAGGCTCTCTCTAAATGTAACCGGATAGCTGAGACCTCAGAAAAATAAAGGCATTCTCTTTTTCTTCTATATCCATCTATTCTTTTTCTCCTCTATCTTTCCCCACGCGCCTGATCTCGGCGAAAGCTGTGCAATAAGTGGTATCAGAGCTTCAGAGAGACGCTTGGGAAGAGAAAGAAAAGAGAAATCAATCCCAGATTCATCTTCAAAAAAAAAAAAAAATCTTGCAGCCAGAAACAAAACGGTGGAGGCTTCGGTGAAGATATTTCTTCTTGGGCATTAGCTTGGCGTGAGGGAGATCGCTAGGATCCGGCGATCACGGAAGCTCCTTCGGAACGAAGTCCAGCTTTGTGGATCATCCTCCCAGGTCTCCAGCGGATCACGCGTTAACGTCAAACATTAATTCATGGCTTCACATTAACGTGAGGCATTAATTTGTGGCTTCACGTTTTCATGTGAGGAAGGGAAGGACTGAAGTCAACACAGAGATTAGCTACGTGATTTTGGTGGAAGGAGGAGCTTTCCCAAGAATAGAATTAATTCCACGGACGACGCACGGTTTGAGAAGGCAGTCCAGCATCAAGACGTAGGAAGCGAGCGTACAATTCCAGCATTAATTCTATGTCAAAGTTCCACGGTCAACGGTGAGTCCCTCTTTACGGAAGCCTTGATACATTAAGAACCAGGGAGCCATTTAACGTGGAGTCAATTTCTTGAAAGGGCTGCAGGAGAGGATTTCAACCAGGATTTCACCTCTAGGTATTTTTTTTAATTCATCTATGTGATTACTGTTTGTGGCCTGATCAACTAGGAGTAATGGAAGCAAAGTTGAGTTTGAAAAATTTAATGAAAAAGGGAGTTTCTTCTTATGGAAGGTGAGGGTTGAAGATTTATTAGTGCAGAATTTTCTTGATGTTGCTTTGGAATCAAGCCTGAGGAGATGTCAGAAGGGGATTGGTTGTCTCTTGAGAAAAGGGCATGTGCAGCAATCAGAGGGTGTCTTGTCGATTCAGTTTTGTACAGTGTCCTAGATAAGAAGAAACCGAAGGGTCTTTGGGCCAAGTTGCATTCCTTATACATGGGCAAAAAAATGTGCAATAAATTTATGTTAAAGAAACAATTATATAGTCTTCGGATGCAGGAAGGCGGGGATATTGTTCTTCATATTCAGAAGTATAATAGGATATGCAATGATTTGATGACTCTTGGTGTTAAGATGGAGGAATAAGATAAATCTCTTCTCTTGTTATGTTCATTGCCTATGTCTTATGATCCTCTTGTTACTACATTGCTTTATGGAAAAGAAACACTGCTTTATGAAGATATTATGTATGTGTTGAGATCCAATGAGCAGCGGGGAAAGATAACAGGGGAAGGTGTACCTCAGGAGGGCCTCACGGTAGGAGAGAGAACCACCAGAGGTAAGGAGGTCATCAAGCATAGGGGCCGATCCAGGTCCAAGTCAAAGAAAGGCAAAGGCAAGTTCATGTGTTACAAGTGTAATGGATTGGACATATAAAGAGGAATTGTCCTCTTTGGAAGAAACCTCAAGAAGAGAAGAAAGAAAAGGAATCTGTCAGTACTACTGAAGATGTAGGGGTCGAGGAGGACCTCTTGGTGGTTTCAGATGCATACAGAAGTACAACAGACAATTGGTTACTTAATTCAGCCTGCTCACATCATTATACACCGCATTGGTCCTAGTTTGCAGATTATACTAAAATCGATGTGGGGAATGTGACATTAGAGGATAACCATTCTTGCATGGTGGCAGGAGTTGGCACAGTTAGGATCGGAATGTTTGATGGGGTTGTGAGAACTCTTACTCATGTGAAGCATGTTCTTGACTTGAAGAAGAACCTATTGTCCTTGGGGTATCTGGAGAGGAATGGATTTGGTTTTAGTTGTCGTTCCAGGAATGGTGTACTCAACGTCATGAAATGTGCCATGGTTGTGATGAGGGGGAAAAGGATGAAAAATAATTTGTATCAGCTGGTTGGGTCTGTGATGTGTGGAGGGTCTGAAACAGCAGCAGCAATGCATAGTCAGCAAGATATGTACCGCATGTGGCACTACTATTTTGGTCACATGGGAGAGCGGGGCATGAGGGTGCTGATGAAGGATAGGAGGATTCCATCTTTGGATGAGGGTGTTGCAGAGGTCTGTAGCCATGTCAGATGGGCAAGCAATACAAGGTAAAATTTTCTACTAGTTCAGCGCACAGTACAGGTCCCTTGGAGCTAGTACATAGTGATGTTTGGGGTCCAGCTCCAGTTTCGGGCAGGAATGGGGCCAGATATTTTATGACTCTGATTGATGATTTTTAAGGAATGTCTGGGTATATTTCTTGAAGGAAAAGTCAGAGGTCTTCTCCAAATTTCAAGCATGGCAGGCTGAGGTGGAGAAGGAGACAGGGAGATATATAAAGGTGGTGCGGTCTGATAATGGTGGAAATTCACAAGTAAGGAGTTTCTAAAATTTTGCATAGATGAAGGCATCAAAAGGCAATTTTTAGTGGTTAGAACTCCTCAACAAAATGGAGTGGCTGAGAGAATGAACTGAACTCTCATAGAGAAAGCTAGATGCATGAGATTGCAAGTAGGATTACCTAAAATGTTTTGGGTGGACACAGTTGATATAGCAACCTACTTGGTGAATAAGTATCCTCATATAAAGCTTGATGGGAGGTTACTAGAGGATGTGTGGTCTGGTAGACAGGTGGAGCTTAGTCATATCGGAGTTTTTGGATGTACAGCATTTGTACATATGGATGCCAGTCAGCGGACCAAGTTGGACGCCAAAGCCCGAAAAATGATGTTCATTGGATATCCGCGAGGAGTCAAGGGATACAGGCTATGGGATCCCTTGGAGCAGAAGGCCACGATTAGCAGGGATGTGGTTTTTGATGAGAGCTCAGTCCTCAAGAAGCAGTGGTAGAGGTTTAGCCAGAGGCCTAGTCGGACGCGGGTGGGCAGCAGGAGGCTCAGCAGGGCGCAACTAAGCAACTAACCTCTTATGATATTTTACCTTTTGTAGTATCGCCAAGAGGACATGAGATTCAGGTGGAGCATACTCCAGATATGTCTTCACATGCGGGGACCAGCCAGATGCATGCTTACGGCAGAGATGAGCAGAGGGAGGAGTCACATCCTGGGATAAGCATCGGCATTGCACTACATAAGCCAAAGAGGGTCATTCGTCAACCGGAGCGATATAGGTTTGGCGAGACCATGTCATATGCATTGGTGGCTGCTAGTGGAGGACCAATTACCTACCAGGAGGCAATGACAAGCCAGAATAGAGATAGGTGGGCCAGGCAATGACAGAAGAGATGCAGTCCTTGCAGAAGAATCAGACTTGGCGATTGGTGTCACTGCAAAGTGAAAGAAGCCCATTGGTTCTAAATGGGTATTTCAGTGCAAAGAATGAGCCACATAGAAGGAGAAGATCAGGTATAAGGCTAGGTTAGTGGCCAAAGGATTTTCTTAGAAAAAAGGCATTGACTACAATGAGGTGTTCTCTCCAGTGGTACAGCACATCTATCAGGATGTTGCTAAGCATTGTAGCAGTGCAGAATTTGGAACTGGAGCAGATGGATGTCAGGACGGCCTTCTTTCATGGGTATTTGAAGGAGGAGAATTATATGGAGCAACCAAAGGGGTTCATAGAACCGAGGTCAGAAAGAAAGGTATGTCGTTTGCAGAGATTCTTATATGGTTTGAAGCAGTCACCGCGTCAGTGATATCTACGGTTTGATACCTTTGTGAGGAGCATCAGCATGTCTAGATGTGAGTATGATCCCTGTGTTTATTTTTGAATTTTAGAAGATAATTCCAGATTATACTTGCTTTTATATGTTGATGATATGTTGATTGCATGCAAAGGTAAAGCTATTGTGGAGGATCTAAAGACAACATTGTCAGCTGAGTTTGAAATGAAGGATTAGGTCTTGCTACATGGATTTTGGGGATGAAAAATTTCAAGAACATACATAGAAGGTTGCTTCATTTATCTCAGAGGACTTATATCAGGAGGATCTTGAAGAGGTACAGTATGGATAGTACAAAGCCAGCCGCATTATCATTGGACAGTCACATTAAGCTCTCCAAGACTATGTCACAAAGTTCTGAGATAGAGGCCGAGGAGATGTCCAAAGTACCTTATGCTTCAGGAGTTGGCAGCCTTATCTATGCTATGGTGTGTTACCTTGCATATGCTGTTAGCCAAGTTAGCAGATTCATGGCTAGTCCGGGTAAAGCACATTGGAGAGCTCTAAAGGGATCTTCAAATATCTTGTTGGCATAGTCAGTGTTGGTATATGCTATGGGTATAGTAGCATGGAGGATGGCACTAGACTGACCATGGAGGCTCAAGATCGGGTAGCAGGTTTTGTTGATGCTGACTATGGAGGTGATTTGGACATCAGGAGGCCGACGACAAGGTATATTTTTATGTTGAATGATGGTCCAATATCATGGAGATCAAGTCTGCAGCCAGTGATGGCTTTGTCTACTACAGAGTCTGAGTATATTGGTATTTCAGAGGCTGCAAAGGAGGCTATGTGGCTAAAAGGTCTTGCACTGAAATTGGGGATAGCACAGGGGGTGATCAGGGTATTTTTTGATAGGCAAAGTGCTTTATGCTTGGTCCAGAATCCAGTCTATCATGCTAGGACCAAACATATTGACATCAGATACCATAGGATCAGGGAGCTTGTGGAGGATGGTGAGTTGGAGCTTGTGAAAGTGTTTACCAAAGATAACGCAGCGGATGCACTCACTACGATACTACCTAGGGATAGCTTCTTCAAATGTGGAGCACTGATGGGATTGATGGACCATGTGGAGCTTACTGTAACTTTGATGCACCAAGATGGAGATTGTAAGCTAAGGTGTGGCACATCCAAAGTTCAAGAGAGTTACAGAGGTTTGAGAGCTTAGGCTACATAAGTTCTCAGATTCCTAAGTCAATTGGGTCGGCTTTATTGGGAATTATGTATTCTAGATATGAATCAAATTCATGTAAATATACAAGAATATATAATATAAAATTTTTAGATGCCCAGAATCCTTAGGAACAGATTCATTAAATCTTAAATAAAATCTAAAATATTAGATTTATTCATACTTGAGTCCTTTATCGATGTAGAAAAGGATGAAGCCGGTGAATCCTCTGCCACTAGCCGTCCATGTGTCCGGCCTCTAACGATGATCCACGCGGAGAAGAGTGGATGAAAACCTTCAAGGTATGAAGATGATACTTCGGGAGAGACGGGTGCTAGCGCCTCTTGAATCCCCTTATAGAAATATAGAAGATATCTTTGAAGATCTAAAAGATCTAATCTTTTTCTTCTCATGCTCTATCTTCCTAGAAGGAAGGAACCATATTTATTGGGTGAGAAAGAAAGAAGAAGAGACATCTTTTCATGGTAACGTCATGGTAACGTTAATCCAAGGAAACAGAAGAAACTCTCATTCTCATGGTAACTTCATGGTAACATTAATCCAAGGAAACAGAAGAAACTACATTCTCATGGTAACATTAATCCAAGTGTCACAATCTTAGCCTTTGAAATTAGGAGTTGGTTATCTCATAACTACATGCCCCAATTTGTACGTGTTCATCATCGAACCGTAGAGATTCATCATGCCTCATTCCATGGCCATAATTCCATCTTCACATGGCTGAGATTGTCCATCCATACCCGAATAATCAGAGCCATCCATCACATGGATCAAGTCATATTTGGGTATTCATTTATTTATTCATCATATGCACAAATAATTTCTCCTTAACATTCCTTCTACTATAATGGATCATATCCATTATTATTTTATCTTCTTTAAATTGGGTCTCACCCAATTATTTAATTGATCATCTTATCTGAATTAAATCTAATTTAATTCTCATTTTAATTCATCCAAAATTCACCTTAATGCGTGTGACCCATTAGGCCCTTTAACATGTTGGCAATAATCATGTCCTAATCATAGACCCTAGGAATGATTGGACAACTCTTTGTCTAAGTCAACAACATGATTATAGATCATGAGAGGCCTCTAGCAAAGCATCATGACCACCCAACTGCTAAAGGTTTTGTTGATGTGACCATCAACAATACATATCCATGAACGGTTACCGTATGATCAAATCCTTTCATCACATATTCCAGATCAATCAGTGGTATAGAATGTGTCAACCTTGTAATTAATCTTTGTTTACTTAATCTCAGAAAAAATTAACTCATATGAATTAGAACTTCGAAACCATTTCGAATTCCAACTCAACCTTGCAAGGATTTAACAATCAATTTAATCCATCAAGTGGCCGTGGGATATAATCCTTTCTATCAAGGGAGATGAATCATATCTTGATCAAACAACATCTTCATATGCTTCATGTCATACCCAACCGACACCATATTTGCCACCCGTGCCTAGAGCGACGTTTGGATGTCATCAAAGCATGACATTCCATACATGAGATGCAATGAAGATCTCAAGTCAAAGGATCACTCACACCACCGTCATTAGAGATCAACCATCGACACTATATAGAATATCCATTTGGGATCTCTGTATGGGTCATCCAATACATTGTTACAATAACGAGCATCCACATACCTATCCAAGTATCTTCATACTTCAGCTTGTGAAATCAGCTGCTCACCCCAAGAGTAAGGATATGCAATGTGTGCTAGTCTCACGGTATTCGATGGTGTCCAGTCCCATCTACACATCGACTAGGGAAGTTTAAAGAATCGAACCATAACATGCAATTTGGATCTCACAATTTGTAATCTCTGTTACAAATTCCATATGCACGGTTCACATTCTTTTGGACTTTATCTCATAGACAAATATATCAAATAAAAGACATCTGGATAGATAAAGAAACCATTTTATTTGATTTGTATTCATAGAATGTATACAACATTCAATCCAATTGGATATAGGGCATACACTAACAATCTCCCACTTACACTAGAGCCATTCACCCATGTATTTAATACCGAGTGACTTAACATGATTATCATACTTCTGTTGTGGCAGGGCTTTAGTGAGCGGATCAGCTACATTATCCTCAGTGGGGACTCGTTCTATTTTTACATCATTTCTACCAA
Source organism: Calamus simplicifolius (assembly GCA_900491605.1). Taxonomy (NCBI): domain Eukaryota; kingdom Viridiplantae; phylum Streptophyta; class Magnoliopsida; order Arecales; family Arecaceae; genus Calamus; species Calamus simplicifolius. The sequence goes on from UESW01004041.1 coordinate 1,145,096, forward strand.
TAATCTCTCTAATTACATGGTATCTCCTAAGTACATGTTTGGATCTCTGATGAAACATTGGCTCCTTAGCTTGCGCAATAGCTCCATTGTTGTCACAATACAAGTGTACTGGATCAGTAATGCTTGGAACCACACCAAGTTCAGTGATGAACTTTTTGATCCAAATTGCTTCTTTGGCTGCATCTGATGCTGCGATGTACTCAGCTTCGGTCGTAGAGTCGGCAGTCGTCTCCTGCTTGAAACTTTTCCAGGTAACTACACCGCCATTGAGTGTAAAAACATAGCCTGATTGAGATTTATAATTATCTTTTACCAGGCTGAAAACTAGAATCTGTATAACCTTGAACTATGAGTTCGGGTCCTCCATAAACCAAGAACATATCCTTAGTCCTTCGTAAGTACTTAAGGATATTCTTGACGGCCATCCAATGTTTCTCACTAGGGTTTGCCTGGTATCTACTAGTGATACTCAATGCATAAGAAACATCAGGTCTCGTATAGCATTGCATACATGATGGATCCAATTGCTGAGGCATATGGAATCCTATTCATGTGCTCTCTCTCCATTTGGGTCTTAGGACTCATGTCCTTGGAGAGATTATCCCATGCGATACCGGCAGGAATTCCTTCTTGGATTTCTCCATGCTAAAATGTTTTAGCACTTTATCTATGTACGTTGATTGGGACAATCCATTCCAACCTCCTAAATCTATCTCTATAGATCTTAATACCCAGTATGTAGGCTACTTTTTCCAAATCTTTCATGGAGAACTTGCTGGACAACCATTCCTTCACTTCTTGCAACAAGGATACATTGTTTCCTATCAATAATATGTCATCTACATATAATATCAGGAAAACAATACCACTCTCACTAACCTTCTTATACACACATGGATCATCCTCATTTTTGATAAAATCAAACTTTTTGATTATTTCATCAAAACGGATGTTCCAACTTCTAGAGGCTTGCTTAAGTCCATAAATGAACCTTTGCAGCTTGCATACCCTTTGAGAATCAATGGACTTAAAACCCTCAGGTTGTGTCATATACACATCCTCCACTAAATCACCATTTAGGAAGGCGGTCTTGACATCCATTTGCCATATCTCATAATCGTAATAGGCTGCAATCGCAAGCAAAATCCTTATGGACTTAAGCATGGCTACAGGAGAAAAGGTTTCATCAAAGTCAACACCTTGCCTTTGCTTGTAACCTTTTGCAACTAGCCTCACCTTATAAGTAATCACATTACCATTCATTTCTGTCTTCTTCTTGAAGACCCATTTGCACCCAATTATCCCTTCAGGTGGATCAATCAAAGTCCATACTTGGTTATCGTACATGGAGTCCATTTCAGACTTCATGGCTTCAAGCCATCTCTTGGAGTCAATGTCACAAATTGCTTCCTCATAGTTGGTAGGCTCATCATCTTCTATAAGAAATCTATATCTCTCAGGAATATGATATGTTCTACTAGACCTACGTAGCTGATGTGTACTTAGAGCTACCTGTTGCTCCATCATTTCTGATAGAGGCTTACGTAAATCTTTCCTGAATGTGAGTTGAGTCTCCTGCTCAACTCCCACTGCATTTGGCATTTGCTCCATGTCATCTAATCGGTCAGTGTCAATTTGTGATTCTTGAGTTTTACTAATCTCAATATTTCTTCCACTGTCGTTTCTTAGAAAAATCTCATTCTCTAGGAATATGGTATGCCTTGAGACAAACCTTTTGCTCGAGTGGATGGTAGAAGTAGTATCATTTTGTTTCTTTAGGATACCCCACAAAATTACACTTGTCGGATCTAGCTCCTAGCTTGTCCAACTCATTACGCTTTACATAAGCGTAGCAATCCCAAATCCTTAGATGATTAAGGGTTGGTTTCTTTCCACACCATATCTCATAGGGAGTGGAGCTGGCCGACTTAGATGGAACTCGGTTTAAAGTGTATTCGGCTGTGTGTAGGGCATAACCCCAAAACATTTTTAGAAGATTTGCATTGTTGGGAATTATGTATTCTAGATATGAATCAAATTCATGTAAATATACAAGAAGATATAATATAAAATTCTCAGATGCCTAGGATCCTTAGGAACATATCATTAAATCTCAAATAAAATATAAAATATTAGATTTATTCATACCTGAGTCCTTTATCGATGTAGAAAAGGACAAAGCCGGTGAATCCTCTACCACTAGCCATCCACGTGTTCGGCCTCTAACAGTGATCCATGCGAAAAAGAGTGGATGAAGACCTTCAAGGTATGAAGATGATACTTCGGAAGAGAGGGGTGCTAGCGCCTCTTGAATCTCCTTATAAAAATACAGAAGATATCTCTAAAGATCTAAAAGATCTAATCTTTTTCTTCTCATGCCTCTATCTTCCTAGGAGCCATATTTATAGGGAGAAGAAGAGGTAATGTCATGGTAATGTTAATACAAGGAAACAGAAGAAACTCCCATGCCATATTTATAGGGTGAGAAAGAAACGTTCCAAGGGATAAGAAGAGGTAACGTCATGGTAATGTTAATACAAGGAAACAGAAGAAACTCTCATTCTCATGGTAACGTCATGGTAACATTAATCTAAGGAAACAGAAGAAACTCACATTCTCATGGTAACGTTAATCCAAGTGTCACAATCTTAGCCTTTGAAATTAGGAGTTGGTTATCTCATAACTATATGGCCCAATTTGTACGTGTTCATCATCGAACCGTAGAGATTCATCATGCCTTATCCCATGGGCATGATTCCATCTTCACATGGCTGAGATTGTCCATCCATACCCGAATAATCAGAGCCATCCATCACATGGATCAAGTCATATTTGGGTATCCAATTATTTGTTCATCATATGCACAAATAATTTCTCCTTAACATTCCTTCTACTATAATGGATCATATATATTATTATTTATCTTCTTTAAATTGGATCTCATCCAATTATTTAATTGATCATCTTATCTAAATTAAATCTAATTTAATTCTTATTTTAATTCATCCAAAATTCTTCTTAATGCGTGTGACCCATTAGGCCCTTTAACATGTTGGCAATAATCATGTCCTAATCATAGACCCTAGGAATGATTGGACAACTCTTTGTCCAAGTCAACAACATGATTATAGATTATGAGAGGCCTCTAGCAAAGCATCATGACCATCCAACTGCTAAAGGTTTTGTTAACGTGATCATCAACAACACCTGTCCATGAACGGTTACCGTATGATCAAACCCTTTCGTCACATATCCTAGATCAATCAGTGGTATGGAATGCGTCAACCCTGTAATTGATCTTTGTTTACTTGATCTCAGAAAAAATTGACTCATATGAATTAGAACTTCGAAACCATTTAGAATTCCAACTCAACCTTGCAAGGATTTAACAATCAATTTAATCCATCAAGTAGCCGTGGGATATAACCCTTTTTATCAAGGAAGACGAATCCTGTCTTCATCAAACATTATCTTCATGTGCTTTATGTCATACCCAACTGACACCATATTTGCCACCCATGGCTAGAGCAACGTTTGGATGTCATCAAAGCATGACATTCCACACATGAGATGCAATGAAGATCTCAAGTCAAAGGATCACTCACACCACCGTCATTAGACATCAACCATCGACACTATATAGAATATCTATATGAGATCTCTGTACGGGTCATCCAATGCATCGTTACAATAACGAGCATCCACACACCTATCCAAGTATCTTCGTACTTCAGCTTGTGAAATAAGCTGCTCACCCTAAGAGCGAGGATATGCAATGTGTGCTAGTCTCACGGTGTTCGATGGTGTCCAGTCCCATCTACATATCAACTAGGGAAGTTTAAAGAATCGAACCATAATGTGCAATTTGGATCTCACAATTTGTAATCTCTATTACAAATTTCATATGCACGATTCAATTCTTTTAGATTTTATCTCACAGACAAATATATCAAATAAAAGACATCTGGATAGATAAAGAAACCATTTTATTTGATTTGTATTCATAGAATGTATACAGCATTCAATCCAATTGGATCTAGGACATACACTAACAGGCTTATGACCCAAGAATAGAGAGCATGTGAGTCATGGGTGTACATGGGCTCGGGTTTGAGTGCTTTCTTGCATGGCTTAGAAGGGAGTTTTTTGAAAGAATATTTAATAACCTACTTGTAGGTTATGAAACTGAGTCTAGGGGATTGGACTCAGGTTTCTGGATAGACTTTCATAGGGAGTTTATTAGGAAGTTGGTTATAGGCTGGTGCGGATAAGTCATCAAGCTGGTGCGGATAAGTCTTATCATCCAAGATGGATGATTATTTAAGGCTCTCTTTTAATGTAACTAGATAGCTGAGACCTCAGACAAAATAAAGGCATTCTCTTCCGCGCTGATCTCGATGAAAGCTGCGCAATAATTTGGTGTTTCTTAGAAACTACTACAATGATTTTATAAGCAAAAGTTTTGTTTTTTGGAATATTTGTTTAGTAATACTATTTAATAAGTGCTTTTACGATAAAATAGTTTAAAAAACATCTTGAGAATAACCTAGAAATTATAGCTCTTGACTTGTTCTGTTGGAAGGATTTTTTAAAAGCAAAAACATCTTCAAACGACTCCTTAGGCAAAAAAAACTAGTCTGTTGGGAGGCAAACAAGAATGCATGCTACCTCGGCTGTGAAGCTTCATCTCTTTATTTATTTTTTTGATAAATAAAATGCGATTACATTGTTTCATCATAGATACATTCAAAAGAGTCGTAAGATAAAACATGGGAACTAATCCATTTTTGGACACCTAAAATTCTACTATGTTCTATTTTGTTCCCTTGTGTGTGACGGGAAAAAAATAAAAAATTAAACCGAGAGAAATGGAGAGGTGCCTCTCTCATTCCCATGAAGTAGGGCGAGGCGAACGACGTGGAACACCGAGTGGGAAGCTGTGAGGCGAGCCGGTCCTCGGCGGAAGCGCGGCGCCCGGGTCGTCCACGTGTCCGAGGCACACGCATCCCCCGCTCCTCGCGGCGTGCGAGTAGTGGGAAACGTGCGGTGGAGGCGGTGCCACCCGGCAACCACATCCGCACCCACAGACCACGTACCGCACGGGCCCACTCTCCGTCCTCCAAGGCCCTCCGCCGCCGCCGCCGTACGCCGACGGCCGGGCCTGCAACCCGTCGTGGTAGTGATGGTGGTGGTGGTGGGGGTGCTGCTGCTGCTGCTGGTGGCCGCCGTAGGGTGGTCCCATGCCGTTGGCCATCTGTCTCCGCGTCGCCACGCCCAGGTTCGGCGTGCTCCGGACCCGATGCAACCCCTGGCCCAAGTGCGGCGTACTCTGGACCCGATGTAACCCCTGGCCGCCGCCGGCGGACGTGGAGAGGGGTTTTGTTTGGTAAGCGAGAAAAGGGTGGCGGAGGTTGGTGTTGGAGGTGGGTGAGGTGGCGGCGGAGGTGGAGATGGCGAAGAGGGAGAGGCCGGCGGAGGGGGGCACGCCGTTGATGGCCTCCAGGTACCGTTCCTCGATGGAGGAGGCGGCGGCGGCGTCGGAAAAGGGCGCGAGCCGCGGAGGGACGGAGGAGAAGAGGAAGAGGCGGAAGCGGGGTGAGTTAGAGGGGCAGCGGGAATCATGCCGGTCGTACTCGTCGAGCATGTGGCGGAGGTCCTCGTCGCACGTGACGCTCACGAGCAAGTCCAGGTCCTCCGGCATGATCTGGTGCTTGATCACCACCTCGGCGATGTTAAACATCTCCTTAATTCTCTTCTTCAGCTCTGCCAACATCATCATCGCGACCACCGTCATCGTCATACCAAAAAGAAAAAAAGGGAAAGAGAATTGGCTGTCGGTTTGGTGGACTCGCCTGGGAAGGAGATGGACCGGGCGACGGCGAGTACGCGGGTCTCGCCGCCGACGTACTTGAGCTGGCCGTCGGAGGGTCGGGGCATGATCTTGCCGCCGTAGCTGCAGAGGAGCTTGAGCCGGTTCTTGGGACAGAGTGACTCCTTGTCGGCCGATGCCATCCTTCGTCAGCCGCCGACCGATCCCGGCGATCCGGTCGCTTGTTCCTGCTCTAGCTTTCCTTGTTTGCTGCTGATAGCAAGTCGTATTTATTTATCTTCGATTTTCTGAAAGGAAGCTGCACAGCTGTTTGATGAGGATCAGATGGCAGCGAAAAGGAGTTGCAGAGAATCGCATGAAGAATCGTCATGACCGGCCATTTTAAGAATTGATCCTTAAAACTTCCCGTTCTGTCGGTTTAGTCCTTTATATTTTAAAAATATTAAATTCCTAAACCCCAAAACCTTCTGTTAAAATCTGTACGCCCGCGATTCCAGCAATCTTAAGATTGACCTATACGATGAAAATAAATTTTGATGATAATTAAAAATATATTTCAACCTTAATAATATCAACCATCTGTACACGTCACCAGCCCCTTCTAGAATATAATAAAAGTAAAGAAGAAGAATTAAAAATATAAAGTTCACCGCCATAAATTCCTCTAACCACTACAAGAAAAATAACTTTTGCCTACACCTACTATTTTAAAATGGTAGGCAAAAGACATCTTTCACTACGATTTTTAAAAATCATAAGCAAAAATTCCTTAATTAAAAGGTTAAAACCTTTTCCTATGATTTTAAAAAAATCATAGGGAAAGGCTGAACCTTTCCCTATGATTTTTTGAAAATCGTAGGGAAAGGAAATACAAATTTTTGGAGGCAAAATTTTCCTCCAAAATATTTCTGAAAAAATCTTTCCCTAGTAGGAAAAAATCCAGAGCCTTTCTCTACGATTTTTTGAAAATCGTAGGGAAAGGCTATACAAATTTTTGGAGGCAAAATCTTCCTCCAAAATTTTTCTAAAAAATCTTTCCATACGATTTTCAAAAAATCGTAGGGAAAGGTCAAGAGTCTTTCCCTACTATTTTCATAAAAATCATAGGAAAATGTCCAGAGTCTTTCCCTACGATTTTCACAAAAATCATAGGGAAAGGCTCAGAGCCTTTCATGGAAAGAATGCAGACTTTTACCTACAATTTTCATGAAAATCATAGGGAAAGACAACCAACCTTTCCCTACGAATTTAATAAAAATCGTAGGAAAAACCCTTTTTCAGAAATCCAACCCTTTCCCTATGATTTTTACAAAAATAGTAGGAAAAGGTTGTATACCTTTCCCAAAATCAAATTTTATATTCACTATATTTATATTAATTATATATTTTATATGATATTATTAATAATTATAAATATCAATATAACTATTTATTTCTTATACTGTATTTATAATTATATTGTTATTTATTATACCGTTAACATGTTATATATTATAATATTCTTAGTAATATATTACTATAGTTTCTTTAATACTATATTATTATTTACATATATTATATATAGTAAATATGTATTTATATATAATACATAAAAATAAAATATATTATATAATATTTTTATATAAAAATAATTACTTATTATAATATTGTAGTATACTATAATTTATTATGTATTATCATATTGTTAATAAAATTATTAATCTTATATTGTAATACATAATGTATATAGAACATGTTATAAAGTTATTATAATAATATAGAATATTATATATTATAATCAATATTATTATGCAATATAATATTAAATAAAAATATTATTATGTATATATCTTTTTTAGTTATCCTTTTAAAAGATATTTTTTATAATAAATATAAGAAATAAAAAAGTAATTTTTATTTCTATTTAATTACCAAATGTAATTTGTAAAGATAAAAAATAGAAATGAAATCTATTTTTTATAAAATAAAGAAAAAAATGTTGTTAGAAATCAAATGCAGTCAAGGCAGCGAACGAAGGGATATCATTCGTGAATTATTGCTATCGATCTCTAGGACGGTTGATTGAATTTAATTAAATTCAATTCAATGTTGCAGATGAAGTGGTCGGGGCTCATTACTCGAGCCTGTTGCATGCTTTGTGCACCGGAGTCTATTGTACAAAGACTTTTCCTATCATGGACCTTTTCGATTATTCACAACTTCCCTCGTTATGCCTCCCTTTGTCCGTGAGCTCCCAATCCAGAGCTTACCTAATCCTTTCCTAGTGAAAGACTTAGGCCAAGGCCTCACCAAAGCCACAACGCTCGAAAGCCTCCAATTGGTTTCCCAAGATCCTTCCTCTCTTTCCCCTCCTTCCTCCACTCTTCCTTCTGCTATCATCGCTAAAAACCCTAACCTCAATCCACCTTCGAATACTAATCCTAACCTCAACTTCAGTCCGAACCCCACCCGCTGCCTCAGTCGATTTCGGCCTTTGCCCCTTCGTTCCGGCCGTTGGATGCCCCTCCCATCCCATAATACTCCATCCAAAATCCCAGCTTCCAAGGCCCGATGGTGCAAAACTTCGGCATCCAACCTCGTGGGGTCTCAGATCTGGTTTTGATCATGCTGCCATTAAAATTAATCTGGATGGGTCCAGTTGGGCTATATTCTATATGCAATTATTTTTTTCCTTATAGTGATGTTGCCCGTAATTATCTGAGTGGCTGACAAAATGAAAATGGCTATGATAAACTAAAAATCGTAGGCAAAGATTTCATTTGCCTATGACATTCATAAAAATCATAGACAAAGATCCGGAGGAAAAGCTCCCTAAACCTAACCCCCTAGGAAAAGTCTTTGTACATCGGACTTCGGTGCACAAAGCGTGTACAGGGCGTGCGCATTGGCCGCGTGCATTGCGAGCGCTCATGAAAGGGCGCCGCAGCCCGATAAGCCATGGTACGCATGCTCGCACTGGCGTGTGGCTAATGCGCATGCCCTATGCATGCTTTGTGCACCAGAATTCGTGTGAGCGTGCATGCAGGGGGTGTCGCATTCCAATGGGCCGTGGCACACTTGCTCGCACCGGATTCCGCTGTACAAAGACTTTTCCTACCCCTGATGGTCCTTTTCGATTCTTCTCAACTTTCCTCATTTAGCCTCCCTTCGTCCGTGAGCTCCCAATCCGGAGCTTACCTGATCCTTTCCTGGTGAAGGACTTAGGCCAGGGCCTCGCCAAAACCACAATGCCCAAAAGCCCCCAATTGGTCTCCCAAGATCCTTCCTCTCTTCCCCCTCCTTCCTCCACTCTTCCTTCCGCCGCCATCGCTGAAAACCCTAACCCCAATCCACCTCTGAATACTAATCCTAACCCCAACTTCAATCCAAACCCCACTATTGTGACACCGCCACCTCAGTCGATTCCGACCTTCGCCCCTTTGTTCTGGCCCTTGGGTGCCCCTCCCATCCCTCAGTACTCCATCCCAAATCCCAGCTTCCAAGGCCCGATGGTGCAAAACCCCGGCATCCAGCTTCGTGGGTCTCAGATCCGGTTTTGATCATGCTGCTATTGAAATCGATCTGGATGGATCCAGTTGGGCCATATTCTATATGCAATTATTTTTTTCTTATAGTGATGTTGCCTGCAATTATCTGAGTGGCTAACAAAATGGAAATGGCTAGGCATGCTTATTATTACTGCGTTCAGTAAAACTTCCTTGATGTCCATATGTTAGAATGTGGAACATCCATCTAAGACTGTAGTTTGGGTGGTTGTCATTTCTTTTAAAAATAAAAATATAATTTATATTTTTATTTTTAAAATTTATAATAAAAAAATATAGTTGATTATCATCATTAATTTTATTTTTTATAATTTTGATAACAAAAATATATTTGATAACTATTGTTATTTTTTTATTTCTTTTATATAATAAGAAATGCTTTTAAGAAGCTTTTTTTTAATAAAGTTATTTTTATTTTGGAGGCAAAATCACTTGAAAATATTTTTCCTTAAAAGCCTTTCCTACGATTTTAACGAAAATTGTAGGAAAAGGTCAGAGCTTTCCCTACGATAGAGTGAAAATCGTAGGGAAAGGTTCGAAATTTTTTGATTTTTTATGGAGGCAAAAACATCCACCAAAATTTTTTCATGATAAGTCTTTCCCTACGAGTTTAATTAAATCGCAGGGAAAGGAGAAAAAAAAAACACTTAACACCCGACTTCCGTCACTGTTGCCGAAATCCCTCTCTTCCGCCTCTGCCCTAACTCCTCCGCCTGTGCCCTAACTCCCTCTCTTCCGCCTCTGCCCAAACTCCCGATTTTCGCCCAGCCCCTCCTCTCCTCCACCGACCCCGCCGCCCTCCCGCCGGACGCCAACGACGACGACAACCAGTACCCCCCGATCTCCTACCAGTACGGCCCCCGCCTCCTCCGCGACCTCCTCGCCCTCCTCCTCTTCTTCCTCCTCTCCCTCTCGACCATCGCCCTTGTCTTCGTCACCGTCGCCGTCGCCCTCGCCCTTGGTTTCCACCTCTGGAACGCGTGGGAGGAGCCGCCACCGGCGAGGTCGTCGTCATCGCTGATGAAAAAAGCCCACTTCCTTGCCCATCAACGAACAGATGCTGCAAAGTTGAAGCCAAAAAGAGATGAAGTTCAAAGCCTTCGTCACCCATGATGGCGTCAACCTCCTCGACAAGCGTGAGCTCCCTGCTATCCCTTCCCCTTCTCTTTTTCATTTCCTCAAACATCTAACCTCCCCTCTCTGCCTCTCTCATTCTTAGGCTTTCTCCCGGTCCTTGACAAGCTCGGCCGCATCTGCCATGTCTACCTGACGCCCGACCATGCCATGTTCCTCCACAACCTCCTTGGCGGCGATGGCATCCAGTCCATCGCCCAATTAAGGAAGGACTGCCTCTTCCGGGACTACCGAATCTCCAGTTAGAACGCCGATCGCATCGCCTTCGCCATCGACGTTGCCCTCCTCCACCGCGCCCTCCCCAGTGCTGTCACGATCCAGTCCCAGGCTGGGGATGACACGGCTGCCATTCAGATAAAGCTTGTCAAGAAGCTCCCCGTCGGGTCTCACAATGCCGCGCCGTTCATCACCTTCGAGACTAAAGGCCTGCGCTCTGCTGTTGTCCAGGACGTCCCCATCTTGAAGCCTCTCTCTCGGGCTGATGTTCTCTAGCTCCAGTCCGCCCTTGATGCTGCCCAGGATCTCCCCCGGGTCTCCAATCTCACCTCATTTTTTTTTCTAAATTATAAAAATCATTTTTTTTTGGATTCGCATTAGTTCATCTCTTGTTTTTTTTTAATATGAAATTTTGTCTGTTTAATTAAGGATTTCCCGCATTTGTCTTAGCTTTTACTCGGAATCTAAATCCTTTTCCTCCCCTTTGGTCTGTGTATTGCTAACCAATTGAACCTTGAGGCCGGAATGATGAACCGGAACAAGCTAACCTTTAATATTTTTGTTCTTTTGTATTTTGTTTGGTCTGCAGCCTCCAGCTCTGCCCCCCAGCTCACTCTTCATATGAGAAGCCAGCAAACAATAGGTAAACTTTTCACATTGTTGTCTCTCTCTATCTATACTCCTCTCTCTAATTTGTTCAAAGGAATTTTTGGAAAATAATTTACAAGTTCTCCCATTTCTTCCACAGCTAATATCAATGGGCTTGTAGCGTCTGCTTCTATTCCTCTTCTCCCCACTCTTGAGCAATGTAGGCCAGCAATAGGTGGGTTTGCTCTCCCTACCTTCTTCTTTTCCTTGCCCCATAGATTTGACAAATTAGTTGTGCAGAGGTCTATCAAGTTACACTTAGCTTGGGCTATCACTTAGTTTGGTTGGAATCTTAATTCATTTGTTGATGCATGTTAAACAACCCACAAATAGGACTACTGCCTGCTTGCTGCTGCTACCCCACAGCAGCAAAAACAGATGGTTGGTGAACGCCTCTTCCCCTTGGTTGAAAGGCTTAAGGTGGTGTTCTGTTGCTCTTTATTTCAATGAATAATTTGATGCTTTATCCGGCTTGTGTTTTCATGAATAGCATTCATGTTGCCTCAAATTCTGGCATTAACTTGTTTTCTTTTGTATTGTTTAGTTTGATCTTGCTGCTAAAATTACTGGAATGCTGTTGGAGATGGACAATTCTGAATTGCTTTTGCTGTTGGAGTTGCCAGAATCATTGGTTGCGAAAGTGGAAGAAGCAGTTGAAGTCGTGAAGGTCTCCAAGAAGAAAGTAGGTGGTCAAGAGTCTCTCCATCCCACCTACTTGTCAACTGAGGTTGCAGTCAACTGAGAGGAATGCAGATTATGAGAATGTCATTCTTTCGAATTATAGATCATCATTCATATTGTGTACTGAGGGCTTATGATTTTTTATGAGTCTTTCTCCATTTTGCTGCTAGAGTTTGGAAGTTAGTGATGAAGGACAATTGACATAGTTTACCTGTTATAGAATCTTTAGTTATTACGATTAACTGACCGTCTAGGAGTGAAGATTGTTTTCCTTTTTCTTTACTTGTCACTGGTTGCAGGACCTTTTATATTACTGGATTTTGCACTGACATATTAGGTGGAACCTCATTCTGTTTTCATGGATTATGAACCATAAAGATGCATTTTTCAGTTAGTAATTTGCTTGTTTATATTTGGGGCCTCATGTGACATTTACATATGATGGCGATATTCGCTATGCTTTCATGGTTGTTGCTTATTGGGTCTCTGCAACTCTTCCCAGTAAATGAACCTGGGTGGCAAGTTGGTGTATTACTTTTCCAGTTCTTGCTGGTATGTTTGTGGGTGGCAGTAATGGTTGTATAAAATGGAGAGGCTCAAGAGTTGAATTACCACTGTTCACATCTACAACCGAGTTTCTACTTACTAACGTTCAAATGTTATGCCTACTTAAAATATTAAATAATTTAAAATAAAATAAATATGTCTTTTCTATATGATTTTAGATATATTTCGTAGGAAAAAAAGAAAAAAAAAGTAAAAATAGTTAAAAAATAATATTTTTTAAAAAAATCATTAAAATTTATTTTTTCTACGATTTTGGGGTTTTTCGTAGGGAAAGAAATTATTAAAAATTATTACTAGCCAATTTTTCCCTACGATTTTAAAAAAAATTGTAGGGAAAGATGTGGATTAATTTTTTTTTAAATTTTCCCTACGATTTTGGGGTTTTTCGTAGGGAAAGAAATCATTAAAAAATTTTATTAGCTAACTTTTCCTATGATTTTAAGAAATTTTGTAGGGAAAGATGTGATAAAAAATTATTTTTTTGATTTTTGCCTACGATTTTGGGGTATTTCGTAGGGAAAGAAATCATTCAAAATAATTATTAGCCAATTTTTTCCTACGATTTTAAGAATTTTCGCAGGGAAAGATGTGAATAAATTTTTTTTTTGATTTTTCCTACGATTTTAGGGTTTCTCATAGGGAAAGAAATTATTAAAAAAATATTATTACCTAACTTTTCCCTACGATTTTAAGAAAAATCATAAGGAAAGATGTGGATAAAAAAATATTTTTTTAATTTTTTCCTACGATTTTTCATCTTCATAGGTAAAAGTTTTTAAAATTCAAATTTACATTTCAAATTCTAGCCACTCTTTCCCTACGAAATATGAACTTTTCCCTACGAAAAAAGTTCGTAGGGAAAAGTTCGGATCTTTGCCTACGATTTTGAAAGTCGTAGGCAAAGGCTTTCCCGACACATCTTTGCCTATGATTTTTTTTTTCGTAGGAAAAGTTCAAAAATCGTAGAGAAAGTCTTTTCCTACGATTTTTCTATCTTTTCCTATGAAAAAAATCGTAGGCAAAAGTCATGTTTCTTGTAGTGAACAATGAATGAAGATATTCGATTTTATATAAGAACCGGAAGTAATAAAAACGCCAACGTTTTTATTTGGAAAGCATATTATATTAATTTCGTTATAAAAAAAACTCGGCAAGCATCTCTTTCCGAAATATTCTCTTTTTAATTTTTTTTTCCCTCAAAGTAGCGCACGGACCATTCCGATGCTAGCCGTTGCCTCGGGGATAATTTGAAATCGAAAATGCTGCGAAAAACCACGAAAGGAACCGCAACATAAATTATTTGTAGTTGTTCTTTCCAAATTTACATGTTGAAAGTAGGTTTGAGTTGAATTTTTTATTTTTAAAAATAAAAAAATTAACTCATAATATAAAAAATATGTTTGATCAAATCGCTTTTGAATATACTTTTCAAAACGTTTCTAAAAATCTGAATGAATATAGAAAGAATTAGATATTTTTAGATTTTATCCTCTCCTTCTTATAACATTCAAAACTTATGGATTAATGTTCTTTATTTTTTAGATTTTTTTTCTTTTTAGAACATCTAAAACTTATGAATTCATCTTCTTTATTTTTTTCAGATTTTATCCCCTTTAGAAGGTTCAAAACTTACAGATCCACCTTCTTTCTTTTTTTTTCTGCAATTTGCTGCTATCTTTCTTTTAAAAAAATTTTAAAACATTAATCGAACATATGGGAAGGGATGAAGAGAGAAGTCGTCTCGAATGCGGTGAAGAAACGCTGGAGATCACGATCAAAAGCGACAGCGATCGGAGCATAAGGTTAGGGTTTGTTTGGCCTCCTTAGGGTTTCAAAACAAATCAGCATCGAAAAGAAGAAAACGCATAGACCGGCAAAATGAAAAAAGGATTATAATAAAGTACAAAAACTGCGAGAAGAGTAGAGAAAAATTGGCACCGCTCCAATTGCTCGTTACACTCCTTCCAATTAAAAAAAAAATCCTAAACTACCCTTAGCACCCCCTCTCCTCCCCCCTTCCATCCCCAGCACCGGCGCTCCCCCTCTTCTCCCCACTCTCTAGCATTGTCCTCCATTCCTCTCCTCGGCCCCGTCTCCTCCCCTTCCATTCCCGGCACTGCCCCTTACCCATCCCTTCCCTCGGCCTCGATCTCCTCCTCACTCTCCGGCCTCGGTGCCTCCTCCGGCATTGTCTCCTTCCCTTCCTCGCACTGCATCGTCGGCGCCGAGGGAAGGGATGGAAGGCGGTGCCAGGGAGGAGGGAGGGGTGGTGGACAATGCTAGGGAGGGGGAGGAGAGGGGGGGCTGCCGGAAAGGGAAGGGAAGGAGATGGGGCTGGGAGAGGAGTGGGGGGCGATGCCAGGGAGGGAGGAGTAGAGGGGGGGCCATTGGTGCCGGAAAAAGGATGGGAGGAGGAGGAGATGGGGGTGCTAAGAGTAGTTTAAAATTTTTTTTATCTAAATTAGGGGGTGTACTGAGCAATTTGAGCTGCAAATAAAAATTCCCCTTCTGAAGCTTCAATTCCATTGATGTTTGCCATGCAACTAATTCTCTGCTTAACACGTGGCTCTCCCGCAATCAAATTTGCTAGGTACCATGCTTAGATATTTACCATCTAATTCTTCACTTAACAAGTGAAACTAACTCATTTATTATAAAATAAAAAATAATATATCATTTATTAAAGATGATGGTTGTGCACATAATACTTAAGTTTTTTTTATAAAATAATTGGTTTACGAGTAATGCTATACAAGTTTGATTTTGAAACTTTATTTACAGTAAAAAAAATTATCCTTTACTTTTTGTAGATTACTGATAATTCAGCAATATGGAAATCCAAGGATATGCCTTGTGAAAATATTTGTAAACAAATTATTTATTTTTTAAAAATAAAATCATCTTAATATGCATGCATGTCATCGAATTTGTAGACCATTGAGTTGCCTTACAGTTAGGATGAATGCTATGAGAGTAATAATATGCACAATGCTTTTATTTTATAAGATAGCATGTGTGAAGTTAATGTCTCTTGCAGAAATTAAAGAGAGTAATAATGTGGAAGAACAATCTCCCAAAAATAAACATATTTTTTATAAAATTTTAAATTATAAAATTAAGCAATTGAATGAAATATTTAGAAGATGCCAAATTCTTAAGGACACAGCCAGTAGATCATAAAAGTTAAAAGTTAAAATTGTAAAAAATAGTATAACTTTGTTCACAGAAAAATCTCCATCTAGCTCCCCTTGAGATACACTATTATTTGGAAATAAATATAGGTATTTTGTTGCATTTAATTTTCTTTTTGCTATTATTTAGGTGGAGTTAGAAAGGGAAACCTGCCTAAAGTTCAAATGAGATATGATAATGAGGTCAAAAAATAAAAAAGCATCAATACAAGATGCTTCTCTCTAGCCTTGGAAACTAAGGCCATTAGCATGTTTTTGGAGGAGGGGAAAACACTAGAATAAGTTGTCAATAAAATAGGAATATAAAGAATATAATAAAGTAAATAAGTGTCATGAAATATTCAGTGTAGAAGTATCGACCACCTATGCAAACATTATGAGATTTTTTTTCATATAAAATTATTTTTGTTTGTATTTAAGATAAGGTTTATATTTGTCACGTAATATTTCATGTCTGCTCAATTTTTTCATGTCAAAAATAACGTATCTTTTCTTAGAAAAAGGTTTCTATTTTATGTTCAAGCAATAATATACTATGTTGTAGTACTTATTTATGCTATGTGAAGCCTTTTGATTCCTCCACATATGCCACTAATTCTTGACTAATTAAGAATCCAAAGGAAAAAGGAATGTAAAGTTAGGCATTACAAAGAGTGTCAAGAAAGCAAAACGCACATATTGCTTAGTGTGCAAGGAAGAGAGAAGGATAATTATTAATTTAATCAAAGTTGTGAGACATAAAAAGAGATAAACATTCATATGCTTTGTTGAATTTTTTATTTATAATTAAAAAATCAAATATTAATATGAAATAAATATAACTACTAGTCTTTTTCATAAAATGCATGTTTCTAGAGGATCGACAATAGTTGCCTTGAGCTAAATTTAATTATTTCTCATTATTCTTTAATTTCAATTAATCTCTTTAAAAATTTATCGATCTTCAAATTTTTTTGTCCATAATTATGCGTGCCTTTTATGCAAGCTTAGCAACTACATTCTTTACTATTTCACAACAATAAGAACTATATTTCTTGCAATAGCTATTTTTATCTTTACTTTAAGTTCCATCCAATTATTTATAAATATCTATCAAAAAATCATAAAAAATTAAAGAATAGTAGGATAGGTGATAAGGGTAAATCCTACCATTTAATTCATATACTTTCATAACGATATTAGCTAGTTTTTAATCTATTTGAGTTAAATTTATTTTTCTTTATTTACTTTTCATTTTATCTTAAAAAATAAAAGAGAATAAAATAAAAGCTAAACATCAAGCATCACCTCAAAGATATTAATTCATAGAGTAACGTTATTTTATCAAGCATTTATTTTCTTAGGTTCTTTAGGTGCATTATTTATGATTTGTTTCTTGGATGCATGGCAACGACATTTAATGCGAAAGAAGATTCCTTCATGTGGTGTAAGTGGTGACATAGAAAGATTTTGTGAAGAGGAGAGAATTGGAGACTTTTAAAGTTTTTTAAAAGAGGAGGATCTGAAGAACAAAGATGAGAGTCAATTGCTTCCAATGAAAAATATAAGTTTCTTTAGTTTTATTTTCGCTTTCATAATGAATTTTTTTTAGAGCATTGATGTAATCTATTAATGAACGCATAATTTATTTTATTAGTTATTTTATTTTAATATTTTCATGATGAGTGTTTTATTCTTATGAAATCATAAGAAATAATAAATCGGTCTCATTGTAATTCGATTAATCAAACAATTTATTATTTGATCAATTGAATTACAATGAGATCGAAGGTGATTTATTATTTTAGATCTAGAATTAAACACCATTAGTTGAGCGAAAGTAAAGATACTACTAGTGTAATTTTTAGAAAATTCAAAGTATATTAAATTCAAACACTACAAGAAAATAATGAAATAGCGACGTAATTTTAGCGACGCAAAGATGCGTCGCTAAAATTGCGACTACATTGCGACGCCTCCGCGTCAAAAAAATATTGCGACGCAAATAGCGACGCATTAGCGACTCCATAAATCATAAAATTAAAAAAATAATTTTTAAATTTAGCGACGCAAAAATGCATCGTAATATTTATAAAATATATTTTTTTAAAATATTATTAAAGGAATAAAATATTGCGATGCAGCTAAGTGCGTCGCAATATTTTTTAAAAAATTAATTATGTTAAATAGCGATGCAATAAACATAAAATGAGAAAAAATATTTAATATAGCGACGCAAAAATTGCATCGTAAATATTAATAAAAAATTAATTTTTATAAAATATAATTATGAAATAAAAATATTACGATGCAACTCAGTGCGTCGCAATATATTTGAAAAATATAATAATTTTAAATAGCGACGCATTAGCGACGCAATAGACCAAAAAATTATAAAAATTAATTTTAATTTAGCGACGCACTAATTGCATCGTAATTATTTTAAATGAAATTAATTTTTATAAATATTAATATGAAAAAAAAATATTACGACGCAAAACAGTGCATCGTAATGTTTTTAAAAAACTTAATTATTTTAAATAGCGACGCATTAGTGACGCAATAAACCAGAAAATACAAAAATATTTTTAAATTTACCGACACAATAATTGCATCGCAATTAATTTAAATAAAATTTATTTAAAAAATAGTATTATGAAATAAAAATATTGCGATAATCAGTGCATCGCAATGTTTTGTTAAAAATAAATATGTTAATTAGCGACGTAATAGCAATGCAATAAAAAGTAAAGTAATAAAAAAAAATTTTATTTAACGACGCAAATTAATGCATCGCAATATTTTAAAAGAAATTCATAATGCCAAATTAGCGAGGCATTAGCGATGCAATAAATTAGAAAATATAATTAAAAATTAATAATGTCCGAGATCGGTCGTCGTCGACCGTGATCGATCATGGCTTCGATCGATCGCAACCGTCGGGTCGTCGCCGATCGGATCGATCGCGACGGTCCGAGATCGGTCGTCGCCGACCGGGATCGATCATGGCTTGGATCGATGCAACCGTCGGATCATCGCCGATCGAGATCGATCATGGCTTCGATCGATCGCAACCGTCGGATCATCACCGATCCGATCGATCGACAGTCGATCGGTAGTCGCGACCGGGATCGATCATGGCTTCGATCGATCGCAACCCTCGATCGTCACCGATCCGATCGATCGCGATGGTCCGAGATCGGTCGCCGATCAGGATCGATCATGGCTTGGATCGATCGCAACCGTCGGATCATCGCCGACCGGGATCGATCATGGCTTCGATCGATCGCAACCGTCGGATCGTCGCCGATCCGATCGATCGCGACGGTCCGAGATAGGTCGATCGCCGATCGGGATCGATCATGGCTTGGATCGATCGCAACCATCGGATCGTCGCCGACCGGGATCGATCATGGCTTGGATCGATCGCAACCGTCGGATCATCGCCGATCGGGATCGATCATGGCTTGGATCGATCGCAACCGTCGGATCATCGCCGATCCGATCGATCGGGTCCGAGATAGGTCATCGCCGACGGATCGATCATGGCTTGGATCGATCGCAACCATCGGATCGTCGCCGACCGGGATCGATCATTGGATCGATCGATCGATCATCGCCGATCATCGATCATGGCTTCGATCGATCGCAACCGTCGGATCGTCGCCGATCCGATCGATCGCGACGGTCCGAGATAGGTCGTCGCCGACGGGATCGATCATGGCTTGGATCGATCGCAACCGTCGGATCGTCGCCGACGGATCGATCATGGCTTGGATCGATCGCAACCGTCGATCATCGCCGACCGGGATCGATCATGGCTTCGATCGATCGCAACGTCGGATCGCCGATCGGATCGATCATGGCTTGGATCGATCCCGTCGGATCATCGCCGATCCGATCGATCGCCACGGTCCGAGATAGGTCGTCGCCGACCGGGATCGATCATGGCTTGGATCGATCGCAACCGTCGGATCATCGCCGACCGGATCGATCATGGCTTGGATCGATCGCAACCGTCGGATCATCGCCGACCGGGATCGATCATGGCTTGATCGATCGCAACCGTCGCCGATCGATCATGATCGATCGTCGGATCGTCGCCGATCCGATCGGGTCCGAGATAGGTCGACCGGGATCGATCATGGCTTGGATCGATCGCAACCGTCGGATCGTCGCCGACCGGGATCGATCATGGCTTGGATCGATCGCAACCGTCGGATCGTCGCCGATCCGATCGATCGACGGTCCGAGATAGGTCGACGCCGATCGGGATCGATCATGGCTTGGATCGATCGCAACCATCGGATCGTCGCCGACCGGGATCGATCATGGCTTGGATCGATCGCAACCGTCGGATATCGCCGACCGGGATCGATCATGGCTTGGATCGATCGCAACCGTCGGATCGTCGCGATCCGATCGATCGCGACGGTCGATAGGTCGATCGGGATCGATCATGGCTTGGATCGATCGCAACCATCGGATCATCGCCGACGGGATCGATCATGGCTTGGATCGATCGCAACCGTCGGATCGTCGCCGATCCGATCGGGTCCGAGATAGGTCGTCGCCGACCGGGATCGATCATGGCTTGGATCGATCGCAACCGTCGGATCGTCGCCGACCGGATCGATCATGGCTTGGATCGATCGCAACCATCGGATCATCGCCGACGGGATCGATCATGGCTTCGATCGATCGCAACCATCGGATCGTCGCCGATCCGATCGATCGCGATGGTCCGAGATAGGTCGACGCCGACCGGGATCGATCATGGCTTGGATCGATCGCAACCGTCGGATCATCGCCGACCGGGATCGATCATGGCTTGGATCGATCGCAACCGTCGGATCTCGCCGACCGGATCGATCATGGCTTGGATCGATCGCAACCATCGGATCATCGCCGATCCGATCGATCGCCACGGTCCGAGATAGGTCATCGCCGACCGGGATCGATCATGGCTTGGATCGATCGCAACCGTCGGATCATCGCCGACCGGGATCGATCATGGCTTCGATCGATCGGATCATCGTCCGATCGATCGATCTCGATGCCGACCGGGATCGATCATGGCTTGGATCGATCGCAACCGTCGGATCGTCGTCGATCGATCGAACCGCCGATCGGGATCGATCATGGCTTGGATCGATCGCAACCATCGGATCATCGCCGACCGGATCGATCATGGCTTGGATCGATCGCAACCGTCGGATCATCGCCGATCCGATCGATCGGTCCGATCGCCGACCGGGATCGATCATGGCTTGATCGATCGCAACCGTCGGATCGTCGCCGACCGGATCGATCATGGCTTGGATCGATCGCAACCATCGGATCATCGCCGACCGGGATCGATCATGGCTTCGATCGATCGCAACCGTCGGATCGTCGCCGATCCGATCGATCGCGACGGTCCGAGATAGGTCGACGCCGACCGGGATCGATCATGGCTTGGATCGATCGCAACCGTCGGATCGTCGCGACCGGGATCGATCATGGCTTGGATCGATCGCAACCGTCGGATCTCGCCGATCGGGATCGATCATGGCTTGGATCGATCGCAACCGTCGGATCGTCGCCGATCCGATCGATCGCCACGGTCCGAGATAGGTCGTCGCCGACCGATCATGGCTTGGATCGATCGCATCGGATCATCGCCGACCGGGATCGATCATGGCTTGGATCGATCGCAACCGTCGGATCATCGCCGATCGGGATCGATCATGGCTTCGATCGATCGCAACCGTCGGATCGTCGCCGATCCGATCGATCGCACGGTCCGAGATAGGTCGACGCCGATCGGGATCGATCATGGCTTGGATCGATCGCAACCGTCGGATCGTCGCCGACCAGGGATCGATCATGGCTTGGATCGATCGCAACCGTCGATCATCGCCGACCGGGATCGATCATGGCTTGGATCGATCAACCGTCGGATCGATCATCAATCGATCATCGGATCGTCGCTGATCCGATCATCGCGACGGTCCGAGATAGGTCGACGCCGACCGGGATCGATCATGGCTTGGATCGATCGCAACCGTCGGATCATCGCCGACCGGGATCGATCATGGCTTGGATCGATCGCAACCGTCGATCTCGCCGACGGGATCGATCATGGCTTGGATCGATCGCAACCGTCGGATCGTCGCCGATCCGATCGATCGCGACGGTCCGAGATAGGTCGTCGCCGATCGGGATCGATCATGGCTTGGATCGATCGCAACCGTCGGATCATCGCCGATCGATCATGGCTTGGATCGATCGTCGGATCATCGCCGACGGGATCGATCATGGCTTCGATCGATCGCAACCGTCGGATCGTCGCCGATCCGATCGATCGCGACGGTCCGAGATAGGTCGACGCCGACCGGGATCGATCATGGCTTGGATCGATCGCAACCGTCGGATCGTCGCCGATCCGATCGATCGC
>UESW01004041.1:1167389-1257114 GCA_900491605.1 Calamus simplicifolius
AATTGAATGATGCATTAAATTATGTAATGCTTGAATGAAAGTCATGTTGTAGTTTTATTTAATTCTCAAGAACACATTAGTACTTTCAATGATTTATATTTTAGTCTTCAAAAACAATTATATTCGACATAATAATCTTAAGAAGCCATTGACTATATATATAGAACACTATGCCTCTATTTGTAGAATGACAAGAATTTATGAATAACAAGCATAAGTTCGATTGTCTTCGGATTTTCATATTATTAATCACAGCACTATAACCTTTAGACCCGTTTGAGAATTTGTAAGATTTAGTCTTGCAAATTCTCAATTGTCCTGGTGGACAGTTTGAGAATATTTTTTGCGATATGGTAGTCTGCTATTAATCATCTTTGGTTGAGATTGCGGTTTGTATTTGCTCATACGTTCTCACAGTTTGAGAATATTTTTGCGATATGGTAGTCTGCTATTAATCATCTTTGGTTGAGATTGCGGTTTGTATTTGCTCATACGTTCTCCTAGTGTGGCATATGCCACACATTTAGGAGAACATATGGGGAAATGCTGCTGAAATTTTAACATAACTGATCGATAATCAATAGCATACTACCATATCGCAAAATATATTCTTGAATAGGATAGGGCCTTACCTTTTAGACATGGAGTGAAGGTTTAATTAATTTAGGACACTTGAAAGCATGTGAAGTTCATGATTGAACGAATGGGATAGGGTCTTACCTCCATGGAAGTGCATGAAAGATACTGCAATGTTTTAACCGTTTTGGTTCGAGGACCATCAAATCCAAAGGAAAAGATTGATGTCTTTCTGCAACCGTTGGTGGCCGAATTGAAAATGTTGTGGGAAACAGGAGTCGTAGCCTACGACATTTCTATGAAACAGAATTTCATCATGAGAGCTGCTTTGATGTGGACAATAAGTGATTTCCCGGCATATGCAATGTTGTCTGGTTGGAGCACTGCTGGACGTCTGGCATGCCCTCATTGCATGTATGATTCGGATGCATTTACATTGCAGAAGAGTGGTAAGCAGTCATGATTTCATAACCATAGGAAGTTCTTGCCCCCAAATCATCCTTACAGGCGTAACTTGATCGCCTTCCGAAAGAACAAAGCAGTCACAAAATTCGCCGAACCGGTTAGGTCCGCACGGATATATTTGATACTATAGAGCATTTGGGGTTGATGTATGCATGGGAACCGGATGCAGATAGAATAAATGGCCGTATATGTAAAGAACATAACTGGAAGAAGCGAAGTATATTTTGGGATTGCCTTATTGGAGCACAAATCTCATCCGGCACAACTTGGATGTTATGCATATCGAGAAAATTTTTTTTGATAACATATTTAACACGGTGCTAAACATCCCGGGAAAAACAAAAGATACTGCAAAGTCAAGAGAAGAACTTAATCAGTACTGCAGAAGAGGTGATTTGAGAAGGAGTGCCGACGGGACCTATCCTAAAGCTTGTTACACTCTTGACAGAAATTCACGACAAGTTTTATGTAACTGGCTTAGAGGGTTAAAATTTCCAGATGATTATGCCTCAAATATCGGTAGGTGTGTGGAGATGCATAAGCTCAAGTTGTTCGGCATGAAGAGTCACGACTGCCATGTTTTCATGCAACGGTTATTACCTGTAGCTTTTCGTGAGTTGCTTCCGCAACATGTCTGGAAGACAATTACGGAGCTCAGCTTGTTCTTCAAGGAGTTATCTGCCGCAGTCATTACTTCTGCATCCATGGCAAGGCTTGAGGATAAAATTTCAATTATTTTATGCAAGCTTGAGCGAATATTTCCTCCCAGTTTTTTTTGACTCAATGGAGCATTTACCGGTTCACTTGCCATACGAAGCGAGCATAGCTGGTCTCGTGCAGTATCGCTGGATGTATCCTTTCGAGAGGTAAATATATACATCGTTTAGATATGTTGACATTTCAAATATTATTTCATTGCAAGAAAAATGGTTAATTTTTTATTTCAACTTTACATATAGGTATCTTAAGAAGTTAAAAAATAATGTGCGTAATAAGGCAAGGGTTGAAGGTTCTATATGCAATGCACACTTGGTCGAAGAAGTTTCAGCTTTTGCCTCGCATTACTTTGAGGGTCACGTCCACACAAGGAGCCAAAATCTTGGTCATAACGATGACGTATGTGTGGACGAAGGAGAACCTAATGATGGTAGAATATCAATTTTTAAAGGTATCGGCCGTTCATTTGGTGGGCAGAAGTCAAGAAATCTTAGCGATATGGAGTATAATGCAGCACATTATTACATCCTAATGAACTGTAGAGAAGTCGATCCATATATTGAGTAAGTGTATACTTCAATGCTTAATTGGAAATTTAAATTTAAATTACAATATACCATAATATTTAATTGCTAACATCAGTTTTCATCCTTTTCATCCCATAAGGATGTTTTGTGATAGACAACGACAGATGAATCCGACATCAGTCAAGTTGCAATTGGGCAGAAATTAGAAACGGAGTTTGCTTTCTGGTTTTATGAATTTGTGAGTAGTATCACTCAATCAATTTCAATAATGGCTTTTATTTTTTGAATTGGATGTGAATAGCTTATTAATCTATAGGTAAACGGTCCACGTTCCACAACCGACAATATTTTCATTAAATGTTTATCGCAATGGCCATTGAAGACCGTAACAACCTCTACTGGCTATTTTATAAATGTGTACAAATTTTAGATTGAACTATTAGCAGCTTCAAGAGGCACGCAGAACTGGGGCGTGTGTGTTAAAGGAGAAAGTGTTGGAGCAAATATGCAGGATTATTATGGAAAGTTAGTAGAGGTGGTTGAAGTTGAATATCCCAGTTGGCCTATGAAACGAACCGTATTGTTTCGTTGTGATTGGTTCGATCCGATAGTTCCTGTGGGCAAAAGGATTCATAACGACTACAATTTGGTTGAAGTGAACCATCGACGAAGATTGCAGAAATATGACCCATTCATCCTTGCATCCCAAGCTTAGCAAGTTTTTTACTGCGGATATCCAGGTTTGCGCAACGACAAGCGAGATTGGTGGGCCGTTTCTAAAATCGTCCCACGTTCAACAATCGTATTAGAGGAGAGTTCATCAAGTCAATCAGCCGAATGCCCTGCATTTCAAGAGGATGAGATGGAAATGCATGCAATTGAGGATGACACAAGGGCTCCTGAAACATCACTTAGAGATCCAAATGGTGATGTCCAAGAAATTGCGGATGCAAATGTTCGGTTTCCTTCCGATGATAATGAAACTGAATCGCAGTCCGATATGACATCGGATGTTGAACCAACATTTCATGAAACAAATGACACCGATTAAACATAGAGGTTTTTTAAAATTTAACTTTTTTTATAAGTATTAAATTTTTACATAGTCAATCATTAATCGTAATTTAATTGTATGAATCTTTAGTATTTTCAGTATGACGGGCAGAGGTAGATCTACCGACGATAGACGGAGTGAGCAAGGACGTAGCCCTGCTGCATCAGATCACATGAGCGTCAGAGATGGAGAGTTCGGATCTCCAACAGTCGCACAGCCTTCGATCTCTCCAGCAGTATTACCATCCAGCCGATCGGCACATACCTCCGAGAGTTCTTCCACCATCGGCCGCACCATACTTCGACTTGATGCTCAGGGGCTGTAAGTATATACTAATTAAAATATATGTTTATGTTTTTAAGTCAATTACTTATAAACATGCATTTTTTTAACAGATTTATTGAGCAGCATCATGTATTCAGCCACATCAGCGCCGTATTTCAGAGGCGTGCAGATCCCAGTGGCTACGATTGGAGCCACGTATCTCCAGCCATGAGGAAGTTTTATTTTTCTGAGTTTCAGGTAAACTTATTAAATACAATTTATCACTGATATAAAATTTCTTAATCTTAATAAATTCAGAAACTAACTGTTTATTTTAATGCAGAAAAAGTTTACGTGGGATCCTGCCAGCCATGATGCCATTAGGGCAGCATGGGAGGCTCTGACGGGACGCCGATACTCCGACATGCTTCATCATTGGAGGTCATCGGGTCAGCATCCTGCGCATGTGCCAGAGGGTATTTGGCACAAGTGGCAGCAAGCCTGGCAGTCCGATGGCTGGCGCAAGAGGTCCGCATCAGCCAGCACGAACATCTGATCTGAGAAGGGCGGTTCTGGCATGGGTCTCTCCCGCCATACTTCGGGCTTCATTTCGATTCAGGAGCACAGACGGCGTATGGTAAGAAAACTTAAATATTTTAATTACTATTTTAGTTATTTACAAATATTTGTATTAATATCAATTTTTTTATTGTTATAGTCTGAGCAGGAGGGCGGAGATCCTGGTGAGTTTCGTCTATTCAGGGCGACACACACCAGGAGGGACGGTTCCTGGGTTGACACGCGATCACGGAAGGTTGCGGTAAGAAATTAGATTTATGTAGTATCTGTTTAATTTCTAAAATTTTATTTTGAGAAATTTATTAACTCATTTATTGTTGATTTCATAATTTAAAGACATGAGTCGAGGAGCTTCGCTCCCACGCATCGCAGGTCGACTCTACTGATGGGGAGACGCCCGTCGAACTCTCAGCAGAGGAGAGTCGGCGTGTGTTTTTGGAGGCTGTTGGTGCCCAGCCGCGAGACCGCAGGGTCTATGGTCTGGGCACTAGAGCTTCTACATATTTTTCCCATCAGACCTCCAGTTCGCGAGTTTCTGGTGATATTGCTCCCGAGCGTTTAGATGACCTTCAGAGATCTATTATAGAGGAGGTTCGGCAGGAGGTCGAGCAGGATTTCGAGGATCGTATGCGAGGCCGGGATTAGGAGATTGCAGACATGCGAGATGAGATGCATCATTTGCGGAATATGGTTAGCCGCTTGTCGCAGAGTCTCCAGCCTCCACAGCCTCCACGTGATCGCTCAGATTCTTGATGTATTTTTTTTTCTTTTTATATATTGTACATGAAAACTTCAAAATTTTAATATATTATTTATTTTGTAAATTGAATGATTATTGTTTGGATCAATATGAGTGAAGAATGTTTCGATCAATATTTAAATGTAACGAAATTGTATTATCCGTTTTAATTTTTAAATTTTTATTTTTTTAAAAAAATATTTATTTAGCGACGCATTAGCGACTGCAATTGCATCGCTAATATTTTCAAAATATTATTATTAAATATTACAATGCAATGAGCTGGCGTCGCAATATTTTAAAAAAATTAATTAGTGACGCATTAGCGACTCAAATTACATCGCTAATATTTTCAAAATATTACTATTAAATATTGCGACGCAACGATCTGGCGTCGCAATATTTTTTAAAAAATTTAATTAGCGACGCATTAGCGACTAAATTGCATCGCTAATATATCTAAAATATTATTAATAAATATTACGACGTAGTGACCTGGTGTCGTAATATTTTTAAAAAAATTTATTAGCGATGCATTAGTGACTAATATTGCATTGCTATTATATTTAAAATATTATTAAAATATTACGATGCAGCTAAATGCGTCGCAATATTGCGATGCAATTGAATGCATCGTAATATTTAATATTAATATTTAAAATATTAAAATTTAGTTTTAAATTTAGCAATGCATTTTGGTGCGTCGCAATATTGCGACGCATCTCTGCATCGCAGAGAGTCGCTGTTTTGCGATGCAATTGCGACAAATTATGGTTGCGACCATATTCTCAGCGACGCAGTCATTGCGTCGCTAATGCGTCGCAATAGCATGTTTAGCGACGCATTAGCAACGCATTTGGGCGTCGCAATATTTTTTTTTTCTTGTAGTGAAATAAAGAGATGGAGTTGTTAGTTGGAGATATTTTTGATATCATTCGGAGAAGATATTGAATAATTAAGAAATTTTTAATCTGAAATTATTAAAATTTAATAAATAAGAAAAATAAATTGTATGAAATTTGTTAGGTGAAATCAATCGCTCACTCCAGATTTCTTCTCATCATATTTTTATATGTTTAAATTTTTAGGTTATATTAATGTTAGACTAAATAATTTTAGAATAGAACATTACGTTTATATTTGATTTTTTAAATAGTAATTAATTTAAAAAATTTCGATATTCAATAACATAATTAATCTCTATGGGTTGGGTATCCTTTCCTTAAAAATACTTTACTACTCACTATTTTGTGTGGTTGCAGATTATTTCATGAAAACAAATTTTTGACGCCGTTATCGAAAATTAATTATTTATTATTAATATGATACTAACTAAATATTTACTATTTTCAATATTATTATTATTAAAATATTTACTATCTTGAGTTGAAGAGCCAATTGTAATCTATCGTAGCTTTCTGACGGAAAGAGGACGTCTAGCTTCCCGGTTCTAAGATTCTTCACGTAACTTCTTCCACCGCGAAGACTCTTCACATTCCACGGTGGACTAGATCCGCCTGGACGCTGGGCACGGTAGGATATTCACATAACTCAACTCCCTCCCTTTCTTACGTGAAGTGAAATCTTTAGTGAAAATCCTAAATCCCAACTTTCTCAACCACCCAGCCGCGTGAAAGAAGGAGGGGGTGCGTGAAGTTATGGAATCCACTCGTCTTTCTTTCGTGAAATTTCAACCAAATTCCCTTTCTTACCCTTTCTTACGTGGACTCACGAAGACTCTTTAATTCCATAAAATCCCAACGAAATCCAACTAAACCCCTTTTCTTCCGTGGACTGGTCAACTGGCTTGGAAGAAATTCAGTTAAGGATACGGATGCGGATTGAACCCGGCCCATCGAATTTGATTTGTAGCAATGTAATTAAGTCTAATTGATTTAATCAATTATGAGATTATAGGATTAAACAATGATATAGTTTTAAAAACCTTATACAATTTATTTTAAATATTTATCGCATCATTATTTGTTATGATAAATTTATTTTCATCACATGAAATCCTAATTGGTCTCTATCATAACATCCCTAACATGATAACTTATCAAAATTTAAAATTTTAATTTTAATCTTGATTATCATGTTATCATGATATAATTATTTTAGATTTTAATCATGTTATTTATCATGTCAAAATTTAATTCTAAACATGATATGTTAAATTTCCGCCTTTATGATTATGTCACATAAATCATAATTTTTAATTTTTAACATGATCAAATCTAAATAATTCATGTTTATTATCATATAATAAACTTATTAAATATTTAAACTTTATCAATATAATTATTTCAGATTTTAATCATGTTATTTATCATATCAAAATTAAATTCTAAACATGATATATTAAATTTCAGCCTTTATGATTATGTCACACATAAATTATAATTTTTAATTTTTAACATGATTAAATCTAAATAATTAACGTTTATTATCATATAATAAACATATTAAATATTTAATCTTCATCATATGGCAATATTTATATTTTACATCGTATGTAAAATTTAGATCTATGTATATAAAAACTAGAACTCAGGTAATTTATCAAATTAACTGAATTTGAAGCCTGAGGTGGCTCTGATACTACTTGTTGGGAATTACGTATATTTTATATGAATCAAATTCATATAATATGCAGCGGAAGATAAAAATAAATATGAATTTAATTCTCAAAGCCTAAGATCCTCAAGAAACAAATTGAGTTAACAAGAAATAACACATGATTAAATAATAGATCATACATGTGTTCTTTATTGAGGATGAAGCTCGATGAAGTTGATAAACGATTTACCACTAGCCGTCCATGTGTTCGGCCTCTAATGGTGATCCATGCGAAGATCTTTGAATGATGTCCTCCCAGGATTGGATGATAACCTTCTTGCGAGGGGTGAGCGCCTCTTTTCTTTTCAATTGATTTTTCAAATCAAGAAAAATTTCTTGATCAAGATCAAATCTTGATCAATCAAGAGAGAGAAAGGGACGTCTTAGAGAGAGAAAGGATATTTTAGAGAGATAAAGTAGGTGTTAGGCATCTAAGAGAGAGAAGGGAGGAGTTAGCGTATCTCTCGAAGGGGTATCTCTCCCTTTTTATATATGAAAAGGAGGTTGTGTGGTTTCATAAAAAAATTTTATTTTAACCACCTAACCATTCAATCATATCAAGTTGATAACAAATTATCCTAACAAATTTAGGATATTTGTTATAACAAATTATCCTAACAAATTTAGGATATTTGTTATCATGATAATGATTACAACCACCAAACTGCAACTCTAAAAATTAGAAAATTGGTTATCTCATGAAACCAATGTCGCAACCTTGAATTTGGCTTCATGATGATGCCTCAAATCATGGGGTTCCTTCCTCCATGATGTGAAGATGGGTCATGTCCATTACATGGGCATGGATTCATCCTTTACGTGGCACGATCTCAGCCCTCGGTTTAATTGGGTTTTCATGAATCAAATCATGCTATCATATGGATCAAATCAAATACCACCTTATTAATCTTAATTAATCTAAGCCATCCATCACATGAATCAAGCCTAATTAATGGATTTTATATGTACATCACATGTATAAAAGGTCACTCTCTTGAACATAAAATTTTTTTCTCTATGATGAATCTTATTCATCAATTTCATATTCTTTCATTAAGATTGAGTCAAACCCAATCCTAATTAATTGGTTATCTAATTTGAATTAAGTCCAACTTAATTCCTATTTTAACTTCATTCAAAATCTCCTTAAACGTGTGACCCATTAGGTCCCTTGACACGTTGGTAATAATCATGTCCTTAATATTGACCCTAAGGATGACTTGATCAACACATTGTCCAAGTCAATTCTTTAACCAAATCAACTCTTTGATTAAGTCAAAGAATCCATGATTATAGATCATGAGCGGCCTCTAGCAAAGCATCATGACCACCCAAGTGTTAAGGGTTTGTTGACATGGTCATCAACACCTGTCCATGAACAGTTACCGTACGATTCAATCCTTCATCACATATCCCAGATCAATCAGTGGTATGGAATGTGTCAACCATGTAATTGATCTTTGTTTACTTGATTTTAGAAAAATTAACTCATATGAATTAGAACTTCGAAACCATTTCGAATTCCAACTCAACCTTGCAAGGATTTAACAGTCAATTTAATCCATCAAGTGACCGTGGGATATAACCCTTTCTATCAAGGGAGACGAATCCTATCTTGATCAAACACCACCTTCATGTACTCATATCATACCCAATCGATACCATATTTATCACTCATGGCTAGAGCGACGTTTGCATGTCATCAAAGCATGATATTTCACACATGAGGTGCAATGAAGATCTTAAGTCAAAGGATCACTCTTACCACAGTTATCAGAGATCAACCATTGACACTATATAGAATATCCATATGGGATCTCTGTGCGGGTCATCCAATGCATCGTTACAATAACGAACATCCACACACCATATCCAAGTATCTTCATACTTCAGCTTGCAAGATCAGCTGCTCACCACAAGGGTAAAGATATGCAATATGTGCTAGTCTCAACGGCGTTCGACAGTGTCCAATCCTGTCTACGCATCGACTAGGGAAGTTTAAAGAATCGAACCACAATGTGCAATTTTGGATCTCACAATTTATAATCTCTATTACAAATTTCATATGCATAGTTCGCATTCTTTTGGACTTTATCTCACAGGTTAAATATACCTAATATATATATATATATATATATTCGGATATATAAAGAAACCAATAAATTTGATTTTCATTCATAAAGAAATGTGTACAAACTAGCATCTAATCCAATTGGATCTAGAGCACACACTAACACATTCCACCAGAACCTTCATTATCTTTTAAAATGAGCAATATACCTTGAACCATTGCATTTTATCATGTAATGTTGGTGGGCCAAACTAGTATCTTTATTTTTTTTTATTATCTTCTTTGAGACATTTATAACTTCTAATATGAAGTTTGCCAAATTTTTATGAAAGCATTTGGAAGAGGTGATGAGCAGAAAACTAAAACATCTGGAAAAGGGATGATGAGTAAAAAACCAAAGAGCTTTGGATGGCGAATGCAGTCTCGCTACTTGGAAAAGATCTATTGTACCAGACTTATGTGGTCTTCTAGCTGGCTCTTTATATCATCTCAATATTTTTTGCTTTCGAAAGATAAAGGTGACTTCATCAATGCATATGGTGGCTATTGAAATGTTATGCAACGTCTGGATTACTTTGGATATGTTTTGGTTTAAGAATATACTTTTTCTTGTTTAGTCTTATGTAAAAGATGTATATTTTTAGACATATAATTTAAAATGTGAAGCTTGTTTGTTTCTGTTGCCCATATCTAGCAATCCAAGAGGAGGGATGAATTGGGTTTCTTAAAAATTTAATCGGTTATAAAGTATGTGCACTTATATTCTTTTACAAGAGATTATCGTGTTGTGGAGTGAGTTTAATACACAATCAATCACAGAAAAGGAAATACAGTCAAACACAATATTCATAGTGGTTCGGTGCCAACCTTGCACCTACAACCACTCCCCAAGAATACCTTGAGAATTTTACTAGTCACCACTAGCCTAACTGGTTAGTAAACTTGTTTACGGGCACAAGCAATCAAGCCTTACACACTAGTCCTCCAAGCTAGTCTTCTTGTTTACGGGTATAAGGGGACCTTACAAATCAATCCGGGTAGACCTCTACCCAACCACGTTTCACAACTGTGAAATAAAGCAAAGCACAAGTAATAGAATGTTTAATACAACAAGCGCTCCTAGATATGAGCAGATTTAAAGCAATAAAAGTACTTATCAACTTGAAGAGCTAATCTCGAAGTCGCTTCTTTCTTTAATGAACGCAGCAGCACAATAGAAGTCTTTGAGGTATCCTTGAATGCTCTTTAATGAAGGTAGATGAAGCTTGAAGACCACTTGAAGAAACAACAATAAATGAGCTTCGGTGGATGAAAGATAATCAAAGCAATGTTTCAACAAACCTCAAACAAATCTCTCTTTCAAATGATTTTTCTCTCAATCAATATTTTTAATCTATATTTTTTTTCTATTTTTCCTCACTCTTCTATCTCTTTTTTTTTGTTGTTGTTTTTGGTCTTCCATTTAAAACACTGTTCATGTTCTCTATTTATAACCAGAATACCAAAAATAGAGCTGTTGTGAGAGGAAAAAGTCCAGCAAAGAGAGGACGATCCAAATGGTAACAAGGAGAGCGAAGGCAGCATTCTAAAATATAAAAATCGGCATTCCAAAAATCTTTTAAGAGGAGCCCAACCAAGAGATTGAAGAAACCAGCATTCCAAAAAGTTGAAATCAGCATTCCAAAATGTAGAAACAGAGAACCAGCCAAGAGATTCAAAATGATGGCATTCTAATTTTTAACAATCGGCATTCCAAAATATAGAAACAGAGAACCAACCGAGAGATTCAAAATGATGTCATTCCAATTTTTGGAAATTGGCATCCTAACATTACTACAAGGAATTCCAACGGCCGATGCTTTAAGAGTCGGCATTCCAAATTTTACAAAGTAGCATCCTAATAAAAAGTTGGCATCAAGTAACAGGGAGCTAACAGAGGCCGTTCCAAAATAAGCATTCCAAACATTGAAATCGATAGCAAGCTGGAATTGGAATCAAGGAGCCACCGAATTCACTTTGGAATTAGAATACCAAAAATGAGTAACAGGCAGCCGACAGAGGGGATTTGGAATTGGAATTCCAACACAATCCATTAGTATGCC
The DNA here is from genome assembly GCA_900491605.1 of Calamus simplicifolius. NCBI lineage: Eukaryota > Viridiplantae > Streptophyta > Magnoliopsida > Arecales > Arecaceae > Calamus > Calamus simplicifolius. Next base: position 1,179,103 of record UESW01004041.1, read on the forward strand.
AAGATAAGAAGCCTGAGAATCAGCAGAGAGCATTTTAGAATTAGCATGCCAACACCATCAATTAGTATGCCAAGATAAGAAGCCAGGGAATCGGCAATCTCCAAATACAAAGGACTAGCCATAGGATTTATGTGAACAGAGTAAGCCAGTAATCCGAAGGCAACCGAATACAACCGAATTTAAACCGAAGGCAACAAAATCTGATATTCCAAATCAAAGATTGGTAACCCAAGATTCAAGCATTAAGCATCCAATCCGAAGGCAATAGAGAATAAGTATAATCCGGTGATAATAGAGTTATAAATAAGAGCTTGTAGAATAATTGAATCCAATTCAAGACAATGCAAATATAATTAATCCTAAAAGTCATTTTGTCAGATAAATTATATTATATCATGAATTACAATATACCTAGGACAGATGAAGTGTACTGTTCAATAATGAATAACCCAAAATTGATTGAACTTGACAGATACAACAATAGCACAATATTAGATTGATTTGTACAGTACTAAATTGATCAGTACAAATATTTAATTGATTAGAACAATACTTAATTATTTTATGTTTCATCAAAATCAATATGGGGTCAACAATATTAGATTGATTAGCATAATATTTAATTTATTTTTTTCATAAGATTTGAATCTTTTTGTCTGTAAGTGTAACAAGCTCTGTAAATTGTGTTTATAAATGTGAATTTTTATTTAGATATTCAATCATTTATTTTGCATGTCTAGGATTATGGCCAAGGCATTCTAATATCTAGGCCAATATATAACCTGTTGTATCAATTTATTGGGCGATATAAAGAATCCTTGCTTGATTACCATACTGAGGCATTGGTTTTAGCATATAATATTTGAAAAACCCAGGAAGTTTGAAAAGGAGAATTTGAAATATCTCGGCCGATTTATTGACATCTACCGGTTTATATCTTAGGATGCAATGGTTTATATCACTCAAGATCATAACAGCTGAAATTTCATTTGTCTTATGCATGGGGGCCAACATTGCCACAAACCAATATCTTTTTGGAAGAAGGGTAAAAGCAACTCAAACCAAACCATTCAGGCAGAGCACCATTGTTGAACAAAGATCATAAAGGCTGATGGCCTGACAACCTATCCCAAACTTCACTTCTGCTGGAAGAAATAAAAATGACCGGGTTGAGTGGCTTCAAGTTACACATCTTGGAACAGTAGTTGGGCAAAGTTTCACCAAAGCAGGAATAGCATAACCATTCTAGAGATTTGAAAGAGTAGAAACATATTCATCCAAAAGAAAGACCAATGTTTGTGGAATATGTATAAATTGATCCAGCAAAGATAATTTTTCTGTAAAGTCTGAGCAACCAAATGGCTGGAGTCTTAACTGAAGAGAAATGAAGCAATGGCATGCAGGCAATGAAATGAAGCCAAAATGTTAAATGGAAACTAGTGGAGGAGGAGGAATCAAGAATAATGGTGATGGTTCAACAGGAGAGGTGACTATTAAACATGCTGACAGACAATTGGTGAAGGGACTGCAGGACCTAAAATCAATCCCAGATGACATTTTCTATCGATACTAATCTAGAATTATAATCCATTGTCACGATCGAAGGAAATAAATATACATGGCTGCTTGATATACATGGCTGCTTCATTGGCAACCTAATATTTAATCGCCTCATTATCATATCAATTCTTGCAAATTACACTAATCCTTTTGTACAATGCATTTTCTTACAATAGGACATAGTATAAAGAAACCACTAATGTATCACAGCAAGTTGTAATCAGGTTTTTTATTTTTTATTTTTTATATTATTGAAACATTTGGTGTTTCTTAGAAACTACTATAATGATTTTATAAGCAAAATTTTGTTTTTTGGAATATTTGTTTCGTAATACTATTTAATAAGTGCTTTTACGATAAAATAATTTAAAAAACATCTTGAGAATAACCTAGAAATTATAGCTCTTGACTTGTTCTGTTAGAAGGTTTTTTTAAAAGCAAAAACATCTTCAGACAACTCCTTCGGCAAAAATCTAGTCCGTTGGAGGCCAAACAAGAATGCATGCTACCTCGGCTGTGAAGCTTCATCTCTTTATTATTATTATTTTTTTGATAAATAAAATGCGTTTACATTGTTTCATCATAGATACATTCAAAAGAGTCATAAGATAAAACATGGGAACTAATCCATTTTTGGACAACTAAAATTCTACTATGTTCTATCTTGTTCCCTTGTGTGTGACGGGAAAAAAATAAAATAAAACCGGGAGAAATGGAGAGATGTCTCTCTCATTCCCATGATGAAGTAGGGCGAGGCGAACGACGTGGAACACCGAGCGTGAAACTGTGAGGCGAGCCGGTCCTCGGCGGAAGCGCGACGTGCGAGTAGTGGGACCCCACCATGTGCGGTGGAGGCTGTGCCACCCGGCAACCACATCCGCACCCACAGACCACGTACCGCACGGGCCCACTCTCCGCCCTCCACGGCCCTCCTCCGCCGCCGCCGTACGCCGACGGCTGGGCCTGCAACCCGTCGTGGTAGTGATGGTGGTGGTGGTGGTGGGGGTGCTGCTGCTGCTGGTGGTGGCCGCCGTAGGGTGGTCCCATGCCGTTGGCCATCTGGCTCCGCGTCGCCACGCCCAGGTTCGGCGTGCTCCGGACCCGATGTAACCCCTGGCCGCCGGCGGCGGACGTGGAGAGGTGGTTTGTTTGGGCAGCGGGAAAAGGGTGGCGGAGGTTGGTGTTGGAGGTGCGCGAGGTGGCGGCGGAGGTGGAGATGGCGAAGAGGGAGAGGCCGGCGGAGGGGGGCACGCCGTTGATGGCCTCCAGGTACCGTTGCTCGATGGAGGAGGAGGCGGCGGCGTCGGAAAAGGGTGCGAGCCGCGGAGGGACGGAGGAGAAGAGGAAGAGGCGGAAGCGGGGTGAGTTAGAGGGGCAGCGGGAATCATGCCGGTCGTACTCGTCGAGCATGTGGCGGAGGTCCTCGTCGCACGTGACGCTCACGAGCAAGTCCAGGTCCTCCGGCATGATCTGGTGCTTGATCACCACCTCGGCGATGTTAAACATCTCCTTAATTCTCTTATTCAGCTCTGCCAACATCATCATCGCGACCACCGTCATCGTCATACCAAAAAGAAAAAAAGGGAAAGAGAATTGGCTGTCGGTTTGGTGGACTCGCCTGGGAAGGAGATGGACCGGGCGACGGCGAGTACGCGGGTCTCGCCGCCGACGTACTTGAGCTGGCCGTCGGAGGGTCGGGGCATGATCTTTCCGCCGTAGCTGCAGAGGAGCTTGAGCCGGTTCTTGGGACAGAGTGACTCCTTGTCGGCCGATGCCATCCTTCGTCAGCCGCCGACCGATCCCGGCGATCCGGTCGCTTGTTCCTGCTCTAGCTTTCCTTGTTTGCTGCTGATAGCAAGTCGTATTTATTTATCTTCGATTTTCTGAAAGGAAGCTGCACAGCTGTTTGATGAGGATCAGATGGCAGCGAAAAGGAGTTGCAGAGAATCGCATGAAGAATCGTCATGACCGGCCATTTTAATAATTGATCCTTACAACTTCCCGTTCTGTCGGTTTAGTCCTTTATATTTTAAAAATATTAAATTCCTAAACCCTAAAACCTTCTGTTAAAATCTGTACGCCCGCGATTCCAGCAATCTTAAGATTGACCTATACGATGAAAATAAATTTTGATGATATTTAAAAATATATTTCGACCTTAATAATATCAACCATCTGTATACGTCACCGGCCCCTTCTAGAATATAATAAAAGTAAAGAAGAAGAATTAAAAATATAGAGTCCACCGTGATAAATTCCTCTAACAATGAATGAAGATATTCGATTTTTTATAAGAACCGGAAGTAATAAAAACGCCAACGTTTTTATTTGGAAAGCATATTATATATTAATTTCGTTATAAAAAAAACTCGGCAAGCATCTCTTTCCGAAATATTCTCTTTTTAATATTTTTTTTTTCCTCAAAGTAGCGCGCGGACCATTCCGACGCTAGCCGTTGCGTCCTACGTTAAGGGGGATAATTTAAAATCGAAAATGCTGCAAAAAAAAACCAGGAAAGGAACCGCAACATAAATTATTTGTAGTTGTTCTTTCCAAATTTACATGTTGGAAGTAGGTTTGAGTTAAATTTTTTATTTTTAAAAATAAAAAAATTAACTCATAATATAAAAAATATGTTTGATCAAATCGCTTTTGAAAATACTTTTCAAAACGATTCTAAAAATCTGAATGAATATAGAAAGAATTAGATATTTTTTAGATTTTATCCTCTCCTTCTTATAACGTTCAAAACTTATAGATTAATCTTCTTTATTTTTTAGATTTTTTTTCTTTTTAAAACATCTAAAACTTATGAATTCATCTTCTTTATTTTTTTCAGATTTTATCCCCTTTAAAGGTTCAAAACTTACCGATCCACCTTTTTTTTTTTTTTTTTTGCAATTTGCTGCTATCTTTCTTTTTAAAAAAATTTAAAAACATTAATCGAACATATGGGAAGGGATCGAAGAGAGAAGTCGTCTCGAATGCGGTGAAGAAACGCCAGAGATCACGATCAAAAGCGACAGCGATCTGAGCATAAGGTTAGGGTTTGTTTGGCCTCCTTAGGGTTTCAAAACAAATCAGCATCGAAAAGAAGGAAAACACATAGACCGGCAAAATGAAAAAAGGATTATAATAAAGTACAAAAACTGCGAGAAGAGTAGAGAAAAATTGGCACCGCTCCAATTGCTCGTTACACTCCTTCCAATTTAAAAAAAAAATTCTAAACTATCCTTAGCACCCCCTCTCCTCCCCCCTTCCATCCCCGGCACCGGCGCTCCCCCTCTTCTCCCCACTCTCTAGCATTGTCCTCCATTCCTCTCCTCGGCCCAAGTCTTCTCCCCTCCCATTCCCGGCACCACCCCTTACCCACCCCTTCCCTCGGCCTCGATCTCCTCCTCACTCTTCGGCCTCGGTGCCTCCTTCAGCATTGTCTCCTTCCCTTTCTCGCACTACATCGGAGCCAAGGGAAGGGATGGAAGGCGGTGCCAGGGAGGAGGGAGGGGTGGTGGACGATGCCAGGGAGGGGGGAGGAGAGGGGGGGCTGTCGGAAAGGGAAGGGAAGGAGATGGGGCTGGGAGAGGAGTGGGGGGCGATGCCAGGGAGGAGTAGAGGGGGGGCCATTGGTGCCGAAAAAAGGATGGGAGGAGGAGGAGATGGGGGTGCTAAGAGTAGTTTATTTTTTTTTTTCTAAATTAGGGGGTGTACTGAGCAATTTGAACTGCAAATAAAAATTCTCCATCTGAAGCTTCAATTCCATTGATGTTTGCCATGCAATTAATTCTCTACTTAACACGTGGCTCTCCCGCTATCAAATTTGCTAGGTACCATGCTTAGATATTTACCATCTAATTCTTCACTTAACAAGTGAAACTAACTCATTTATTATAAAATAAAAAATAAATATATATCATTTATTAAAGATGATGGTTGTGCACATAATACTTAAGTTTTTTTATAAAATAATTGGTTTACGAGTAATACTATACAAGTTTGATTTTGAAACTTTATTTACAGTAAACAAATTATCCTTTACTTTTTGTAGATTACTAATAATTCAGCAATATGCAAATCCAAGGATATGCCTTGTGAAAATATTTGTAAACAAATTATTTATTTTTTAAAAAATAAAATCATCTTAATATGCATGCATGTCATCGAATTTGTAGACCATTGAGTTGCCTTACAGTTAGGATGAATGCTATGAGAGTAATAATATGCACAATGCTTTTATTTTATAAGATAGCATGTGTGAAGTTAATGTCTCTTGCAGAAATTAAAGAGAGTAATAATGTGGAAGAACAATCTCACAAAAATAAACATATATTTTTATAAAATTTTAAATTATAAAATTAAGCAATTGAATGAAATATTTAGAAGATGCCAAATTCTTAAGGACAGAGCTAGTAGATCATAAAAGTTAGAAGTTAAAATTGTAAAAAATAGTATAACTTTGTTCACAGAAAAATCTCCATCTAGCTCCCCTTGAGATACACTATTATTTGGAAATAAATATAGGTATTTTGTTGCATTTAATTTTTCTTTTCGCTATTATTTAGGTGGAGTTAGAAAGGGAAACCTGCCTAAAGTTCAAATGAGATATGATAATGAGGTCAAAAAATAAAAAGCATCAATACAAGATGCTTCTCTCTAGCCTTGGAAACTAAGGCCATTAGCATGTTTTTGGAGGAGGGGAAAACACTAGAATAAGTTGTCAATAAAATAGGAATATAAAAGAATATAATAAAGTAAATAAGTGTCATGAAATATTCAGTGTAGAAGTACCGACCACCTGTGCAAACATTATGAGATTTTTTTTATATAAAATTATTTTTTGTTTATTTAAGATAAGGTTTATATTTGTCACGTAATATTTCACGTCTGCTTAATTAATTTTTTCCATGTCAAAAATAACGTATCTTTTCTTAGAAAAAGGTTTCTATTTTATGTTCAAGCAATAATATACTATGTTGTAGTACTTATTTATGCTATGTTTCAGCCTTTTGATTCCTCCACATATGCCACTAATTCTTGACTAATTAAGAATCCAAAGGAAAAAAGGAATGTAAAGTTAGGCATTACAAAGAGTGTCAAGAAAGCAAAACGCACTTGTTGCTTAGTGTGCAAGGAAGAGAGAAGGATAATTATTAATTTAATCAAAGTTGTGAGACATAAAAAGAGATAAACATTCATATGCTTTGTTGAATTTTATTTATAATTAAAAAATCAAATATTAATATGAAATAAATATAACTACTAGTCTTTTTCATAAAATGCATGTTTCTAGAGGATCGACAATAGTTGCCTTGAGCTAAATTGAATTATTTCTCATTATTCTTTAATTTCAATTAATCTCTTTAAAAATTTATAGGTCTTCAAATTTTTTTATCCATAATTATGCGTGCTTTTTATGCAAGCTTAGCAACTACATTCTTTACTATTTCACAACAATAAGAACTATATTTCTTGCAATAGTTATTTTTATCTTTACTTTAAGTTCCATCCAATTATTTATAAATATCTATCAAAAAAATCATAAAAAATTAAAGAATAGTAGGATAGGTGATAAGGGTAAATCCTACCATTTAATTCAGATACTTTCATAACGACATTAGCTAGTTTTTAATCTATTTTGAGTTAAATTTATTTATTCTTTATTTACTTTTCATTTTATCTTAAAAAAATAAAAGAGAATAAAATAAAAGCTAAACATCAGACATCACCTCAAAGATATTAATTCATAGAGTAACGTTATTTTATCAAGCATTTATTTTCTTAGGTTTTTAGGTGCCTTATTTATGATTTGTTTCTTGGATGCATGGCAACGACATTTAATGCAAAAGAAGATTCCTTCATGTGGTGTAAGTGGTGATATGGAAAGATTTTGTGAAGAGGAGAGAATTGGAGACTTTTAAAGTTTTTTAAGAGAGGAGGATATGAAGAACAAAGACGAGAGTCAATTGCTTCCAATGAAAAATATAAGTTTTTTTAGTTTTATTTTTGCTTTCATAATGAATTAATTTTTTTTAGAGCATTGATGTAATCTATTAATGAACGCATAATTTATTTTATTAATTATTTTATTTTTAATATTTTTATGATTGAATGTTTTATTCTTATGAAATCATAAGAAATAATAAATCGGTCTCATTGTAATTCGATTAATCAAACAATTTATTGTTTGATCAATTGAATTACAATGAGATCGAGAGGTGATTTGTTATTTTAGATCTAGAATTAAACACCATTAGTTGAGCGAAAGTAAAGTTACTCTACCACGACTAATGTAATTTTTAGAAAATTCAAAGTCCATTAAATTCAAATAAAGAGATGGAGTTGTTAGTTAGAGATATTTTTGATATCATTCGAGAGAAGATATTGAATAATTAAGAAATTTTTAATGTGAAATTTGTTAGGTGAAATCAATCGCTCGCTCCAGATCTCTTCTCATCATATTTTTACATGTTTAAATTTTTAGGTTATGTTAATGTTAGACTAAATAATTTTAGAATAGAACATTACGTTTATATTTAATTTTTTAAAAAGTAATTAATTTAATAAATTTGATATTCAATAACATAATTAATCTCTATGAGTTGGACATCCTTTCCTTAAAAATATTTTACTACTCACTATTTTGTGTGGTTACATATTATTTCATGCAAACAAATTTTTGACGCCGTTATCAAAATTAATTATTTATTATTGATATTGATACTAACTAAATATTTACTATTTTTAATATTATTATTATTAAAATATTTACTATCTTGAGTTGAAGAGCCAATTGTAATCTATCGTAGCTTTCTGACGGAAAGAGGACGTCTAGCTTCCCGGTTCTAAGATTCTTCACGTAACTTCCTCCACCGCGAAGACTCTTCACATTCCACGGTGGACTAGATCCGCCTGGACGCTGGGCACGGTAGGATATTCACATAACTCAACTCCCTCCCTTTCTTACGTGAAGTGAAATCTTTAGTGAAAATCCTAAATCCCAACTTTCTCAAGCACCCAGCCGCGTGAAAGGAGGAAGGGGTGCGTGAAGTTAAGGAATCCACCCGTCTTTCTTTCGTGAAATTTCAACCAAATCCCCTTTCTTACCCTTTCTTACGTGGACTAACGAAGACTCTTTAATTCCCAACGAAATCCAACTAAATCCCTTTTCTTCCGTGGACTGGTCAACTGGCTTGGAAGAAATTTCGTTAAGGATACGGATGCGGATTGAACCCGGCCGGTCGAATTTGATTTGCAGTAACGTAATTAAGTCCAATTGATTTAATTAATTATGAGATTATAGGATCAAACAATGATATGATTAAATCTAATTTTTTCTAAACCTTATACAATTTATTTTAAATATTTATCGCATCATTATCTGTTATGATAAATTTGTTTTCATCACATAAAAATCCTAATTGGTCTCTATCATAACATCCCTAACATGATAACATGTCAAAATTTAAAATTTTAATTTTAATCTTGATTATCATGTTATCATGATATAATTATTTTAGATTTTAATCATATTATTTATCAGGTCAAAATTAATTCTAAATATGATATGTTAAATTTCGGCCTTTATGATTATGTCACATAAATCATAATTTTTAATTTTTAACATGATCAAATCTAAATAATTCACATTTATTATCATATAATAAACTTATTAAATATTTAATCTTCATCAATATAATTATTTCAAATTTTAATCATATTATTTATCATGTCAAAATTAAATTCTAAACATAATATGTTAAATTTCAGCCTTTATGATTATGCCACACATAAATCATAATTTTTAATTTTTAACATTATTAAATCTAAATAATTCACGTTTATTATCATATAATAAACTTATTAAATATTTAATCTTCATCATATGGCAATATTTATATTTTACATCGCATGTAAAATTTAGATCTATGTATATAAAAACTAAAACTCAGGTAATCTATCAAATAAACTGAATTTGAAGCCTGAGATGGCTCTGATACCACTTGTTGGGAATTACGTATATTTTATATGAATCAAATTCATATAACATGCAGCGGAAGATCAAAATAAATACGAATTTAATTCTCAAAGCCCAAGATCCTTCGGAAACAAATTCAGTTAACAAGAAATAACACATGATTAAATAATAGATCATACCTGTGTCATTATTGGGGATGAAGCCCGATGAAGCCGATAAACGATTTACCACTAGCCGTCCATGCGTCCGGCCTCTAACGCGTTTGGCCTCTAATGGTGATCCACGCGAAGATCTTTGGATGATGTCCTCCAAGGATTGGATGATAACCTTCTTGCGAGGGGTGCTAGCGCCTCTTATCTTTTCAATTGATTTCTCAAATCAAGAAAAATTTTTTGATCAAGATCAAATCTTGATCAATCAAGAGAGAGAAAAGGACGTCTTAGAGAGAGAAATGATATTTTAGAGAGAGAAAGTAGGTGTTAGGCATCTAAGAGAGAGAAGGGAGGAGTAGGCGTATATCTCGAAGGGGTATCTCTCCTCTTTTTATATATGAAAAGGAGGTTGTGTGGTTCCAAAAAAAAAAAAATTTATTTCAACCACCTAACCATTCAATCATATCAAGTTGATAACAAATTATCCTAACAAATTTAGGATATTTGTTATAACAAATTATCCTAATAAATTTAGGATATTTGTTATCATGATAATGATTACAACCATGAAATCGCATCCCTAAAAATTAGAAAATTGGTTATCTCATGAAACCAAAGTCGCAACCTTGAATTTGGCTTGATAATGATGCCCCAAATCATGGGGTTCCTTCCTCCATGACGTGGAGATGGGTCATGTCCATCATATGGGCATGGATCCATCCTTCACGTGGCACGATCTCAGCCCTCGATTTAATTGGATTTCATGAATCAAATCATGCTATCATATGGACTAAATTAAATACCACATTATTAATCTCAATTAATCTAAGCCATCCCTCACATGGATCAAGCCTAATTAATGGATTTCATATGTACATCACATGTACAAAAGGTCTCTCTTTTGAACACAAAATTTTGTTCTATATGATGAATATTCATCAATTTCATGTTCTCTCATTAAGATTGAGTCAAACCCAATCCTAATTAATTGGTTATCTAATTTAAATTAAGTCCAACTTAATTCCAATTTTAACTTTATCCAAAATCTCCCTAATGTGTGTGACCCATTAGGTCCCTTGACACGTTGGTAATAATCATGTCCCTAATATTGACCCTAAGGATGACTTGATCAACACCTTATCCAAGTCAATTCTTTAACCAAATCAACTCTTTGATTAAGTCAAAGAATCCATGATTATAGATCATTAGCAGCCTCTAGCAAAGCATCATGACCACCCAAGTGTTAAGGGTTTGTTGACGTGGTCATCGACACCTGTCTATGAACGGTTACCGTATGATTCAATCCCTTCGTCACATATCCCAGATCAATCAGTGGTATGGAATGTGTCAACTATATAATTGATCTTTGTTTACTTGATCTCAGAAAAATTGACTCATATGAATTAGAACTTTGAAACCATTTCGAATTCAAACTCAACCTTGCAAGGATTTAATAGTCAATTTAATCCATCAAGTGGCCATGGGATATAACCCTTTCTATCAAGGAAGACGAATCCTATCTCGATCAAACACCACCTTCATGTGCTTCATGTCATACCCAATCGATACCATATTTGCCACTGGCTAGAGCGACGTTTGTATATCGTCAAAGCATGATATTTCATACATGAGGTGCAATAAAGATCTCAAGTCAAAGGATCACTCGTACCACTATCATCAGAGATCAACCACACACTATAGAATATCCATATGGGATCTCTGTGCGGGTCATCCAATGCATCGTTACAATAAGGAACATCCACACACCATATCCAAGTATCTTCATACTTCAGCTTGCAAGATCAGCTGCTCACCACAAGGGTGAAGATATGCAATGTGTGCTAGTCTCAACAGCGTTCGACAGTGTCCAATCCTGTCTACGCATCGACTAGGGAAGTTTAAAAGATCGAACCATAATGTGCAACTTTGGATCTCACAATTTGTAATCTTTATTACAAATTCCATATGCACAGTTTGCATTCTTTTGGACTTTATCTCACAGGTTAAATATATCTAATATATAAAAATTACATCCAGATAGATAAAGAAACTAATAAATTTGATTTGCATTCATAAAGAAATGTGTGCAAACTAGCATCTAATCTGATTGGATCTAGAGCACACACTAATAATCTCCCACTTGCACTAGAGCCAATCATCTATGTATCTAATACCAAGTGACAAAGCATGACCATCATGCTTCTGCTATAACAAGACTTTAGTGAATGGTTTGGCAATATTGTTATCCGTGGGGACTCGTTCTATTTTTATATTATTTCGTCCAATGATTTCTTTAATTACATGATATCTTCTAAGTACATATTTGGGCCTCTGATGAAACCTTGGCTCCTTAGCTTGTGCAATAGCTCCATTGTTATCACAATACAAGAATATTGGATTAACAATACTTGGAACCACACCAAGTTCAATGATAAACTTTTTGATCCAAACTGCTTCTTTAGCTGCATCTGATGCTGCAATGTACTCCGCTTCAGTTGTAGAGTCGATGGTTGTCTCCTGCTTGGAACTCTTCCAGCTGACTGCACCACTATTGAGTGTGAACACGTAGCCTGATTGTGATTTATAATTATCTTTATCTGATTGAAAACTAGAATCCATGTAACCCTGAACTATAAGGTCGGGTCCTCCATAAATCAAGAACATATCCTTAGTTCTTCGCAAGTACTTAAGGATATTCTTGAATGCCATCCAACGTTTCTCACCAGGATATGCTTGATATCTACTCGTGATACTCAAGGCATAAGAAATATCAGGCCTCGTACATAGCATCACATACATAATGGATCCAATTGCTGATGCGTATGGTATCCTATCCATGTACTCTCTTTCTTCTTGGGTCTTAGGACTCATGTCCTTGGAGAGATGTACACCATGCAACATTGGCAGGAATCCCTTCTTGAATTCCTCTATGCTAAACCGCTTTAGCATCTTATCTATGTGGATTGGGTCAATCCAAGCAACCTTCTAGATCTATCTCTATAGATCTTTATACCAAGTATATAGGCTGCTTCTTCCAAATCCTTCATGGAGAATTTACCTGACAACATATCCTTCACTTCTTTAAGGAAGGATACATTGTTTTCTATTAATAATATGTCATTCACATATAATATCAAGAAAATAATATCACTCCCACTAACCTTCTTGTACACACATGGATCATCCTCATTTTTTATGAAATCAAACTCTTTGATTATCACATCAAATCGGATGTTCCAACTTCTAGAGACTTGCTTAAGTCCATAAATAGACCTTTGTAGCTTGCACACTTTCTTAGGATCTATGGATTCAAAACCCTCTGGTTGTGTCATATACACATCCTCCTCTAAATTTTCATTTAGGAAAGCAGTCTTGACATCGATATGCCAGATCTCATAGTCAAAATATGCTACTATTGCCAGCAAAATCCTTATGGACTTATGCATGGCTATAGGTGAAAAGGTTTCATCAAAGTTAACACATTGTCTTTGCTTGTAACCTTTTGCAGCTAGCCTTGCCTTATAGGTAATCATATTACCATCCATGTCGATCTTCTTCTAGAAAACCCATTTGCACCCAATGGGTTTTACCCCTTCAGGTGGATCAACCAAGGTCCATACCTGGTTGTCATACATGGAATCCATTTTAGATTTCATGGCCTCAAGCCATCTTTTGGAGTTAATGTCAAACATTGCCTCCTTGTAGTTGGTAGGCTCATCATCCTCTATAAGAAATGTATATCTCTTAGGGATGTGAATTGTCTTACTAGATCTACGTAATGGTGTGTACTTGGAGCTACCTGTTGCTTTACCTCTCCTGATAGAGACTCATGCAATAGCTTCTTGAATGTGGGTTGAGTCTCTAGCTCAACTCCCACTGCATTCGGCATGTGCTCCATTCTATCTAATCGGCTTTATCAATTTGTGGTTCTTGAGCTTCACTAAGTTCAATCTTACTCCCACTATCCTTTGAAATTATCTCATTTTCTAAAAATAGAGCATTTCTCGAGACAAACACCTTTTGCTCGAGAGGATGGTAGAAGTAATATCCTTCAAATAATCTATAATCTCATGGCTAAGTATTCACCACCTCGATCTGATCAAAGTATCTTAATACTCTTGTTAGTTTTTTTTCTACTTCATATCTAAATTCTTTGAACTTTTCAAAGGCTTCAGATTTGTGCTTCATCAGATACACATAACCATATCTACTATGGTCATCTATGAACGTGATGAAATAAGAAAAACCTCCTATGGTTTGAATATTGATGGGTCTATACATCCGAATGTACTAAACCCAAACATTCAGTTGCTCGCTCACCTTTTCCAATAAAAGGTGACTTGGTCATCTTGTCAGGTAAGCATGATTCATATTCCTCAAACGATTCCCAATCGAATGAGCCTAAGTATCCATCATTATGTAACTTGGATAAATGCTTTTCATTTACATGGCCTAGACGATAATGCCATAGGTACGAATCCCTAGAGTTATTTGATTTTAATCTTTTTGATTCAATATTGAGAATATGGGCTTAAAGATTAAGAACATAAATTCCATTGAATAATTCAGCAGAACTAAAGAACGTTTCATTTCAAAAATAGAAATACCTTTATTTCTAATTTTAAATGAATACCCATTCATTACTAAACATGAAACAGATATAATATTCTTTATTATGTTTGGAACATAGTAACAATTACTAAGTTCAATTACAAGCCCTGTGGGCAAAGATAAAGAACAAATTCCTACGGCTAAGCAGCAACCTTTGCTCATTTCCCATTCGTAGAATCACTTCACCTTTCCCCAATCTTCTACTATTTCTTATCATCTCCATATTAATACAAACATGAGACCCACAACCGATATCCAATACCCAAGTGGAATAAAAAGTAATAGGAAAAAACATCTCAATTATATACGCACATGATGTAGAAGTATCCCTATGCTTCTTATTCTTCAGGCTGACTCGATAAACCCTGCAGTTATGCTTCCAATGCCCATCCTTGCCACAAAAGTGACATTTTTTCTTAGCTATATTCCTTAGCCAATCAGAGAAATTGAGTCTGGTCAGCTTGTTGGACTTTAGGTTACCTCTAAGGTTAATGTTCACACTCATGGTGTCTCTTACAACTGTGAAGAAAATAGAACAAGTCAATTATTTTGAATGCATATCATCGATTTAATATGATAATTTTAAAAACTTTTTAATTAAATCAATTTCTTCACTATTTTATCGAGCTCAATAGCCCTCTCTATTAATCTCAAAAAATTATCAAATAATTTTCTAGTGGGCTAGGACCCTCAAATTGACTTACCTTGACCTTGGCTATGGCACAACAAATCTTAGTAAGCCAAATTAGGAAGATTTGTATCAATCACATCAAATGTGACTCCTAGATCATTTAGGGAACATTGCCTTGTCAATCACATCTGATGTGATCACCCTAAACATTGCCTCTAGATTAGACTGACCCTGATTATGGCCAATTATGCCAGCTAACCTAGTTAAGTCAACCCATTGTTCCCCAATCACCTCCTCATAGGTTCATTGATCTTGGCTATGGCACAACAAATCTCATGCCCTAATGATTTTGTATCATGTGAACAATGGAAGGCTAATGACTTAATATTTGTGGAGGGATTTAGCGCATCTAGGTCCCATCATGCATGTACAATATTTGTATCATGCTAGTTATATATCCTATATGTGAATTTTAGATTAATTTCAATTAACCTAAATTTCATAAGATCCAATCTTATGATTGGGACTCCTAATCAAATTAGGATCCTGATCACTATCTAATTTAGGAACCCTAATTATGTGACCAAATCAATTGCTACCATCCTGATTAACCTTAATTGATCTAATCAATTAAGAGCTTTCCTTAACAATGCAGATCAGCTGATCAATGGGGTCCTATTTAGCATACCCTTCGATCCCATTGAATGGGTTTTCCCAGGCAGCGAATGGAGCAATTAAAAACCATGATCACACCTTTTAGACACCAATGTAGTTAAGCCCAATTGATTTGATCAATTATGGGATCATAGGATCAAACAATGATATGGTTAAATCTAATTTTTCTAAACCTTATCATCTATTACACATTATGATAAGATAAGATAGTGATCTTTAGGGATTTATGATAAGTGTCAAATATTTTATAACAATTTATTTTAAATATTTGTCTTATCATTATCTGTTATATTAAATTTATTTTTACCATGAAAATCCTAATTGGTCTCTATCATAACATCCTTAACATGATAACATGTCAAAATTTAAAGTTTTAATTTTAATCTTGATTATCATGTTATCATGATATAATTATTTTAGATTTTAATCATATTATTTATCCTGTCAAAATTAAATTCTAAACATGATATATTAAATTTCAGCCTTTATGATTATGTCAGATATAAATCATAATTTTTAATTTTTAACATGATCAAATCTAAATAATTCATGTTTATTATCATATAATAAACTTATTAAATATTTAATCTTTATCAATATAATTATTTCAATTTTAATCATGTTATTTATCATGTCAAAATTAAATTCTAAACATGATATATTAAATTTCAGCCTTTATGATTATGTCACATAAATTATAATTTTTAATTTTTAACATGATTAAATCTAAATAATTACGTTTATTATCATATAATAAACGTATTAAATATTTAATCTTCATCATATGGCAATATTTATATTTTAATCGTATGTAAAATTTAGATCTATGTATATAAAAATTAGAACTCAGGTAATTTATCAAATTAACTGAATTTGAAGCCTGAGGTGGCTCTGATACTACTTGTTGGGAATTACGTATATTTTATATGAATCAAATTTATATAATATGTAGCGGAAGATAAAAATAAATATGAATTTAATTCTCAAAGCCCAAGATCCTCAAGAAACAAATTGAGTTAACAAGAAATAACACATGATTAAATAATAGATCATACATGTGTTCTTTATTGGGGATGAAGCTCGATGAAGTTGATAAACGATTTACCACTAGCCGTCCATGTGTTCGGCCTCTAATGGTGATCCATGCGAAGATCTTTGAATGATGTCCTCCAGGATTGGATGATAACCTTCTTGCGAGGGGTGAGCGCCTCTTTTCTTTTCAATTGATTTCAAATCAAGAAAATTTCTTGATCAAGATCAAATCTTGATCAATCAAGAGAGAGAAAGGGACGTCTTAGAGAGAGAAAGGATATTTTAGAGAGATAAAGTAGGTGTTAGGCATCTAAGAGAGAGAAGGGAGGAGTTAGGCGTATCTCTCGAAGGGGTATCTCTCCCTTTTTATATATGAAAAGGAGGTTGTGTGGTTTCATAAAAAAAAATTTATTTTAACCACCTAACCATTCAATCATATCAAGTTGATAACAAATTATCCTAACAAATTTAGGATATTTGTTATAACAAATTATCCTAACAAATTTAGGATATTTGTTATCATGATAATGATTACAACCACCAAACTGCAACCCTAAAAATTAGAAAATTGGTTATCTCATGAAACCAATGTCACAACCTTGAATTTGGCTTCATGATGATGCCTCAAATCATGGGGTTCCTTCCTCCATGATGTAAAGATGGGTCATGTCCATTACATGGCATGGATCATCCTTTACGTGGCACGATCTCAGCCCTCGGTTTAATTGGGTTTTCATGAATCAAATCATGCTATCATATGGATCAAATCAAATACCACCTTATTAATCTTAATTAATCTAAGCCATCCATCACATGAATCAAGCCTAATTAATGGATTTCATATGTACATCACATGTATAAAAGGTCACTCTCTTGAACACAAAATTCTTTTCTCTATGATGAATCTTATTCATCAATTTCATATTCTTCATTAAGATTGAGTCAAACCCAATCCTAATTAATTGGTTATCTAATTTGAATTAAGTCCAACTTAATTCCTATTTTAACTTCATCCAAAATCTCTTAATACGTGTGACCCATTAGGTCCCTTGACACGTTGGTAATAATCATGTCCTTAATATTGACCCTAAGGATGACTTGATCAACACATTGTCCAAGTCAATTCTTTAACAAATCAACTCTTTGATTAAGTCAAAGAATCCATGATTATAGATCATGAGCGGCCTCTAGTAAAGCATCATGACCACCCAAGTGTTAAGGGTTTGTTGACATGGTCATCAACACCTGTCCATGAACAGTTACCGTACGATTCAATCCCTTCATCACATATCCCAGATCAATCAGTGGTATGAATGTGTCAACCATGTAATTGATCTTTGTTTACTTGATTTTAGAAAAATTGACTCATATGAATTAGAACTTCGAAACCATTTTGAATTCCAACTCAACCTTGCAAGGATTTAACAGTCAATTTAATCCATCAAGTGGCCGTGGGATATAACCCTTTCTATCAACGGAGACGAATCCTATCTTGATCAAACACCACCTTCATGTACTCATATCATACCCAATCGATACCATATTTACACTCATGGCTAGAGCGACGTTTGCATGTCGTCAAAGCATGATATTTCACACATGAGGTGCAATGAAGATCTTAAGTCAAAGGATCACTCTTACCACAGTTATCAGAGATCAACCATTGATACTATATAGAATATCCATATGGGATCTCTGTGGGTCATCCAATGCATTGTTACAATAACGAACATCCACACACCATATCCAAGTATCTTCATACTTCAGCTTGCAAGATCAGCTGCTCACCACAAGGGTAAAGATATGCAATATGTGCTAGTCTCAACGGCGTTCGACAGTGTCCAATCCTGTCTACATCCACTAGGGAAGTTTAAAGAATCGAACCACAATGTGCAATTTTGATCTCACAATTTATAATCTCTATTACAAATTTCATATGCATAGTTCGCATTCTTTTGGACTTTATCTCACAGGTTAAATATACCTAATATATATATATATATATATATATATATATATATATATATATATATATTATTTCGGATATATAAAGAAACCAATAAATTTGATTTCATTCATAAAGAAATGTGTACAAACTAGCATCTAATCCAATTGGATCTAGAGCACACACTAACACATTCCACCAGAACCTTAATTATCTTTTAAAATGAGCAATATACCTTGAACCATTGCATTTTATCATGTAATGTTGGTGGGCCAAAATAGTATCTTTATTTTTTTTTTTATCTTCTTTGAGACATTTATAACTTCTAATATGAAGTTTGCCAAATTTTATGAAACCATTTGGAAGAGGTGATGAGCAGAAAACTAAAACATCTGGAAAAGGGATGATGAGTAAAAATCCAAAGAGCTTTGGATGACGAATGCAGTCTCGCTACTTGGAAAAGATCTCTTGTACCAGACTTATGTGGTCTTCTAGCTGGCTCTTTATATCATCTCAATATTTTTTGCTTCCGAAAGATAAAGGTAACTTCATCAATGCATATGGTGGCTATTGAAATGTTATGCAACGTCTGGATTACTTTGGATATGTTTTGGTTTAAGAATATACTTTTTCTTGTTTAGTCTTATGTAAAAGATGTATATTTTTAGACGTATAATTTAAAATGTGAAGCTTGTTTGTTTCTGTTGCCTAGATCTAGCAATCCAAGAGGAGGGATGAATTGGGTTTCTTAAAAATTTAATCGGTTATAAAGTATGTGCACTTATATTCTTTTACAAGAGATTATCGTGTTGTAGAGTGAGTTTACTACATAATCAATCACAGAAAAGGAAATACAGTCAAACACAATATTCATAGTGGTTCGGTGCCAACCTTGCACCTACAACCACTCCCAAGAACACCTTGAGAATTTTACTAGTCACCACTAGCCTAACTGGTTAGTAAACTTGTTTACGGGCACAAGCAATCAAGCCTTACACACTAGCCCTCCAAGCTAGTTTCTTGTTTACGGGTATAAGGGGACCTTACAAATCAATCCGGGTAGACCTCTACCCAACCACATTTCACAACTGTGAAATAAAGCAAAGCACAAGTAATAGAATGTTTAATACAACAAGCGCTCCTAGATATGAGCAGATTTAAAGCAATAAAAGTACTTATCAACTTGAAGAGCTAATCTCGAAGTCGCTTCTTTCTTTAATGAACGCAGCAGCATAATAGAAGTCTTCGAGGTATCCTTGAATGTTCTTTAATGAAGGTAGATGAAGCTTAAAGACCACTTGAAGAAACAACAATAAATGAGCTCGGTGGATGAAAGATAATCAAAGCAATGTTTCAACAAACCTCAAACAAATCTCTCTTTCAAATGATTTTTCTCTCAATCAATATTTTTAATCTATATTTTTTTTCTATTTTTCCTCACTCTTCTATCTCTTTTTTTTGTTGTTGTTTTTGGTCTTCCATTTAAAACACTGTTCATGTTCTCTATTTATAACCAGAATACCAAAAATAGAGCTGTTGTGAGAGGAAGAAGTCAGCCAAGAGAGGACGATCCAAATGGTAACAAGGAGAGCGAAGGCAGCATTCTAAAATATAAAAATCGGCATTCCAAAAATCTTTTAAGAGGAGCCCAGCCAAGAGATTGAAGAAACCAACATTCCAAAAAGTTGAAATCAGCATTCCAAAATGTAGAAACAGAGAACCAGCCGAGAGATTCAAAATATGACATTCTAATTTTTAGAAATCGGCATTCCAAAATTAGAAACAGAGAACCAACCGAGAGATTCAAAATGATGTCATTCCAATTTTTGGAAATTGGCATCCTAACATTACTACAAGGAATTCCAACGGCCGATGCTTTAAGAGTCGGCATTCCAAATTTTACAAAGTAGCATCCTAATAAAAAGTTGGCATCAAGTAACAGGGAGCTAACAGAGGCCGTTCCAAAATAAGCATTCCAAACATTGAAATCGACAGCAAGCTGGAATTGGAATCAAGGAGCCACCGAATTCACTTTGGAATTAGAATACCAAAAATGAGTAATAGGCAGCCGACAGAGGGAGATTTGGAATTGGAATTCCAACACAATCCGTTAGTATGCCAAGATAAGAAGCCTGAGAATCAGCAGAGAGCATTTTAGAATTAGCATGCCAACACCATCAATTAGTATGCCAAGATAAGAAGCCAGGGAATCGGCAATCTCCAAATACAAAGGACTAGCCATAGATTTATGTGAACAGAGTAAGCCAGTAATCCGAAGGCAACCGAATACAACCGAATTTAAACCGAAGGCAACAAAATCTGATATTCCAAATCAAAGATTGGTAACCCAAGATTCAAGCATTAAGCATCCAATCCGAAGGCAATAAAGAATAAGTATAATCCGGTGATAATAGAGTTATAAATAAGAGCTTGTAGAATAATTGAATCCAATTCAAGACAATGCAAATATAATTAATCCTAAAGTCATTTTGTCAGATAAATTATATTATATCATGAATTACAATATACCTGGACAGATGAAGTGTACTGTTCAATAATGAATAACCCAAATTGATTGAACTTGACAGATACAACAATAGCACAATATTAGATTGTTTTGTACAGTACTAAATTGATCAGTACAAATATTTAATTGATTAGAACAATACTTAATTATTTTATGTTTCATCAAAATCAATATGGGGTCAACAATATTAGATTGATTAGCATAATATTTAATTGATTTTTTTCATAAGATTTGAATCTTTTTGTTTGTAAGTGTAACAGACTCTGTAAATTGTGTTTATAAATGTGAATTTTTATTTAGATATTCAATCATTTATTTTGCATGTCTAGGATTATGGCCAAGGCATTCTAATATCTAGGCCAATATATAACCTGTTGTATCAATTTATTGGGCGATATAAAGAATCCTTGCTTGATTACCATATTGAGGCATTGGTTTTAGCATATAATATTTGAAAAACCCAGGAAGTTTGAAAAGGAGAATTTGAAATATCTCGGCCGATTTATTGACATCTACCGGTTTATATCTTAGGATGCAATGGTTTATATCACTCAAGATCATAACAGCTGAAATTTCATTTGTCTTATGCATGGGGGCCAACATTGCCACAAACCAATATCTTTTTGGAAGAAGGGTAAAAGCAACTCAAACCAAACCATTCAGGCAGAGCACCATTGTTGAACAAAGATCATAAAGGCTGATGGCCTGACAACCTATCCCAAACTTCACTTCTGCTGGAAGAAATAAAAATGACCGGGTTGAGTGGCTTCAAGTTACACATCTTGGAACAGTAGTTGGGCAAAGTTTCACCAAAGCAGGAATAGCATAACCATTCTAGAGATTTGAAAGAGTAGAAACATATTCATCCAAAAGAAAGACCAATGTTTGTGGAATATGTATAAATTGATCCAGCAAAGATAATTTTTCTGTAAAGTCTGAGCAACCAAATGGCTGGAGTCTTAACTGAAGAGCAAATGAAGAATGGCATGCAGGCAATGAAATGAAGCCAAAATGTTAAATGGAAACTAGTGGAGGGAGGAGGAATCAAGAATAATGGTGATGGTTCAACAGGAGAGGTGACTATTAAACATGCTGACAGACAATTGGTGAAGGGACTGCAGGACCTAAAATTAATCCCAGATGACATTTTCTATCGATACTAATCTAGAATTATAATCCATTGTCACGATCGAAGGAAATAAATATACATGGCTGCTTGATATACATGGCTGCTTTGTTGGCAACCTAATATTTAATCGCCTCATTATCATATCAATTCTTGCAAATTACACTAATCCTTTTGTACAATGCATTTTCTTACAATAGGACATAGTATAAAGAAACCACTAATGTATCACAGCAAGTTGTAATCAGGTTTTTTTATTTTTTATTTTTTATATTATTGAAACATTTGGTGTTTCTTAGAAACTACTATAATGATTTTATAAGCAAAATTTTGTTTTTTGGAATATTTGTTCGTAATACTATTTAATAAGTGCTTTTACGATAACATAATTTAAAAAACATCTTGAGAATAACCTAGAAATTATAGCTCTTGACTTGTTCTGTTAGAAGGTTTTTTTAAAAGCAAAAACATCTTCAGACAACTCCTTCGGCAAAAATCTAGTCCGTTGGGAGGCCAAACAAGAATGCATGCTACCTCGGCTGTGAAGCTTCACCTCTTTATTATTCTTATTTTTTTGATAAATAAAATGCGTTTACATTGTTTCATCATAGATACATTCAAAAGAGTCATAAGATAAAACATGGGAACTAATCCATTTTTGGACAACTAAAATTCTACTATGTTCTATCTTGTTCCCTTGTGTGTGACGGGAAAAAAATAAAATAAAACCGGGAGAAATGGAGAGATGTCTCTCTCATTCCCATGATGAAGTAGGGCGAGGCGAACGACGTGGAACACCGAGCGTGAAACTGTGAGGCGAGCCGGTCCTCGGCGGAAGCGCGGCGCCCGGGTCGTCCACGTGTCCGAGGCACACTCATCCACCGCTCCTCGCGACGTGCGAGTAGTGGGACCCCACCATGTGCGGTGGAGGCTGTGCCACCCGGCAACCACATCCGCACCCACAGACCACGTACCGCACGGGCCCACTCTCCGCCCTCCACGGCCCTCCTCCGCCGCCGCCGTACGCCGACGGCTGGGCCTGCAACCCGTCGTGGTAGTGATGGTGGTGGTGGGGGTGCTGCTGCTGCTGGTGGTGGCCGCCGTAGGGTGGTCCCATGCCGTTGGCCATCTGGCTCCGCGTCGCCACGCCCAGGTTCGGCGTGCTCCGGACCCGATGTAACCCCTGGCCGCCGGCGGCGGACGTGGAGAGGTGGTTTGTTTGGGCAGCGGGAAAAGGGTGGCGGAGGTTGGTGTTGGAGGTGCGAGGTGGCGGCGGAGGTGGAGATGGCGAAGAGGGAGAGGCCGGCGGAGGGGGGCACGCCGTTGATGGCCTCCAGGTACCGTTGCTCGATGGAGGAGGAGGCGGCGGCGTCGGAAAAGGGTGCGAGCCGCGGAGGGACGGAGGAGAAGAGGAAGAGGCGGAAGCGGGGTGAGTTAGAGGGGCAGCGGGAATCATGCCGGTCGTACTCGTCGAGCATGTGGCGGAGGTCCTCGTCGCACGTGACGCTTGTTAACTATCGAAAATAAATATGAAATTTTATAAAGGTAAAAATAAATTTATTTCTTCATCCTTGCAATATATCAATGCATATTATATATGAAAATAAATCAGTTGTGTGTGAGTGGCTAATTATATTCAGTAGAAAATGAAAACTCAAAATAAGAATGAGTTAGAAGTCAGGCCTGGGAGGCGGTTTCAACCACAGCCCTAAAGGAGAACCGGTCCGCTTCTCGTGCGAAGAACTTTGGACCTCAACCCTCCTCCAAGGTACAACCCAAGAGCTTGAACTCCTACGTTCGCCGGCGGCACGATCTCAACGAACGTCAATCAGCTATCTTCAACACAATTCGAAGAAACAGAAAACTGAAATGTAGAAAAACTTGTTGTGGTTCTTCCCTACATTTCCTACATTTTCAACCTCTTAAACCTTATTTATAGATTTTTTTTTTTTTTTACGGTCAAAACGTTTTTTTTTTTTGTAGGCAATTTATTTATTTCAATTAAATTAGCCAAACGTTTGGCCGTTTTATTTTTTAAACGGCCGAGCGTTTGAAACGGTGGAAAACGGGTGTTTTTATTTTTATTTTTATAACGTCGGCGTTTGGTTTTCCAAACGGCCGAGCGTTAACAATCCCCCACAAAAAAAAAAAAACAACCAAATAAATTAAATTCAATAAGCAATTTTTAAAACTTTAAAATTTACTGTGCTTAGTGCAAGTACCTTCTAGGTTTGAACTTGCATTTAGTATAAAATACACACAGTATGAAGATGAGCTGATCATAATGCGGGTTAGCGCTATCTAGGCCATGCGCTTGCCTTGATTTTCATGAGAGTTACTAGGGATTCGCCCCGGTCCCATAGTCGCGGCCTCACGACTACTCTCACTAAGGTAAATCCTCCAAGGGTATGTGCAACGGAATCATACCTTGCTGAATTTACAGCCTTGGATCTATTAAGAGCTATGCTCAACCTAACCGTCACAATAAAGCACCACACCATAGGGATGGGATGGAGATAGACTCCTAAAGCGGTGCTTCCAGATATCACCTCAGAGATCGTTTCCCTTTGAACCTTAACCATGGGGTTGCCATGACGGTAGGGGTCCACTCTGGTGACTAATATATGGGCTTAAGCCCATCCCCCTCGATGTCTCAAACACCGCAGCCTTCGAAAGGCCTTTGGTTAAAAGATCTATCAAATTATGTTTAGATCTTATAAACTGCAGTGATATTGATTCTTTCATTTTATTTCTTATAGATTTATACCTGATCAGGATATGATTATTCATCTTTTTATTGGATGTCTGTTGATTTAACAGATCAATCAGAGCTCTACAATCACAATTAAACAAATTCGAGAAATATTTGGTGAAAGAATATCTATATCATTTATTAAGTCTTTCAGCCATTGTGCAAGTAGTGTCAAGAGCTGTTAGCTCAGACTCTAGAGTACTTCTAGTGATTATAGTTTGTTTACATGAGCCCCAAGATACTGCAGCTCCTCCTAAAAGGAAGAGATACCCAGTGGTGGACTTAACATCGAATTTATCTGTTACTCAATTAGCATCACTATATCCCTCAATTACTTCAGGATAACCAGAATACATTAGAGAATAATTTATGGTTCCTCTAAAAATTCTTTCTAGGGCTTTCTAATGTTCATAGGGAGTCTTACCAATATCCTTAGTAGGTATTCTATTTAGGATGAAACAAGAAGTCAAAAGAGCTTCCCCCCACAAGTTCTCAGGTAAGCCAGAACTAATAAGCATAATTTTGTATCCTCTCTGAACTAGCTGAGATCCACTGACAAGGTTCTTCCTAAGATCAGGAACATAAAGCACATCCGTCAAGGTGAGAACTTTTCCCGATGACCTTTCAAGTTCACTCGACCTTGTCCTTCGACCCTGGCGGCTGTGTTGTTCCCTATTATTATTTTCACATATCAGACTTGAGTTTGAGAATAGGGTCTACGTCTAGATTCCAAAAAAATCCAGTAGATCCAGATTTTTAGTCTTGATCACATGCATACCAACCATCTTCCATTTTCATGAAATTATGTCAATCAAAAGATATAAGATTAACAAATTTAAAGTCTGCCATGCCGACCATACCAATAAGATCACAATATGGTACCAAGTTTCAATTTAGTATTACCAAACTGACTCAAACCGAGCTGAATCGCTTGGTACCAAGCAATATTATAGTTACAGGTGAAAGAAAAAAAAGAGCACCCATGGTATACGGTGCGTACCATACTGTGCCGACCTATACCATGTATCAGTACAGTAGTTTTGCAAACCTTGATCAAAATATTATTTATTAGAATATTAAGGCAAACATATTATCTAGTATTTAACAAATAACATTTTCCCCTTCCATCCTTGAATAGTAGTTGTAAGAGAGCACCACATATTCTAACACAAGCTTTTTCCATGATTTAGGTTTCTAAAAAATTCTGAATATCAAATAGGAATTGTTTTGCAATTTTAGCTACTTCTTACAGCTAGGAACCAATCAGATATCAACCCTATTTGGCCCATTGCCCCTCTTTACTCTCACTGCAAGAAGATGAATAGGATGGGAAATCGTGCGCACATGCACATGCACAACACACACACAGAGTTTCTCCAATTCGCTGCTAGATGGGGAAGTGCGAAAGTGAGATGAGTGGCCAGAGGCCCAGAATATTAGCTCCCGGTTCTCCTTTAGATTGTTAACTATCGAAAATAAATATGAAATTTTATAAAGGTAAAAATAAATTTATTTCTTCATCCTTGCAATATATCAATGCATATTTATATATGAAAATAAATCAGTTGTGTGTGAGTGGCTAATTATATTCAGTAGAAATGAAAACTCAAAATAAGAATGAGTTAGAAGTCAGGCCTGGGAGGCGGTTTCAACCACAGCCCTAAAGGAGACCGGTCCGCTTCTCGTGCGAAGAACTTTGGACCTCAACCCTCCTCCAAGGTACAACCCAAGAGCTTGAACTCCTACGTTCGCCGGCGGCACGATCTCAACGAACGTCAATCAGCTATCTTCAACACAATTCGAAGAAACAGAAAACTGAAATGTAGAAAAACTTGTTGTGGTTCTTCCCTACATTTCCTACATTTTCAACCTCTTAAACCTTATTTATAGATTTTTTTTTTTTTTTTACGGTCAAAACGTTTTTTTTTTTTTGTAGGCAATTTATTTATTTCAATTAAATTAGCCAAACGTTTGGCCGTTTTATTTTTTAAACGGCCGAGCGTTTGAAACGGTGGAAAACGGGTGTTTTTATTTTTATTTTTATAACGTCGGCGTTTGGTTTTCCAAACGGCCGAGCGTTAACAACGCTCACGAGCAAGTCCAGGTCCTCCGGCATGATCTGGTGCTTGATCACCACCTCGGCGATGTTAAACATCTCCTTAATTCTCTTATTCAGCTCTGCCAACATCATCATCGCGACCACCGTCATCGTCATACCAAAAGAAAAAAAGGGAAAGAGAATTGGCTGTCGGTTTGGTGGACTCGCCTGGGAAGGAGATGGACCGGGCGACGGCGAGTACGCGGGTCTCGCCGCCGACGTAATTGAGCTGGCCGTCGGAGGGTCGGGGCATGATCTTGCCGCCGTAGCTGCAGAGGAGCTTGAGCCGGTTCTTGGGACAGAGTGACTCCTTGTCGGCCGATGCCATCCTTCGTCAGCCGCCGACCGATCCCGGCGATCCGGTCGCTTGTTCCTGCTCTAGCTTTCCTTGTTTGCTGCTGATAGCAAGTCGTATTTATTTATCTTCGATTTTCTGAAAGGAAGCTGCACAGCTGTTTGATGAGGATCAGATGGCAGCGAAAAGGAGTTGCAGAGAATCGCATGAAGAATCGTCATGACCGGCCATTTTAAGAATTGATCCTTAAAACTTCCCGTTCTGTCGGTTTAGTCCTTTATATTTTAAAAATATTAAATTCCTAAACCCTAAAACCGTCTGTTAAAATCTGTACGCCCGGGATTCCAGCAATCTTAAGATTGACCTATACGATGAAAATAAATTTTGATGATATTTAAAAATATATTTCGACCTTAATAATATCAACCATCTGTATACGTCCCCTTCTAGAATATAATAAAAGTAAAGAAGAAGAATTAAAAATATAGAGTCCACCGTGATAAATTCCTCTAACAATGAATGAAGATATTCGATTTTTTATAAGAACCGGAAGTAATAAAAACGCCAACGTTTTTATTTGGAAAGCATATTATATATTAATTTTGTTATAAAAAAAACTCGGCAAGCATCTCTTTCCAAAATATTCTCTTTTTAATATTTTTGTTTTCCTCAAAGTAGCGAGCGGACCATTCCGACGCTAGCCGTTGCGTCCTACGTTAAGGGGGGATAATTTGAAATCGAAAATGCTGCAAAAAAACCACGAAAGGAACCGCAACATAAATTATTTGTAGTTGTTCTTTCCAAATTACATGTTGGAAGTAGGTTTGAGTTGAATTTTTTATTTTTAAAAATAAAAAAATTAACTCATAATATAAAAAATGTGTTTGATCAAATTGAAAATACTTTTCAAAATATTTCTAAAAATCTGAATGAATATAGAAAGAATTAGATATTTTTCAGATTTTATCCTCTCCTTATAACGTTCAAAACTTATGGATTAATGTTCTTTATTTTTTAGATTTTTTTTCTTTTTAGAACGTCTAAAACTTATGAATTCATCTTCTTTATTTTTTTCAGATTTTATCCCGTTCAAAACTTACAGATCCACCTTCTTTCTTTTTTTTTTTTTGTAATTTGCTGCTATCTTTCTTTTAAAAAAAATTTAAAAATATTAATCAAACATATTTTGAATACTAAAAATCAACAGTATACAACTTAGGTTTCTAAATGCAATCCATATTTTTAAAAATAGATTTCTGAATCACAAACCAAACATGCCTATATTTTCCTAGCAAAAACAAAAGCAAAGGGAGAAAAAAATGGAAATAGAAATCATGGGAGGGGGAGGAGACCGACGTCGGCTCGAAACAAGGAAGGGATCGAAGAGAGAAGTCATCTCGAATGCGGTAAAGAAACGTCGGAGATCACTATCAAAAGCGATGGCGATCGGAGCACAAGGTTAGGGTTTGTTTGGCCTCCTTAGGGTTTCGAAACAAATCAGCATCGAAAAGAAGGAAAACGCATAGACGCCGGCAGAATAAAAAAAGGATTATAATAAAGCAGAAAATACTGCGAGAAGAGTAGAGAAAAATTGGCCCATGAATCTTACGTTGTAGAATGTGGTGGCTTTGTGAATTGGAGAATGGGAGAAATTTTGATCGCTCTTATTTATGGTTGGGTTTAATAGCCACAGGTTCTCCCTCCCGCTCAGCCCACCGCCTCAGGCTCCCATCCTGCCTCTCTATTTATATATTCCTGTCCATGCTAGAGGGGCATTTCGGGAAAGCTATTATTAAAGCTTAATTAGGTTGATCCCAATAACAATTAACAAACCCTAGAAAAAAAAACAATGCTGTGGTTCGGGGTTTGGGAATCGGGAGTCACTACAATAGACATTAGTTGTAGCAACGCCAAAATGCGTCACTAATGCGTCGCTAAACTGGCATTAGCGACTTAATTATGGCATCACTGCAAGTCTCGTCACAGAATGAATATTGTCGCAATTGCGTTGCTAAATAACGACGCCCAGCGACGCAATCGAATGCGTCGCAATATTACGACGCAATCAGATGCATCACAATATTGCGACGCCAGGTCCTTGCATTGTAATATTTAATAATAATATTTTAAAAATATTAGCGACGCAATTCAGTTGCTAATGTATCACTAATTAAATTTTTTTTAAAAAATATAAAATATTAATTAAAATGATTAAATTTTTAAAAATATTGATCGAAACACTAATATTGATTGAAACATTCATCATTAAATTTTCAAATATAATTAATATATTAAAATTTTGAAGTTTTCATGTACAAAACATAAAAAGTAAAGAAAAAATATATCAAGAATCCGCACTATCACGATCACGTGGTGGTTGGAAACCCTGCGACATGCGGCTAACCAAATCCTGCATCTGACGCATCTGCTCTCTCATGTCAGCAAGCTCCTGCTGAAGGCCTCCTATGCGCTTGTCGAATTCCTGCTGAATCTCCTGCCGAACGTCCTACCAAACCTCCTGCCGAACCTTCTTCGTAATAGATCTCCGAATACCGTCTAAACGCTCGGCAGGAATATCGCCAGAATAGCGCAAACTGGAGGCCTGATGGGAAAAATATCCAGAAGCTCTAGTGCCCAGACCATAGACCCTACGGTCTCATGGCTGGGCACCAACAGCCTCCAAAAATATACGTCAACTCTCCTCTGGTGAGAGTTCGACGGGCGGTCCCCCATCAGTGGAGTCGACCTGCGATGCCTGGGACTGAAGCTCCTCGACTCGTGCCTTTGAATTATAAAATCAACAATAAATGAATCAATAAATTTCTTGAAATAAAATTTTAGAAATTAAATAGATACAATATAAAGCTAATTTCTTACCGCAACATCCTGTGATCGTGTATCGACCCAGGAACCGTCCCTCCTGATGTGTGTCGCCCTGCATAGACGAAACTCACCAGGATCTCCACCCTCCTGCCCAGACTACAACAACAGAAAAAATAATATAAATAAGTATTTGTAAATAACTAAATTAGTAATTAAATTATTTATGTTTTCTTACCATACGGCGTCTGTGCTCCTGAATCGAAATGGATCCCGCAATGTGGCAGAAGAGACCCGTGCCAGGACCGCTCCTAGCGGATCGACGGTTCGTGTTGGCTGATGCGGACCTCCTGCACTAGCCATCAAACTGCCACACCTACTGCCACTTGTGCCAAATACCCTTCGGCACATGCGTAGGACGCTCACTCGATGTCCTCCATCGATAAAGCATGTCGGAGTATCGGCGTGCCGTAAGAGCATCCCATGCTGCCCTAATGGCATCATGGATGGTAGGGTCCCACGTATACTTTTTCTGCATTGAAATAAACAGTTAGTTTCAGAATTTATTAAGATTAAGAAATTTTATATTAGTGATAAATTGTATTTAATAAGTTTACCTGAAACTCTAAAAAATAAAACTCCCTCGTGGCTATAGATACATGGCGCCAATCGTAGCCACTGGGATCAGCACGCCTCTAAAATATGGAGCTGATCTGGCTCGATACATGATGCTGCTCAATAAATCTATTAAAAAATACATGTTTATAAGTAATTGACTTAAAAACATAAACATATATTTATAATTAGTATATACTTACAGCCCATAAGCATCTAGTCCAAGTACGGTGCAGCCGACGGTGGAAGAACTCTCGGAGGTATGTGCCGATCGGCTGGAGGATAATACTAATGCAGGATCACCGCCGATGGTTGGAGAGATCGAAGGCTGTGCGATATGTGGAGATCCGAACTCTCCATCTCCAAAGCTCATAGGATCTGGTGCGGCAAGGCTACGTCCCTGCTCACTCCGTCTGTCGCCGGTAGATCTACCTCGGCCCGTTATACTGAAAATACTAAAGATTCATGAATGTAATTACTATTAATGATTGAATATGTAAAAATATAACATTTATAAAAATAAATTGAATTTAAAAAAACCTCTATGTTTAATTGGTGTCATTTGTTTCGTGAAATGTTGGTTCAACATCCGATGTCGTATCAGACTGCGATTCAGTTTCATTATCATCGGAAGGAAACTGAACATTTGCATCCGCAATTTCTTGGACATCACCATTTGGATCTCTAAGTGATGTTTCAGAAGCCCTTGTATCGTCCTCAATTGCATGCATTTTCATCTCATCCTCTTAAAATGCAGGGCACTCGGCTGATTGACTTGATGAACTCTCATCTAATATGATTGTTGAACGTGGGACGATTTTAGAAATAGCCCACCAATCTCGCTTGTCATTGCGCAAACTTGGATATCCATAGTATAACACTTGCTGAGCTTGGGATGCAAGGATGAATGGTTCATATTTCTGCAATCTTCGTCGATGATTCACTTTAACTAGATTGTAGTCGTTATGAACCCTTTTGCGCACAGGAACTGTCGGATCGAACCAATCGCAATGAAACAATACGGTTCGTTTCATAGGCCAACCGGGATATTTAACTTCAACCACCTCTACTAACTTTCCGTAATAATCTTGCTAGTTGTTCAATCTGAAATTTGTACCCATTAACAAAAAAGCTAGTAGAAGTTGTTACGGTCTTCAATGACCATTGCAATAGACATTTAATGAAAATATTGTCGGTTGTGGACCATGGACCGTTTACCTATAAATTAATAAGCTATTCACAATCAATTCAAAAAATAAAAGTCATTATTAAAATTAATTGAGTGATACTACTCACAAATTTATAAAACCAGTAAGCGAACTCCGTTTCTAACTTCTGCCCAATGGCAACTTGACTGATATCGGGATTCATCTGTCGTTGTCTATCACAATACATCCTTATGGGATGATAATGATTAAAACTTCTGTTAGCAATTAAATATTATGATATATTGCAATTTAAATTAGAAGTTCCAATTAAGCATTGAAGTATATACTTACTCAATGTATGGATCGACTTCTCTACAGTTCATTAGGATGTAATAATGTGCTGCATTATTCTCCATATCGCTAAGATTTCTTGACTTCTGCCCCCCAAATGAACGGTCGATACCTTTAAAAACTGATATTCTACCATCATTAGGTTCTTCTTCGTCCACACATACGTCATCGTTAAGACCAAGATTTCGGCTCTTCGTGCGGACATGACCCTCAAAGTAATGCGAGGCAAAAGCTGAAACTTCTTCGACCAAGTGTGCATTGCATAGAGAACCTTCAACCCTTGCCTTATTACGCACATTGTTTTTTAACTTCTTAAGGTACCTATATGTAAAGGTGAGAAAAAAAATAAACCAATTTTCTCGCAATGAAATAATATTTGAAATGTCAACATGTCTTTCTGATGTATATATTTACCTCTCGAAAGGACACATCCAGCGATACTGCATGGGACCATCT
Source organism: Calamus simplicifolius (assembly GCA_900491605.1). Classification (NCBI taxonomy): domain Eukaryota; kingdom Viridiplantae; phylum Streptophyta; class Magnoliopsida; order Arecales; family Arecaceae; genus Calamus; species Calamus simplicifolius. The sequence goes on from UESW01004041.1 coordinate 1,211,869, forward strand.
ATGCTCGCTTCGTATGGCAAGTGAACCGGTAAATGCTCCATTGAGTCAAAAAAACTGGGAGGAATTATTCGCTCTAGCTTGCATAAAATAATTGAAATTTCCTCCTCAAGCTTGCCATGGATGCAGAAGTAATGACTATGGCAGATAACTCCTTGAAGAACAAGCTAAGCTCCGTCAATGCCTTCCAGACATGGTGCGGAAGCAACTCACGAAAAACTATAGGCAATAACCGTTGCATGAAAACATGGCAGTCGTGACTCTTCATGCCGAACAACTTGAGCTTATGCATGTCCACACACCTACCGATATTTGAAGCATAACCACCTAAAAATTTTAACCCTCTAACCCAGTTACATAAAACTTCTCATGAATTTCTGTCAAGAGTGTAACAGGCTTTAGGATAGGTCACATCCACACTCCTCCTCAAATCACCTCTTCTGCAATACTGATTAAGTTCTTCTCTTGACTTTGCAGTGTCTTTGGTTTTTCCCGGGATGTTTAGCACCGTGTTAAATATGTTATCAAAGAAATTTTTCTCGATATGCATAATATCCAAGTTGTGCCGGATGAGATTTGTGCTCCAATACGGCAAATCCCAAAATATACTTCGCTTCTTCCAGTTATGTACTTTACATATATGGCCATTTATTCTATCTGCATCTGGTTCCCAAGCATACCTCAACCCCAAATGCTCTATAGTATCAAATATATCCGTGCCGGACCTAACTGGTTCGACAAATTTTGTGACTGCTTTGTTCTTCCGGAAGGCGATCAAATTACGCCTGTAAGGATGATTTGGAGGCAAGAACTTCCTATGATTATCAAACCATGACTGCTTACCACTCTTCTACAATGTAAATGCATCCGAATCATACATGCAATGAGGGCATGCTAGACGTCTAGCAGTGCTCCAACCAGACAACATTGCATATGCCGGGAAGTCACTTATTGTCCACATCAAAGCAACTCTCATGATGAAATTCTATTTCATAGAAATGTCGTAGGCTATGACTCCTGTTTCCCATAACATTTTCAATTCGGCCACCAACTGTTGCAAGAAGACATCAATCTTTTCCTTTAGATTTGATGGTCCTGAAACCAAAACTATTAAAAACATTGCAGTATCTTTCATGCACTTCCATGGAGGAAGGTTATATATAGTCAGTATCATAGACCAACATGAATACTGTTGCCCAGCTTGACTAAATGGTTGGAAGCCATCGGTACAAAGATCTAATCTCACATTCCTTATATCTTTAGCGAAATCAGGATGATTTTCATTGAAATGCTTCCAAGCTTTTGAATCTGATGGATGTCGCATTTCATCCTCTTTAGATTCATGTTCGGCATGCCATCTCATATCAGCAGCTGTAGCCTTAGATTTGTATAATCTCTGCAGGCGTGGAGTAAGATGAAAGTAATGCATCCTCTTGTAAGGCACACTTTTTCTCCTACTTGTACTAGCTCCCCCTTCGCCGTTTTTGTACCTCGATTGCCCATAAATCTTACACCATCTCAGCTCTAAGTCTTCATCCCAATATATCATACAATTATTCAAGCAACAATCGATCTTATTAACTGGGAGCCCAAGCCCATGCAACAACTTCTTCATTGAGTAAAAACTGTCTGCTACAACATTATTATTTGGCAAAATTTTCTTGATTAACCCAGCTACAGAATTGAACGCTATGTGATGAAGGGATTGAATCGTACGGTAACTGTTCATGGACAGGTGTTGATGACCATGTCAACAAACCCTTAACACTTGGGTGGTCATGATGCTTACTAGAGGCCGCTCATGATCTATAATCATGGATTCTTTGACTTAATCAAAGAGTTGATTTGATTAAAGAATTGACTTGGACAATGTGTTGATCAAGTCATCCTTAGGGTCAATATTAAGGACATGATTATTACCAACGTGTCAAGGGACCTAATGGGTCACACGTATTAAGAAGATTTTGGATGAAGTTAAAATAGGAATTAAGTTGGACTTAATTCAAATTAGATAACCAATTAATTAGGATTGGGTTTGACTCAATCTTAATGAAAGAATATGAAATTGATGAATAAGATTCATCATAGAGAAAAGAATTTTGTATTCAAGAGAGTGACCTTTTATACATGTGATGTACATATGAAATCCATTAATTAGGCTTGATTCATGTGATGGATGGCTTAGATTAATTAGATTAATAAGGTGGTATTTGATTTGATCCTATGATAGCATGATTTGATTCATGAAAACCCAATTAAACCGAGGGCTGAGATCGTGCCACGTAAAGGATGAATCCATGTATTAACTTAGCAAATTCTTGACACAAAAGATTGTTAGTAGCACCGAATACAATATCATCAACATATATTTGTACTACTAATAAATCCTTATCTTTTCTTTTCAAAAATAGTGTTTTATCAACATTTCCTCTTATAAAATCATTTTCAATCAGAAATTTACTTAATCTTTCATACCAAGCTCTAGGTGCTTGTTTTAAACCGTATAGTGCTTTGTACAATTTAAAAACATGATTTGAAAATTCATGATCTTCAAAACCAGGAGGTTGTTCAACAAAAACTTTCTCATTTATAAATCTATTTAAAAATGCACTTTTAACATTCATTTGAAATAAGTTGATATGCATATGACATGCAAATGCGAGTAATAATCTAATTACTTCTAATCTAGCTACAGGTGTAAAAGTTTCATCAAAATCAATTCCTTCTTCTTGATTATATCCTTTTGCGACTAATCTAGCTTTGTTTCTAATTACTATACCATTTTCATCTAATTTATTTCTAAATACCCATTTTGATCTTATAACTGAATGATCTTTAGGTCTATCTACAAGGGTCCATACATTATTTCTAGTAAATTGATTTAATTCCTCTTGCATAGCTAACATCCAATTATTATCTTTTTCAGCCTCTTCAATAGTTTTAGGTTCAATTTGAGATATAAATGCAAGATGATTATTGATGTTTCTCATTGATGATCTAGTTCTTACTCCTTGAGATGGATCACCTATAATTAATTCTTTTGGATGACCATAGGCATATCTCCAATCTCTAGAAAGATCTACATCATTATGATTTGCATCAACAACATCAACACTAGGAGAATCATCATCTTTAACTTCTTGTTCATGATCTGAAGAATATTTATATCCAATTTTTCAATGTCTCTTTCTAATATGTTTGTATCTTCCTCATCATCAATCTTTCCTGAACTCGATGCTAAAGATTCATCAAAAATTACATGAATAGATTCTTCTACAATTAAGTTTCTCTTGTTAAACACTCTATAGGCTTTACTAGATGTTGAATATCCTAAGAAAATGCCTTCATCAGATTTTGCATCAAATTTTCCTAGATTATCTTTACCATTATTATGAATGAAACATTTACAACAAAATGCATGAAAGTAACTTATGTTTGGTTTTCTATTGTTCCATAGTTCATAAGGAGTTTTCTTAATGATTGGCCTAATTAAAGCTCTATTAAGAATGTAGCATGCCGTGTTTATAGCTTCCGCCCAAAAGTATTTTGGTAGGTTGCTTTCACATAGCATGGTATGGGCCATGTCTTCTAAAGTTCTATTTTTTCTTTCTACAACTCCATTTTGTTGTGGTGTTCTAGGTGCTGAAAAATTATGATGGATGCCATTTTCAATGCAAAAGTTTTCAAATAAATGATTTTCAAATTCAGTGCCACGATCACTTCTAAGAGACACTATGGTGTTATTTTTCTCATTTGTGACCTTCTTGAAGAATTTTAAAAATAATGGAAAGGTCTCATCTTTATGAGCTAGAAACAATACCTAAGTGTATCTAGAATAATCATCTACAATCACAAAACTATATTTCTTTCCTCCTAGACTAGTGGTTCTAGTAGGTCCAAAAAGATCCATGTGAAGTAGTTCAAGTGGCCTAGAAGTGAAAACAATATTTTTAGTTTTGAAAGAGTTTCTAGTTTGCTTTCCAAATTGACATGCATCAAATTTTGTTATTTTCAAAATCTAGTTGTGGAAGACCTTTACTAAATCCATTCTAATTAATTTTGAAATCAGGTGTGTGCTTGCATGACCTAATCTACGATGTCATAACCAACTAATCTCATTCATATTAGCATTATTAGCAACTAAGCAATGATTACTAGTAGACAAATTATCTAAATCAATCAAGTATACATTGTCATTTCTATTTCAGTAAAAACAATGCTATTATCAATGGGATTAGAAATAGTGCAGATAGAAGCTTCAAAAGATACTTTAAAACCTCTATCACATAATTGACTAATACTGATTAGATTATGTTTTAAACCATTGACATATAAAACATTTTCAATATATGTGAAGGGAGTTATTTAAATTTTACCAAACCCCATGATTTGGCCTTTGCCATTATCACCAAACGTAACAACTCCTCCTCTTTTGCTTTCAAGGGTGATGAATTGATCCTTATCACCCGTCATGTGTCTTGAGCAGCCACTATCGAGATACCACTTTCGCTTTGCTCTTTTGGCCGTAAGACACTCCTGCAAAAATGATCAAGTCTTATATTTAGGTACCCAAGCCTTCTTGGGTCCTTCATGGTTAGTAGCATAAAAGATTATTTCTTTGGGAACCCATATTTTCTTTCTTTACTACTTAAATTCTTGTTACTATTTTTTGCCTTACATTCATAGGATTTATGGCCTTTCTTGTTACAATAATGACATGTAACATCATCTTTATTTGGTTCTTTTCTAAAAAATTTTTTTGACAAACTTTTGTTTTATGTTAGGCCTATATCCTAATCCAACCTTATCAAATATAGCTCTTTGATTACTCAGTAATAAATTAAGTTTTTCAGAACTATTAGTAAATTTATCAATAATATTTTTATATTTATCAACTTCTTTTTTAATTTATCATTTTCATTGGAGATTGATTCTCTCTCTTTTGTCAAATTATCATTTTCAGATTTCAGCATCTCAATCTCATGAGTAAGATTATCTTTTTCTTTAATGAGAATTGAATTATCATTTTCAAAAATTTGTATTTCTTTTTCAAGGCTTTAAAATCATCAACTAGTTCATTAAAAGCTTCAAACAATTCATCAAACGCGAAATCATCATAAGGGTTTTCAAAACTTACCTCGTTGTCATCGTTTGCCATAAAGCAAATGTTTGCAACTTCTTTTTGTTCTTCCTCTGAAGAGGATTCATCGCTGTCGCTCTAAGTTGCAACATACACCTTCTTTTTCTTCTTGTAGGCTTTCTTATGTTGAGGACAGTCATATCTAAAATGCCCTGGTTTCTTACACTCATAATAAATTAAGGGCTCCTTTTCTTTTTCTTTGTCCTTCTCTTTCTCCTTTTCTCCTTCCATTTCTGTTCCAGATTTCTTCTTGTGGAAGGGTCTCCTTTTTGCATAAATTTCTTAAATTTCCTTGCAAGGAGTGCAGTCTCTTCATCATCATCATTATCACTGCAGCTCTCCTCACTTTCTGCAGCTTTAAGAGCAATTGTCTTCTTCTTCTTGACTTCCTTCTCTTGATGTTGTTTCATTGTTAGCTCATGAGTCATCAAGGATCCAAGTAGCTCTTCCAAAGGTAACACATTTTAGTCCTTTGCTTCTTGGATGACCGTCACCTTCGCTTCCCATGATCTTGGAAGTGACCTAAGAATTTTGTGTACAAGTTCAGAATTAGTATAGGTCTTACTTAGACTTTTCAAACCATTTACAATATCAGTGAATCTTGTGTACATGCATGTGATGGTTTCAGTTTGTTCCATGCTAAACAATTCATATTTATGCACTAAAATATTAATATTTGATTCTTTAACTTGATTTGTACTCTCATGGGTAACCTCTAATCTATCCCAAATTTCTTTCGTAGAAATACATGTAGAAATTTAATTAAATTCATTTGCATCTAATGAACAATATAAAACATTCATAGCCTTAGCATTAAGTTGTGCCAACTTTTTATCATGTTCATCCCGTTCCGTTTCTGGCTTAGGAATCACCATGTTATCTACTCTAATTATGGGTGTGTGTGGACCATTAACTATGATACCTCATAAGTCATAGTCAAGTGCTTGAATAAAAATTTTCATCCTAGCTTTTCAATAACCATAATTAGTTTCATTAACAAAGGAGGTCGATTAGTGGATTGGCCTTCTAAGTAAGATGAACTAGCTTGAGCTGCCATTTGGATCTTTAGCTCTTGATCGTTAAACCAAATTCAAATGAGCACAAGCTCTGATACTAATTGTTGGCCCAGATGGCAACCCAAGAGGGGGAGGATGAATTGGGTTCTCAAAAATTTTAACCTTAAGAACCATTTTCAATAAGTTAATGTGTACAAGTGAAGTGATGCTGTGAATCACAATATAAGAGATAGAGAGAGAGTAATAAGCATGACAAACACAAGAAGGCTTATAGTGGTTCGGTGTTATCTACACCTACATCCACTCCCAAGATTCTTGGGTCCACACTATAATCAACTGATTATAGCTGAGTTATTTTGCAAGATTACAACTCAAAACTTGTTGTTTTGCATGGGGTCACAACGAACCTAGCTGGTTTTTATGGGTTCTCCAGCACACAACCCAACGTAAGCTACATCTAGCTTACCCCGAGGTCAAATACCTCAACTAATTCAATCATCTGATTGAATTAGAAAAACAAGCAATTCAAATAAATGTTTACAGAAACTAATAGCTCCTCAAATGAGCAAATATGCAATGTAAATAAAACAAGATTAGAAAAGCCTGATTTGGAAGCGATTTGAAGTTGAGCTTTTCTTTTTTCTTCATTTCCTCTTCTCTTCTGAATCGACTGACAAGATCAACTTTGATTCTTGAAGAAGCTTATTGAAGAGAAGTTGAAGATTTAGGGCACTTTCTTCTTTTTGGAAAATCCTTCGATTTCTCAAGTTGAATGCCTTGGATTTCTCTTTGAGCTTTTTGGAGTGGAAGAATTTAAACATGGATTCTTTTCTCTTGATTTCTTGCTCAAGACCTCTCAGATTTTTTCAATATGATTTTTCTATTTTTCCTCTTTTTTCAAACAAACGCTTTTCCCCCTTTTTATAGATTCTGTTTAATCCGTTTTTGAGTGTGAAACTATCTGTTGGAATGTACCTGGAAAGTTTTTCCATACATGAAATATAACAGTTAGGGGTTAGGTAAAGAAAATATTACCGTTTGAGTTGATATGGCAATTTTAAAATCCATTCATGATAGGTTGGAGTCGACTCCAACTTTTCAGGTGTCGGCTCCAAGACGTGTATCCAAAAATAGAAAGTTCTGAGCTCGTTGAGGAGTCGGCTCCAAAAAGTAAAGTGTCGGCTTGCCATGTTCAGGTGTTGGCTCCAAGGTAGTCAAAAATCATGCGTTCTGTCCTCGTATTGGAGTCGGCTCCATACACTGTAAGTGTCGACTCCGAAACTCTAGGTGTCGGCTCTGGACCGTATCAAAAATCAGAAAGACATTTGATTGGCCATGGGGTTGGCTCCAGACTTTCTAGGTGTCGACTCCAGGCTCTGAATTTTGAAACTTATCTTTGGCACTAGGTTCAAAACACGTTTCATGATGCCTTTTGATTAAACAAATATTTTTAAGCCCTGAAACACTTGTTAAATTTATTAGTAACACAATGAATATACTCAATTCCTTTATTAATCATCAAAATCAATAATTGGGTCAACAAATGCCTTTTCTGATAATCGATGTTCTGCCTTAATATTCAACATCCGAGCAGCCGTAGACAACTGGGAATGACCCTCACAACCAGGATACAATTCTTGATTTGCAGCACGCAACATATCATAAATTGTTGTGCATCTAGATTTGGTTGTTCCATAAATGTATTCTGATTGAATTCATTACCTTATGCATTTATCATCATTTCTTCATATGTGTTTAAATTCACAAATGGTTCATCTACGGGAATTGACACTTGTTGGCTTGTAACAGCTGCTGGAATTTCCTCTGGTTCACCATGACAGTACCAAATATCGTATTCAGGAACAAACCCCTTTTTACAAAAATGCACCTTAACAGTTTCAACATCTCTGTAGGCTTTATTCTGACACCTGTGGAAGTTGCATGGGCACCTAATCCTAGGCCCATCCATCCATTTAGGTTGGCTACATGCAAATGCAATAAATTCTTTCAATTCATTCAGAAAATCTGGATTAAGCAAGCCATCTTTTATCCTTGCATACATCCATGAGCGAGCCCCACTCATTTTTGACCGACTTATACAATTTCTGTAAACCATTAAAGAAACCACAATATAAAACTATATTAGCATTAGTAAATATATAACTAAATTATTTCTTTTATACAACTAAGGTAAATAACAACTATTTAAATCATTTATAACTAAACTAATTTTCTTTTACACAACTAAAGTCCCTACCCTGCAAGGCCGGGTCACGGCTATGATCCTTGTCGTGCTAGCAAGGACCGAGGCACAGGTTCATGCCAGGCTAGTGCTAGGGCTTGGGTTCAGGTCGGGCCGCAAGGCGGTCCGTTCAATCATGAGACTTCACAAGCAATCAAGTGTCCTAAATTAATTTTATCTTCACTCCATGTCTAAAAGGTAAGGCCCTATCCCATTCAAGAATATTTTTTGTGATATGTTATTCTGCTATTAATTATCATCGATAGTTTACGTTGAAATTTCAGCAGCATTTTCCCATATATTCTCCTAAATATGTGGCATATATGCTACACTAGGAGAACGTATGAGCAAATACAAACCGCAATCTCAACCAATGATGATTAATAGCAGACTAACATATCACAAAAAACATTCTCAAACTGTCCACTAGAACAATTTGAGAATTTGCAAGACTAAGTCTTACAAATTCTCAAACGGGTCTAAAGGATATAGTGCTGTGAGAAATAATATGAAAATCCAAAGACAATCAAACTTATGCTTGTTATTCAGAAATTCTTGTCAATTCCGTAATAAACTCATTACATAATTGTATGTGAAGACTAAAATATAAATCATCGAAACTACTAATTCGGTGCTGAAAATTAAATAGAACTACAACAAGACGTTCATTCTAGCATTACATAATTTAATGCATCATTCAATTTGAAGCAGAATGTAAATAATCAAGACATAATATAATATTAAAAATATATAATAGATATTATAAAATCATTATAAATATTATAATATCAATAAAATTAGAACCCATATTATTTAAAATTTCATCAAACACAAAATAGTTCAATATAATGATAATATAAAATCATTATAATATAATATTATAATATCACATATTATAAATTTTTATAAAATATTAATATAATACTATAGTGTATTCTAATTTTATTGTAATATATTATTATTATATATATGATATTACTATATAGGTTCTCTAAATTTAAGTGACATAATAATATGATCGAATAAATTATTAAGATTATAATATCAAAACAACTTACTAAGATTATTTTTTATAATATTAATTAATTAATTTCTGATTGAAAAATTAGTTATGCAATATATTTTGTAATATTATAAAATATTATTTATAATAAATTTTTTATATTAATTAAAAAATTAGTTATGCAATTTTTGTATTATAAAATTTATTATTTTATAATAAATTTTATTATTTTATATAAACAATATATTTTATTTAAAAATATTATTTTATAAAAAAATTTATATTTTATAATATTATGTAATATTATAAAATATTATTTTATAATATTTTTTTAACCGATGGCATGGCCACCGTGGCCAGGCTACGACCATGGCCATGGCCGGCAATGATAGGGAGTGGGGAAAAAACCTGCCCCCTCCCCGGCCATTTTTTTTTTAACGGTGGCCTAGCCATCGTGGCTAGGCCACCGAGTTGCCAGGCATAGCCATGGCCGGAGACGATGGCCACGGTCGTCGCTGTGGTAGGAACAGGAGGGAGTGGGGGGGGGGCGGTGGGGAAAAAATCCCCCTGGCATTTTTTTTAACGGGCCAGGCCATCGCGTTGCCGGCCACGGCCGTGGTCGGAACAGGAGGGAGTGGGGGGGTGGGAAAGAAACCCCCTCTCAGACCATTTTTTTTTAACGGTGGCCTAGCCACCGTGGCCAGGCCACCGCATTGCCGACCACGGCCACAGCCGTGGCCAGAGACGACAGCAACGGCCATCGCCGTGGCCAGAACGGAAGGGGGTGTGGGGGAGGGAGGGAGGGAGGGGTACCTGAAAATAGCCCTCGCCGACGAGGTCATCGGGTGCCGGAGAGCCGCCAGAGGTGGGGAAGAGGGAGGAGGAGAAAGGAGACGCCAGTTGGGGGGGTTCGGGCTCGTGAGGAGGAGGAAGAAGAGGGGGGGTTTATGAATTAGGATTAGCGATGCATAATTGCATCGCTAATCCATCGCTAATCAGCGACGCAGATTATGCGTCACTGATTGCATCGTTAAGTTGCCACCAATAGACATTTTGGCAGAAAATTAGCGACGCATTAGATTTGCGTCGCAATATTGCGACGCATATAAAATACATCATAATATTGCGACGCATAATGAATGCATCATAATATTGCAACGCATAATGAATGCATCGCTAAATATTTTTAAAAATTAATTTAATAATATTAATTTTATTAAGTATTTATTATAGTTTATATATTTAATATTATAAAATAATAATTTTATATATTGATATATTTAATTTTTGATTCGACGGTTGCGATCGATCTAAGCCATGATCCCATCGGCGATGATCGATCTCGGACCATTGCGATCAATCTGATCGGCAATGATCCGATGGTTGCGATTGATCCAAGCCATGATCCTGATCGGCGATGATCGATTTGGACCGTTGCGATCAATCCGATCGGCAATGATCTGACGGTTGCGATCGATCGAAGCCATGATTCCGATCGGTGATGATCGATCTTGGACCGTTGTGATCAAGCCAATCGACGACGATCCGACGGTTGCGATCAATACAAGCCATGATCCCGACCGACGATGATCGATCTTCGACTGTTGTGATCAATCCGATCGGCGATGATCCGATGGTTGCGATCGATCCAAGCCATTATTCCGATCGGCAATGATCAATCTCGGACCATTATGATCAATCCGATCGGCGATGATCCGACGGTTGCGATCGATCCAAGCCATGGTCCCGATCGGCGATGATCGATCAAACCATTGCGATCCATCTGATCGGCAATGATCCGACGGTTGCGATCAATCCAAGCCATGATCCTGATCGGCAATGATCGATCTCCGACCATTGCGATCAATCCGATCGATGATGATCTAACGGTTGCGATCGATCCAAGCCATGATCCCGATCGATGATGATCGATCTCGAACCGTTGCGATCAATCCGATCGGTGATGATCTGACAGTTGCAATTGATCCAAGCCATGATCCCAATCGGCGATGATCGATCTTGAATCGTTGCGATCAATTCGATCGGTGACAATCCGATGGTTGCGATCGATCAAAGCCATGATCTCGATCGGCGATGATCGATCTTTAACCATTGCGATCAATCCGATCAGCGATAATCCGACGGTTGTGATCGATCCAAGAAAGATCCCAATCGGCGATGATCGATTTAAGACCATTGTGATCAATCCGATCGGCGACGATCCGACGGTTGCGATCGATCCAAGCCATGGTCCTGATCGGCGATGATCGATCCGATGGTTGCGATCCATTCGATCGGCGATGATCCGATGGTTGCGATCGATCCAAGCCATGATCCCGATCGGCGATGATCGATCTTGGACCATTGCGATCAATTTGATCGGTGATGATCCGATGGTTGCGATCGATCTAAGCCATGATCCTGATCGGCGATGATCGATCTCAGACCATTACAATCAATCCGATCGGCAATGATCCGACGGTTGCGATCGATCCAAGCTATGATCCCAATCGACGATTATCAATCTCGGACCATTACAATCAATCTGATCGGCGATGATCCAATGATTGCGATCGATCTAAGCCATGATCCTGATCAGCAATGATCAATCTCGGACCGTTGCGATCAATTCGATCGGCGATGATCCAATGTTTGCGATCGATCCAAGCCATGATCCCGATCGACGATGATCGATCTCCGACCGTTGCGATCAATCTGATCGGCGATGATCCAACGGTTGCGATAGATCCAAGCCATGATCCCGATCAGCGATGATTGATCTTGGACCTTTGCGATCAATCCGATCGGCGACGATCCGACGGTTGCGATTGATCCAAGCCATGATCCAGATCAGCGATGATCGATCTCTGACCGTTGTGATCCATCCGATCGGCGACGATCCGATGGTTGCGATCGATTCAAGCCATGATCCTGATCGGTGATGATTGATCTCAGACCGTTGCGATCAATCCGATCGGCGATGATCCGACGATTGCGATCGATCCAAGCCATGATCCCGATCAGCGATGATCGATCTCGGACCGTTGCAATCAATCCGATCGGCGATGATCCGATGGTTGTGATCGATCCAAGCCATGATCTCGATCGGTGATGATCGATCTTCGGCCATTGCGATCCATCCGATCGGCGATTATCCGACGGTTGCGATCGATCCAAGCCATGATCCGATGGTTACTTCTTCCGATATATATCTATCTCTTATTTTTCCTTCTTTAATCCTTATCGCTTCGTTTCTGATCTCTATGTTATCTCTTTCTTTCTTTGCACACTCCCCACTGGTTTCCAATCTTCTTAAACCCTAACCTAACCTTGATTTTTACGCTAGCCCTATCCTGTCTTCCATCTTAATATCACTCTCTCTTAATTTCGCTTTCGAGGAACAAACCTCCAGTCTTTCCATTTTCCTCTAATTTCTTCTCTTTCAAGAACACAAACCTTTTCGTTTTCTCTCTTGTTACTTCCTCTTATTTCCTCCCTTTCCGTGGGCAACCGACTACCGCGCCACCGTCCACTCCCTCAGCTACCTTCGTGTTGGCCCAGATGGCAACCCAAGAGGGGGGGGGGGTGAATTGGGTTCTTAAAAATTTAAGACTTTTTAGACTTTAATTGATTAGTTAGCAAGATGTGCAAGTGAGTGAAATTAACTAACAAGCAATACACAAGCAATTAATATAGAGATATAGTGAGAGAAAATTTATCACGGCAAACACAAGATAATTTTATAGTGGTTCGGTGTAACCAACACCTACGTCCACTCCCAAGATTCACTTGGGTCCACACTATAATCTCTCTAGATTACAGCCGAGTTGTTTTCCAAGCTCACAACTCAAACTTGTTGTTTTACCGGGTGCACAACGAACCCAGCTAGTTTTAACTCGGGCTTACCAGCACAAAACCCTACACGTTATTTTTCTAGGGCTCACAACTAACCCAACACAAGCACTCCGGCTTGTAACGAGGTATACCAACCTCCACTGATTCAATCCACTGATTGAATCAGCAAACAAATAGAATAGAAGTGTTTGAACAATAATGCGCTCCCCTTGAGCAAATATACAAATGAAGCACAAAATATTAAAAGGTTAGAAAAGCCTGTATGTATTGCAGATGGCAGAGCCTTGGGCTTTCTTCCTTCTTCTCTTCAACTCCTCTTGAAACGTTGAATCACGCCTCAGCAAGATTCTTGACCGTTGAAGACTTTGGAGTTGAGTTGAAGCTTTTTCCTCTTTTGAAAATCCTCCGATTTGACCTTTAAAATGCTTGTGGATTTTCTTTTGGCTCTTGTGGATTGATGAGAAGGAGTAGACGAAGCTTCCACTTGGATTTCACTCCTTTTGAATCTCTCTCCTTTGAGCTAAATGATTTTCACGATATGCTCTGTTTTTCCCTCTTTCAAAAGATATTCTTTTCTCTCTTTTTGATTTTCTTTGGTATGTTTTGATTTGAAAAGAGCTCCTCTATTTATAGAATCTGCAAAAATGTATCCGTTAGAGACAAGGAAAAATAGCCGTTATTCAAAAATCTTACCGTTGGGGCTGATGTATCATCGTTAAGAATCGCGCCCAGATTTGCTGGAGTCGGCTCATGCTTTTCCCGAGTCGGCTCGAGCTCTTCTTACCAAAAATAGAAATGTTTAAAAAGGTTAGGGGTCGACTCGCTAAAAGTGAAGTGTCGACTCCTAAAAGTCGGGAGTCGACTCGAGAAAGACTTGGGGTCGACTCGCGAAGTGCTCAGAAAAACACTCTTCTGGTGTCTGAGCGGAGTCGACTCGCACAGTCCAGGAGTCGGCTCGACAGAATCAGGGGTCGACTCGACAATTTCATGGGTCACTCGACACAGATGCACATTTCTGTACACTGAGCGGAGTCGACTCTGAAACTCAGGAGTCGGCTCCGGAACGTATCAAAAATCAGAAACTTTTCTGATTGACATTAAAATCGTTCCAGATTCATTTTAAGTCAATGTTTTGTCATGGAATCAATAAAATTAACATTTAGAATTGATTCATGAACTAATCCAAAAACTTGTTGATTAAAACATGAATTATAACATTTCTTTTTGAAAGTTTGAATATTAAGCTTAAAGTCACTTTCAAAATTGTTTAAAGTTAAACTTGAGCATTCATATTGATTGTTCAAAATAAATTTGTTGCTTATTTGCATACACTCATTACATCCTTTAATAAACTCAATGGCTTTTAGTAATCATTAAAATCAAAAGGATTGGATCATATAATTTTTCTATAATCTTTCAACACTTCGCTCCCTAAACATCACAGAGATCATCGGCGATGTTCAGTGCAGGCGCTGCGAGACTCGCGAGGTCATCAGCTACGATCTTCCATCCAAGTTCGCCGAGGTGGCGGTGTTCATCATGGCGATGAAGCATGATATGCATGACCACGCGTTGAATGTGTGGATGAACCCATTGTTTCCGAATTGTCGGTCTTGCGGCTAGCCCAGCTCCGTGCGCCCCATGATGGCATCTAAGAAGCGTTCTATCAACTGGCTGTTCCTGCTGTTAGGGCAAACCCTTGGACAATGCACTCTGGATCATCTCAAGTACTTCTGCAAGCACACTCAGAACGCTAATGCGTCGCTACATTGCGATGCAAATATTGCGTCGCTAAATTAACGATTTTTTTAATTTTTAATTTATTGCGTCGCTAATGCGTTGCTAAATTAAAAATTAAGTTTTTTGGTCAATGGGTCGCTAATGCATTGCTAAATAGCAATACATTATTTGCATTGCTAAATTAAAAAATATATATTTTTTAATTTTTTAATTTTTTGCATCGCTAATGCATCGCTATTTAGCGACATAAATATTGCGTTGCTAAATAGCGACACATTGTTTGTATCGCTAAATTAAAAATTAATTTTTTAAATTTTTTTTAAATTTTTTAATTTTTTGCATCACTAATGCAACGCTATTTAGCTAGCCAATAATGCGTCGCTAAATTAAAAATTAATTTTTTTTAATTTTTTTAATTTTTAGTTTTTTGCGTCACTATTTGCGTTGCTAAACTAAAATTAATTTTTTTAAATTTTTTAATTTTTTGCATCGCTATTTAGCGACGTCAATATTGCATCGCTAAATAGCGACACATTATTTGGTTCGCTAAATTAAAAATTAATTTTTTTAATTTTTGCATCGCTAATGCGTCTCTATTTCGCGATGCAATATTCTGATTTTTTGCATCGCTAATGCATCGCTATTTAGTGACACCAATATTGCGTCGCTAAATAGCGACGCATTATTTGTGTCTCTAAATTAAAAATAATTTTTTTAAAATTTTTTTGGGGTATACGTCGCTATTGCATTGCTAAATAGTGACGCAAATATTGCATCGCTAAATTAATAATTTTTTTAATTTTTTAGTTTTTTGCATCGCTATTGCATCGCTAAATAGCGACGCAATTTTTTTGGCATCGCTAATTGTGTCGCTATTTGTTGTTGTCACTGAGGCATCGCAATTTGGTCGCAATTTAGTGACGCAAAAATGCATCGCTAAATTGGCGTCGCTATTTCAGTATTTTCTTGTAGTGAGTGGTCCATGGATCAAAGGGTCAGGACGGTTCAGGCCTTGCTCATTTAATTGATAATGATAAGGTCAACATGGCCCCATCTGAAAGAGAATTTATATTTGCACCGCTCAAATTGCTCGTTACACTCCTTTCAATTTTTTTTAAAAAAATCCTAAACTACCCTTAGCAACCCCTCTCCTCCCCCCTTCCATCCCTCGTGCGCCCCCCTCTCCTCCCCACTCTCTAGCACTGTCCTCCATCCCTCCACTCGGCCCCCCTCTCCTCTCCTTCCATTTCCGGCACTGCCCCCTACCCACCCCTTCTCTCGGCCTCGATCTCCTCCTCACTCTCCGCCCCAGCGCCTCCTCCGGCATCGTCTCATTCCTTCCCTGGCACCGCACCGTCGGAACCAAGGGAAGGGATGGAAGGCAGTGCCAGGAAGGAGGGAGGGATGGGGGACGATGCTAGGGAGAAGGGAGGAGAGTGGGGGCTGTCGGAAAGGGAAGGGAAGGAGATGGGGCTGGGGGAGGAATGGGGGGCGATGCTAGGGAGAGAGGAGTAGAGGGGGGCCGTTGGTGCCGGAAAAGAGGATGGGAGGAGGAGGAGATGGGGGTGCTAAGAGTAGTTTAGAAATTTTTTTTTCTAAATTAGGGGTGTACTGAGCAATTTGAGCTATAAATAAAAATTCTCCATCTGAAGCTTCAATTCCATTGATGTTTGCCATGCAATTAATTCTCTGCTTAACACGTGGCTCTCTTGCTATCAAATTTGCTAGGTACCATGCTTAGATATTAACCATCTAATTCTTCACTTAACAAGTGAAACTAACTCATTTATTATAAAATAAAAAATAAATATATCATTTATTAAAGATGATATTTGTGCACATAGTACTTAAGTTTTTTTATAAAATAATTGGTTTGCGAGTAATGCTATACAAGTTTGATTTTGAAACTTTATTTACAGTAAAAAAATTATCCTTTACTTTTTGTAGATTGCTGATAATTCAGCAATATGCAAACCCAATGATATGCATTGTGAAAATATTTGTAAATAAATTATTTATTTTTAAAAAATAAAATCATCTTAATATGCATGCATGTCATCGAATTTGTAGACCATTGAGTTTCCTTAAAGTTATGATGAATGCTATGAGAGAAATAATATGCACAATGCTTTTATTTTATAAGATAGCATGTGTGAAGTTAATGTCTCTTGCAGAAATTAAAGAGAGTAATAATGTGGAAGAACAACCTCACAAAAATAAAAATATATTTTATAAATTTTTAAATTATAAAATTAAGCAATTGAATAAAATATTTAGAAGATGCCAAATTCTTGAGGACATGACAGTAGATCATGAAAGTTAGAAGTTAAAATTGTAAAAAATAGTATAACTTTGTTCATAGAAAATCTCCATCTAGCTCCCCTTGAGATACACTATTATTTGGAAATAAATATAGGTATTTTATTGCATTTAATTTTTCTTTTCGCTATTATTTAGGTGGAGTTAGAAAGGAAAACCTGCCTAAAGTTCAAATGAGATATGATAATGAGGTCAAAAATAAAAAAGCATCAATACAAGATGCTTCTCTCCCTTGGAAACTAAGGTCATTAACATGTTTTTGCAGGAAGGGAAAACACTAGAATAAGTGGTCAATAAATAGGAATATAAAAGAATATAATAAAGTAAATAAGTGTCATGAAATATTCAGTGTAGAAGTACCGACCACCTGTGCAAACATTATGAGATTTTTTTTCATATAAAATTATTTTTTGTTTGTATTTAAGATAAGGTTTATATTTGTCACGTAATATTTCACATCTGCTCAATTTTCTTTATGTCAAAAATAACGTATCTTTTCTTAGAAAATGTTTCTTTTTTTATGTTCAAGCAATAATATACTATGTTGTAGTACTTATTTATGCTATGTGAAGCTTTTTGATTCCTCCTCATATGCCACTAATTGTTGACTAATTAAGAATCCAAAGGAAAAAGGAATGCAAAGTTAGGCATTACAAAAAGTGTTAAGAACGCAAAACTCACTTGTTGCTTAGTGTGCAAGGAAGAGAGAAGGATAATTATTAATTTAATCAAAGTTGTGAGACATAAAAAGAGATAAACGTTTACATGTTTGGTTGAATTTTATTTATAATTGAAAAATTAAATATTAATGTGAAATAAATATAACTACTAGTCTTTTTCATAAAATACATGTTTTTAGAGGTTCGACAATAGTTGCCTTGAGCTAAATTGAATTCTTTCTCATCATTCTTTAATTTCAATTAATCTTTTTAAAAATTTATCGATCTTTAAAATTTTTTGTCGATAATTATGTGTGCTTTTATGCAAGCTTAGCAACTACTTTCTTTACTATTTCACGGCAATAAGAACTATATTTCTTGCAATAGTTATTTTATCTTTATTTAAGTTCCATCAACTTATTTATAAATATCTATCAAAAAAATCATAAAAAATTAAAGAATAGTAGGATAGGTGATAAGTGTAAATCCTACCATTTAATTCATATACTTTCATAATGACATTAGTTAGTTTTAATCTATTTTGAGTTAAATTTATTTATTCTTTATTTATGTTTTATTTAATCTTAAAAAAATAAAAGAGAATAAAATAAAAGCTAAACATCAAGCATCATCTCAAAGATATTAATTCATAGAGTAACGTTATTTTATCAAGCATTTAATTTCTTAGGTTCTTTAGGTGCCTTATTTATATTTTTTTTTTTGGATGCATGGCAACGACATTTAATGCGAAAGAAGATTCCTTCATGTGGTGTAAGTGGTGACGTGAAAAGATTTTGTGAAGAAGAGAGAATTGGAGACTTAAAGTTTTTCAAGAGAGAATGATCTGAAGAACAAAGACGAGAGTAATGAAAAATATAAGTTTTTTTAGCTTTCTTTTTTCTTTCATAATGAACTATTTTCTTTTTCTAGAGCATTGATGTAATCTATTAATGAATGCATAATTTATTTTATTAATTATTTTATTTTTAATATTTTCATGATTGAATGTTTTATTCTTATGAAATCATAAGAAATAATAAATCGGTCTCATTGTAATTCGATTAATCAAAAAATTATTGTTTGATCAATTGAATTACAATGAGATCGAGAGGTAATTTGTTATTTTAAATCTAGAATTAAACACCATTAAATTCAAATAAAGAGATGGAGTTGTTAGTTAGAGATATTTTTAATATTGTTAGAAAGAAGATATTGAATAATTAAGAAATTTTTAATCTGAAATTATTAAAATTTAATAATTAAGAAAATAAATTATGTAAAATTTGTTAAGTGAAATCAATCGTTCGCTTCAGATCTCTTCTCTTCATATTTTTATATGTTTAAATTTTTAGGTTAGGTTAACGTTAGACTAAATAATTTAGAATAGAACGTTACGTTTATATTTTATTTTTTAAATAGTAATTAATTTAATGAATTTCGGTATCCAATAACATAATTAATCGATTTCTATGGGTTGGGCGTCCTTTCTTAAAAATACTTTACTACTCACTATTCTGTGTGGTTGCAGATTATTTCACGCAAACAAATTTTTGACGCCGTTATCGAAAATTATTATTTATTATTGATATGGATACTAATTAAATATTTAATTCTTTCAATATTATTATTATTAAAATATTTACTACCTTGAGTTGAAGAGCCAATTGTAATCTATCGTAGCTTTTTGACGGAAAGAGGACGTCTAGCTTCCTGGTTCTAAGATTCTTCACGTAACTCCCCTACGGCGAAGACTCTTCACATTCCACGGTGGACTAGATCCGTCTAGTCGCTGGGCACGGTAGGATATTCACATAACTCAACTCCCTCCCTTTCTTAAGTGAAGTGATATCTTTCGTGAAAATCCCAAATCCCAACTTTCTCAACAACCCAGCCGCGTGTAAGGAGGGGTGCGTGAAGTTAAAGGAATCCACCGGTCTTTCTTTCGTGAAATCCCAACCAAATCCCCTTTCTTACGTGGACTCACGAAGACTCTTTAATTCCATGAAATCCCAACGAAATTCAACTAAATCCCCTTTCTTCCATGGACTGGTTAGAAATTCTGTTAATAAACTTATTAAATATTTAATCTTCATAAATATAATTATTTCAAATTTTAATCATGTTATTTATCATGTCAAAATTAAATTCTAAACATGATATGTTAAATTTTAACCTTTATGATTATGTCACACATAAAACATAATTTTTAATTTTTAACATGATTAAATCTAAATAATTCATATTTATTATCATATAATAAACTTATTAAATATTTAATCTTCATCATATGGCTATATTTATATTTTACATCGCATATAAAATTTAGATCTATGTATATAAAACTAGAACTCATGTAATCTATCAAATTAATTGAATTTGAAGCCTGAGATGGCTCTGATACCACTTGTTGGGAATTACGTATATTTTATATAAATCAAATTCATATAATACGCAGTGGAAGATAAAAATAAACATGAATTTAATTTTCAAAGCCCAAGATTCTCAGGGAACAAATTCAGTTAACAAGAAATAACACATGATTAAATAATAGATCATACCTATGTTCTTTATTGGGGATGAAGCCCGATGAAACCGATAAACGATTTACCACTAGCCGTCCATGCATCCGGCCTCTAATGGTGATCCATGCGAAGATCTTTGGATGATGTCCTCTCAGGATTGGATGATAACCTTCTTGCGAGGGGTGCTAGCGCCTCTTCTCTTTTCAATTGATTTCCCAAATCAAGAAAATTTTTTTGATCAAGATCAAATCTTGATGAATCAAGAGAGAGAAAGGGGCATCCTAGAGAGAGAAAGATCATTTTAGAGAGAGAAAGTAGGTGTTAGGCATCCAAGAGAGAGAAGGGAGGAGTCACGCGTATCCCTCGAAGGAGGTATCTCTTCCATTTTTATATATGAAAAGGAGGTTGTGTGGTTCCATAAAAAAAGAAATTTTATTTCAACCATCTAACCATTCAATCATATCAAGTTGATAACAAATTATCCTAACAAATTTAGGATATTTGTTATAACAAATTATCCTAATAAATTTAGGATATTTGTTATCATGATAATGATTACAACCACGAAACCACATCTCTAAAAATTAAAAATTAGTTATCTCATGAAACTAAAGTTGCAACCTTGAATTTGGCTTCATAATGACGCCCTAAATCGTGGGGTTCCTTCCTCCATGACATAGAGATGGGTCATGTCCATCACATGGGCATGGATCCATCCTCCACGTGGCACGATTTTAGCCCTCGGTTTAATTGGGTTTCCACGAATCAAATCATGCTATCATATGGATCCAATTAAATACCACATTATTAATCTCAATTAATCTAAGCCATCCATCTCATGGATCAAGCCTAATTAATGGATTTTATATGTACATCACATGTACAAAAGGTCTCTCTCTTGAACACAAAATTCTTTTCTCTATGATGAATCCTATTCATCAATTTCATATTCTCATTAAGATTGAGTCAAACCCAATCCTAATTAATTGGTTATCTAATTTGAATTAAGTCCAACTTAATTCCCATTTTAACTTCATCCAAAATCTCCTTAATGCATGTGACCCATTAGGTCCCTTGACACGTTGGTAATAATCATGTCCCTAATATTGACCCTAAGGATGACTTGATCAACACCTTGTCCAAGTCAATTTTTTAACCAAATCAATTCTTTGATTAAGTCAAAGAATCCATGATTATAGATCATGAGCGGCCTCTAGAAAAGCATCATGACCACCCAAGTGTTAAGGGTTTGTTGACGTGGTCATCAACACATGTCCATGAATGGTTACCATACGATTCAATCCCTTTGTCACAGATCCCAGATCAATCAGTGGTATAGAATGTGTCAACCATATAATTGATCTATGTTTACTTGATCTTAGAAAAATTGACTCTTATGAATTAGAACTTTGAAACCATTTCGAATTCCAACTCAACCTTGCAAGGATTTAATAGTCAATTTAATCCATCAAGTGGCAGTGGGATATAATCCTTTCTATCAAGGAAGATGAATCCTATCTTGATCAAACACCACCTTCATGTGCTTCATGTTATACCCAATCGACACCATATTTGCCACCCGTGGCTAGAACGACGTTTGTATATCGTCAAAGCATGATATTTCACACACGAGGTGCAATGAAGATCTCAAGTCAAAGGATCACTCGTACCACCATCATTAGAGATCAACCATCGACTCTATATAGAATATCCATATGGGATCTCTGTGCGGGTCATCCAATGCATCGTTACAATAATGAACATCCACACACCATATTCAAGTATCTTCATACTTCAGCTTGCAAGATCAGCTGCTCACCATAAGGGTGAAGATATGCAATGTGTGCTAGTCTCAACGGCGTTCGACAGTGTCCAATCCTGTCTATGCATCGACTAGGAAAGTTTAAAGGATCGAACCATAATGTACAATTTTGGATCTCATAATTTGTAATCTTTATTACAAATTCCATATGCACAGTTCGCATTCTTTTGGACTTTATCTCACAGGTTAAATATATCTAATATATATATATAAATTACATCCGGATAGATAAAGAAACCAATAAATATGATTTGCATTCATAAAGAAATGTGTAGATGTTCATCTAATCCGGATTGAATATAGAGCACACACTAACAATCTCCCACTTGCACTAGGGCCAATCATCCATGTATCTAATACCAAGTGACTAAACATGACCATCATGCTTCTGCTATAGCAGGACTTTAGTGAATGGTTCGGCAATATTGTCATCTGTGGGGACTCGTTCTATTTTTATATTATTTCGTCCAATGATTTCTCTAATTACATGATATTTTCTAAGTACATGTTTGGACCTCTGATGAAACCTTGGCTCCTTGGCTTGCGCAATAGCTTCATTGTTATCACAATACAAGAATATTGGATTAACAATGCTTGGAACCACTCCAAGTTTAGTGATAAAGTTTTTGATCCAAACTGCTTCTTTAGCTGCATCTGATGCTGCAATGTACTTGGCTTCAGTTGTAGAGTCGATGGTCGTCTCCTGCTTGGAACTCTTCCAACTGACTGCACCACTATTGAGTGTGAACATGTAGCCTAATTGTGATTTATAATTATCTTCATCTGATTGAAAACTAGAATCTGTGTAACCCCAAACTATAAGGTCGGGTCCTCCATAAATCAAGAACATATCATTAGTTCTTCGCAAGTACTTAAGGATATTCTTGACTGCCATCCAATGTTTCTCACCAGGATTTGCTTGATATCTACTCGTGATACTCAAGGAATAAGAAATATCAGGCCTCGTACATAGCATCGCATACATAATGGATCCAATTGCTAATGTGTATGGTATCCTATCCATGTACTCTCTTTCATCTTGGGTCTTAGGACTCATGTCCTTGGAGAGATGTACACCATGCGACATTGGCAGGAATCCCTTCTTGAATTCCTCTATGCTAAACCGCTTTAGCATCTTATCTATGTGGATTGGGTCAATCCAAGCAACCTTCTAGATCTATCTCTATAGATCTTTATACCAAGTATATAGGCTGCTTCTCCCAAATCCTTCATGGAGAATTTACCTGACAACCTATCCTTCACTTCTTTAATAAAGAATACATTGTTTTCTATTAATAATATGTCATCCACATACAATATCAAGAAAATAATATCACTCCCACTAACCTTCTTGTACATACATGGATCATTCTCATTTTTTATGAAATCAAACTCTTTGATTGTCACATCAAATCGGATGTTCCAACTTCTAGAGGCTTGCTTAAGTCCATAAATAGACCTTTGTAGCTTGCACACTTTCTTAGAATCTATGTATTCAAAACCCTCTGGTTGTGTCATATACACATCCTCCTCTAAATTTTCATTTAGGAAAGCAGTCTTGACATCCATATGCCAGATCTCATAGTCAAAATATGCTACTATTGCAAGCAAAATCCTTATGGACTTATGCATGGCTATAGGTGAAAAGGTTTCATCAAAGTCAACATATTGTCTTTGCTTGTAACCTTTTGCAACTAGCCTTGCCTTATAGGTAATCATATTACCATCCATGTCGGTCTTCTTCTTGAAAACCCATTTGCACCCAATGGGTTTTACCTCTTCAGGTGGATCAACCAAGGTCTATACCTGGTTGTCATACATGGAGTCCATTTCAGATTTTATGGCCTCAAGCCATCTCTTGGAGTTAATGTCAAACATTGCCTCCTTGTAGTTGGTAGGCTCATCATCCTCTATAAGAAATGCATATCTCTTAGGGATATGAATTGTGCTACTAGATCTACGTAGTTGTGTGTACTTGGAGCTACCTGTTGCTTTACCTCTCCTGATAGAGACTTATGCAATAGCTGCTTGAATGTGGGTTGAGTCTCCAGCTCAACTCCCACTGCATTTGGCATGTGCTCCATTCTATCTAATCGGTCTTTATCAATTTGTGGTTCTTGAGCTTCACTAAGTTCAATCTTACTCCCACTATCCTTTGAAATTATCTCATTTTCTAAAAATGAAGCATTTCTCGAGACAAACACCTTTTGCTCGAGAGGATGGTAGAAGTAATATCCTTCAAATAATCTATGAACTCATGGCTCAAGTATTCACCACCTCGATCTGATCGAAGTATCTTAATACTCTTGTCAGTTTGTTTTTCTACTTCACATCTAAATTCTTTGAACTTTTCAAAGGCTTCAGATTTATGCTTCATCAGATACACATAACCATATCTACTATGGTCATCTATAAACGTGATGAAATAAGAAAAAACCTCTTATGGCTTGAATGTTGATGGGTCCACATACATCCGAATGTACTAAACCCAAACATTCAGTTGCTCGCTCACCTTTTCTGGTAAAAGGTGACTTGGTCATCTTGCCAAGTAAGCATTATTCACATTCCTCAAACGATTCCCAATCGAATGAGCCCAAGTATCCATCATTATGTAACTTGGTTAAACGCTTTTCATTTACATGGCCTAGACAATAATGCCATAGGTACGAATCCCTAGAGTTATTTGATTTTAATCTTTTTGATTCAATATTGAGAATAGGAGCTTAAAGATTAAGAACATAAATTCCATTGAACAATTCAGCAGAACTAAAGAACATTTCATTTTGAAAAATAGAAATACCCTTATTTTCAATTTCAAATGAATACCCATTCATTACTAAACATGAAATGGATATAATATTCTTTATTATGTTTGGAACATAGTAGCAATTACTAAGTTCAATTACAAGCCCTGTGGGCAAAGATAAAGAACAAATTCATACGGCTAATGCAGCAACCTTTGCTCCATTTCCCATTCGTAGAATCACTTCACCTTTCCCCAATCTTCTACTATTTCTTATCATCTCCATATTAATACAAATATGAGACCCACAACCGATATCCAATACCCAAGTGGAATAAGAAGTAATAGAAAAAAATATCTCAATTATATACGCACATGATGTAGAAGTATCCCTATGCTTCTTATTCTTCAGGCTGACTCGATAAACCCTGCAGTTATGCTTTCAGTGCCCATCCTTGCCACAAAAGTAACATTTTTTCTTGGCTATATTCCTTAGCCAATCAGGGAAATTAGGTCCGGTCAGCTTGTTGGACTTTAGGTTACCTCTAAGGTTAATGTTCACACTCATGGTATCTCTTACAAACTGTGAAGAAAATAGAATGAGTCAATTATTATGAATGCAAATCATCGATTTAATATGGTAATTTTAAAAACTTTTTTATTAAATCAATTTCTTCCACTATTTTATCGAGCTCAATAGCCCTCTCTATTAATCTCAAAAATTATCAAATAATTTTCTAGTGGGCTAGGACCCTCAAATTAACTTACCTTGACCTTGGCTATGGCACAACAAATATTAGTAAGCCAAATTAGGTAGATTTGTATCAATCACATCAAATGTGACTCCTAGATCATTTAGGGGACATTGCCTTGTCAATCACATCTGATGTGATCACCCTAAACATTGCCTCTAGATTAGACTGACCCTGACTATAGCCAACTATGCTAGCTAACCTAGTTAAGTCAACCCATTGTTTCCCAATCAACTCCTCATAGGTTCACTTGATCTTGGCTATGGCACAACAAATCTCATGCCCTAATGATTTTGTATCATGTGAACAATGGAAGGCTAATGACTTAATATTTATGGAGGAATTTAGCGCATCTAGGTCCCATCATGCATGTACAACATTTGTATCATGCTAGGTTATATATCCTACATGTGAATTTTAGATTAATTTCAATTAACCTAAATTTCATAAGATCCAATCTTATGATTGGGACTCCTAATCAAATTAGGATCATGATCACTATCTATTTTAGGAACCCTAATTATGTGAC
The DNA here is from genome assembly GCA_900491605.1 of Calamus simplicifolius. NCBI lineage: Eukaryota > Viridiplantae > Streptophyta > Magnoliopsida > Arecales > Arecaceae > Calamus > Calamus simplicifolius. The sequence continues at coordinate 1,238,208 of UESW01004041.1, forward strand.
CAAATCAATTGCTACCATCCTGATTAACCTTAATTGATCTAATCAATTAAGAGCTTTCCTTAACAATGGCAGATCAGCTGATCAATGGGGTCCTATTTAGCATACCCTTATATCTCATTGAATGGGTTTTCTCAGGCAATGAACGGAGCAATTAAAAACCATGATCGCACATTTCTAGACACCAATGTAATTAATCCCAATTGATTTGATCAATTATGGGATCATAGGATCAAACAATGATATGGTTAAATCTAATTTTTTCTAAATCTTATCATATATTACACATTATGATAAGATAAGATAGTGATCTTTAGGGATTTATGATAAGTGTCAAATATTTTATAATAATTTATTTTAAATATTTGTCTTATAATTATCTGTTACGATAAATTTATTTTCATCACATAAAATTCTAATTGGTCTCTATCATAACATCCCTAACATAATAACATGTCAAAATTTAAAATTTTAATTTTAATCTTGATTATCATGTTATCATGATATAATTATTTTAGATTTTAATCATGTTATTTATCCTGTCAAAATTAAATTCTAAACATGATATATTAAATTTCAGCCTTTATGATTATGTCACATATAAATCATAATTTTTAATTTTTGACATGATCAAATCTAAATAATTTATATTTATTATCATATAATAAACTTATTAAATATTTAATATTCATCAATATAATTATTTTAGATTTTAATTATGTTATTTATCATGTCAAAATTAAATTCTAAACATGATATGTTAAATTTCAGCCTTTATGATTATGTCGCACATAAATCATAATTTTTAATTTTTAACATGATTAAATCTAAATAATTCATATTTATTATCATATAATAAACTTATTAAATATTTAATCTTCATCATATGGTAATATTATATTTTACATCGTATGTAAAATTTAGATCTATGTATATAAAAACTAGAACTTAGGTAATTTATCAAATTAACTGAATTTGAAGCCTGAGGTGGCTCTGATACCATTTGTTGGGAATTACGTATATTTTATATGAATCAAATTCATATAACATGCAATAGAAGATAAAAATAAATATGAATTTAATTCTCAAAGCCCAAGATCCTCAAGAAATAAATTGAGTTAACAAGAAATAATACATGATTAAATAATAGATCATACATGTGTTCTTTATTGGGGATGAAGCTTGATGAAGCTGATAAACGGTTTACCTCTAGTTGTCCATGCGTCCGGCCTCTAATGGTGATCCATGCGAAGATCTTTGAATGATGTCCTCCTAGGATTAGATGATAACCTTCTTGCGAGGGGTGCTAGCGCCTCTTTTCTTTTCAATTGATTTCCCAAATCAAGAAAAATTTCTTGATCAAGATCAAATCTTGATCAATCAAGAGAGAGAATGGGACGTCCTAGAGAGAGAAAGGATGTTTTAGAAAGATAAAGTAGGTGTTAGGCATCCAAGAGAGAGAAGGGAGGAGTCAGGCGTATCTCTCGAAGGGGTATCTCTCCCCTTTTTATATATGAAAAGGAGGTTATGTGGTTTCATAAAAAAATTTATTTATGGAATTCCAAAATGTAGAAACAAAGAACCAGTCGAGAGATTCAAAATGATCGCATACCAATTTTTGGAAATCGGCATCCTAACATTGCTACCAGGAATTCCAACGGCCGATGCTTTAAGAGTTGGCATTCCAAATTTCACAAAGTAGCATCCTAATAAAAAGTTGGCATCAAGTAACAGGGAGCTAACAGAGGCCGTTCTAAAATAAGCATTCCAAACATTGAAATCGACAGCAAGCTGGAATTGGAATCAAGGAGCCACCGAATTCACTTAGGAATTAGAATACCAAAAATGAGTAACAGGCAGCCGGCAGAGGGAGATTTGGAATTGGAATTCCAACACAATCCGTTAGTATGCCAAGATAAGAAGCCTGAGAATCGGCAGATAGCATTTTAGAATTAGCATGCCAACACCATCAATTAGTATGCCAAGATAAGAAGCCAGGGAATCGGCAATCTCCAAATACAAGGGACTAGCCATATGATTTATGCGAACAGAGTATGCCAGTAATCCGAAGGCAACCGAATGCAACCGAATTTAAACCGAAGGCAACAAAATCTGGTATTCCAAATCAAAGATTGGTAACCCAAGATTCAAGCATTAAGCATCCAATCCGAAGGCAATAGAGAATAAGTATAATCCGTTGATAATAGAGTTATAAATAAGAGCTTGTAGAATAATTGAATACAATTCAAGACAACGCAAATATAATTAATCCTGAAAGTTAATTTATCAGATAAATTATATTATATCATAACAATATACCTAGGACAGATGAAGTGTACTGTTCAATAATGAAGAACCCGAAATTGATTGAACTTGACAGATACAACAATAGCACAATATTAGATTGATTTGCACAATACTAAATTGATTAGTGCAAATATTTAATTGATTAGCACAATACCTGGGGTCAACAATATTAGATTGATTAGCATAATATTTAATTAATTTTTTCATAAGATTTGAATCTTTTTGTCTGTAAGTGTAACAGACTCTGTAAATTGTGTTTATAAATGTGAATTTTTATTTAGATATTCAATCATTTATTTTGCATATCTAGGATTATGGCCAAGGCATTCTAATATCTAGGCCAATATATAACCTGTTGTATCAATTTATTGGGCGATATAAAGAATCCTTGCTTGATTACCATATTGAGGCATTGGTTTTAGCATATAATATTTGGAAAACCTAGGAAGTTTGAAAGGAGAATTTGAAATATCTCCGCCGATTTATTGACATCTACCGGTTTATATCTTAGGATGCAATGGTTTATATCACTCAAGATCATAACAGCTAAAATTTCATTTGTCTTATGCATGGGGGCCAACATTGCCACAAACCAATATCTTTTTGGAAGAAGGGTAAAAGCAACTCAAACCAAACCATTCAGGCAGAGCACCATTGTTGAACAAAGATCATAAAGGCTGATGGCCTGACAACCTATCCCAAACTTCACTTCTGCTGGAAGAAATAAAAATGACCGGGTTGACTGGCTTCAAGTTACACATCTTGGAACAGTAGTTGGGCAAAGTTTCACCAAAGCAGGAATAGCATAACCATTCTAGAGATTTGAAAGAGTAGAAACATATTCATCCAAAAGAAAGACCAATATTTGTGGAATATGTAATTGATCCAGCAAAGATAATTTTTATGTAAAGTCTGAGCAACCAAATGGCTGGAGTCTTAACTGAAGAGCAAATGAAGCAATGGCATGCAGACAATGAAATGAAGCCAAAATGTTAAATGGAAACTAGTGGAGGGAGGAGGAATCAAGAATAATGGTGATGGTTCAACAGGAGAGGTGACTATTAAACATGCTGACAGACAATTGGTGAAGGGACTGCAGGACCTAAAATCAATCCCAGATGACATTTTCTATCGATACTAATCTAGAATTATAATCCATTCTCACGATCAAAGGAAATAAATATACATGGCTGCTTAGATGGCAACCTAATATTTAATCGCCTCATTATCATATCAATTCTTGCAAATTACACTAATCCTTTTGTACAATGCATTTTCTTACAATAGGACATAGTATAAAGAAACCACTAATGTATCACAGCAAGTCGTAATCAGGTTTTTTATTTTTATTTTTATATATTATTCAGACGTAGGAAACATTTGGTGTTTCTTAGAAACTACTACAATGATTTTATAAGCAAAATTTTGTTTTTTGGAATATTTGTTTTGTAATACTATTTAATAAGTGCTTTTACGATAAAATAGTTTAAAAAACATCTTGAGAATAATCTAGAAATTATAGCTCTTGACTTGTTCTGTTAGAAGGTTTTTTTAAAAGCAAAAACATCTTCAGACAACTCCTTAGGCAAAAATCTAGTCCGTTGGGAGGCCAAACAAGAATGCATGCTACCTCGGCTGTGAAGCTTCATCTCTTTATTATTATTTTTTTTTGATAAATAAAATGCGTTTACATTGTTTCATCATAGATACATTCAAAAGAGTCATAAGATAAAACATGGGAACTAATCCATTTTTGGACAACTAAAATTCTACTATGTTCTATCTTGTTCCCTTGTGTGTGACGGGAAAAAAATAAAATAAAACCGGGAGAAATGGAGAGATGCCTCTCATTCCCATGATGAAGTAGGGCGAGGCGAACGACGTGGAACACCGAGCGTGAAACTGTGAGGCGAGCCGGTCCTCGGCGGAAGCGCGGCGCCCGGGTCGTCCACGTGTCCGAGGCACACTCATCCACCGCTCCTCGCGACGTGCGAGTAGTGGGACCCCACCATGTGCGGTGGAGGCTGTGCCACCCGGCAACCACATCCGCACCCACAGACCACGTACCGCACGGGCCCACTCTCCGTCCTCCACGGCCCTCCTCCGCCGCCGCCGTACGCCGACGGCTGGGCCTGCAACCCGTCGTGGTAGTGATGGTGGTGGTGGTGGTGGGGGTGCTGCTGCTGGTGGTGGTGGCCGCCGTAGGGTGGTCCCATGCCGTTGGCCATCTGGCTCCGCGTCGCCACGCCCAGGTTCGGCGTGCTCCGGACCCGATGTAACCCCTGGCCGCCGGCGGCGGACGTGGAGAGGTGGTTTGTTTGGGCAGCGAGAAAAGGATGGCGGAGGTTGGTGTTGGAGGTGGGCGAGGTGGCGGCGGAGGTGGAGATGGCGAAGAGGGAGAGGCCGGCGGAGGGGGGCACGCCGTTGATGGCCTCCAGGTAACGTTGCTCGATGGAGGAGGAGGCGGCGGCGTCGGAAAAGGGTGCGAGCCGCGGAGGGACGGAGGAGAAGAGGAAGAGGCGGAAGCGGGGTGAGTTAGAGGGGCAGCGGGAATCATGCCGGTCGTACTCGTCGAGCATGTGGCGGAGGTCCTCGTCGCACGTGACGCTCACGAGCAAGTCCAGTCCTCCGGCATGATCTGGTGCTTGATCACCACCTCGGCGATGTTAAACATCTCCTTAATTCTCTTCTTCAGCTCTGCCAACATCATCATCGCGACCACCGTCATCGTCATACCAAAAAGAAAAAAAGGAAAGAGAATTGGCTGTCGGTTTGGTGGACTCGCCTGGGAAGGAGATGGACCGGGCGACGGCGAGTACGCGGGTCTCGCCGCCGACGTACTTGAGCTGGCCGTCGGAGGGTCGGGGCATGATCTTGCCGCCGTAGCTGCAGAGGAGCTTGAGCCGGTTCTTGGGACAGAGTGACTCCTTGTCGGCCGATGCCATCCTTCGTCAGCCGCCGACCGATCCCGGCGATCCGGTCGCTTGTTCCTGCTCTAGCTTTCCTTGTTTGCTGCTGATAGCAAGTCGTATTTATTTATCTTCGATTTTCTGAAAGGAAGCTGCACAGCTGTTTGATGAGGATCAGATGGCAGCGAAAAGGAGTTGCAGAGAATCGCATGAAGAATCGTCATGACCGGCCATTTTAATAATTGATCCTTAAAACTTCCCGTTCTGTTAAAATCTGTACGCCCGCGATTCCAGCAATCTTAAGATTGACCTATACGATGAAAATAAATTTTGATGATAATTAAAAATATATTTCGACCTTAATAATATCAACCATCTGTACACATCACCGGCCCCTTCTAGAATATAATAAAAGTAAAGAAGAAGAATTAAAAATATAGAGTTTGAATCAATATCGCCAACGTTTTGGAAAATACTTATTCAAAACGTATTCTAAACGTTAAAAACTTATGAATTCATCTTCTTTATTTTTTTAGATTTTTTTCTATTTAGAACGTTTAAAACTTACGAATTCATTTTCTTTATTTTTTCAGATTTTATCCCTTTAGAAGGTTCAAAACTTACAGATTCACCTTCTTTCTTTCTTTTTTTTGCAATTTGCTGCTATCTTTCTTTTAAAAAAATTAAAAATATTAATCAAACATATTTTTAAATACTAAAAATCAATAGTATACAACTTAGGTTTCTGAATGCAATCCATATTTTTAAAAACAGATTTCTGAATCACAAACCAAACATGCCTATATTTTCTAGCAAAAACAAAAGCGAAGGGAGAAAAAAAGGGAAATAGAAATCATGGGAGGGGGAGGAGACCGACGTCGGCTCGAAACGGGGAAGGGATCGAAGAGAGAAGTCATCTCGAATGCGGTGAAGAAACGCGGAGATCACCATCAAAAGCGACATGATCGGAGCACAAGGTTAGGGTTTGTTTGGCCTCCTTAGGGTTTCGAAACAAATCAGCATCGAAAAGAAGGAAAACGCATAGACCGGCAAAATAAAAAAGGATTATAATAAAGCAGAAAATACTGCGAGAAGAGTAGAGAAAAATTGGCCCATGAATCTTACGTTGTAGAATGTGGTGGCTTTGTGAATCGGAGAATGGGAGAAATTTTGATCGCTCTTATTTATGGTTGGGTTTAACAGCCACAGGTTCTCCCTCCCGCTCAGCCCCCCGCCTCGGGCTCCCATCCTGCCTCTCTATTTATATATTCCTGTCCGCGCTAGAGGGGCATTTCGGGAAAGCTATTATTAAAGCTTAATTAGGTTGATCCCAATAACAATTAACAAACCCTAGAAAAAAAAACAATGCTGCGGTTCGGGGTTTGGGAATCGGGAGTCACTACAACAGACATTAGTTTTAGCAACGCCAAAATGCGTCACTAATGCGTCGCTAAACTGGCATTAGCGACTCAATTATGGCATCACTGCAAGTCTCGTCACAGAATGAATATTGTCGCAATTGCGTCGCTAAATAGCGACGCCAAGCAACGCAATCGAATGCGTCGCAATATTGCGACGCTAGGTCCTTGCATCGTAATATTTAATAATAATATTTTAGAAATATTAGCGACGCAATTCAGTTGCTAATGTGTCGCTAATTAAATTTTTTTTAAAAAAATATAAAATATAAAAATTAAAATGGTTAAATTTTTAAAAATATTGATCGAAACACTAATATTGATCGAAACATTCATCATTAAATTTTTAAAATAATTAATATATTAAAATTTTGAAGTTTTCATGTACAAAACATAAAAAGTAAAGAAAAAAATATATCAAGAATCCGCACTATCACGATCACGTGGTGGTTGGAAACCCTGCGACATGCGGCTAACCAAATCCTGCATCTGACGCATCTGCTCTCTCATGTCAGCAAGCTCCTGCTGAAGGCCTCCTATGCGCTGGTCGAACTCCTGCTGAATCTCCTGCCGAACGTCCTACCGAACCTCCTGCGAACCTCCTCCGTAATAGATCTTCGAATGTCGTCTAAATGCTCGGCAGGAATATCGCCAGAATAGCGCAAACTGGAGGCCTGATGGGGAAAAATATCCAGAAGCTCTAGTGCCCAGACCATAGACCCTGCGGTCTCATGGCTGGGCACCAACAGCCTCCAAAAACACACGTCGACTCTCCTCTGGTGAGAGTTCGACGGGCGGTCCCCCATCAGTGGAGTCGACCTGCGATGCCTGGGACTGAAGCTCCTCGACTCGTGCCTTTGAATTATAAAATCAATAATAAATGAATCAATAAATTTCTCGAAATAAAATTTTAGAAATTAAATAGATACAATATAAAGCTAATTTCTTACCGCAACCTCCTGTGATCGTGTATCGACCCAGGAACCGTCCCTCCTGATGTGTGTCGCCCTGCATAGACGAAACTCACCAGGATCTCCACCCTCCTGCCCAGACTACAACAATAGAAAAAATGATATAAATATAAGTATTTGTAAATAACTAAATTAGTAATTAAATTATTTATGTTTTCTTACCATACGCGTCTGTGCTCCTGAATCGAAATGGACCCCGCAGTGTGGCGGAAGAGACCCGTGCCAGGACCGCTCCTAGCGGATCGGCGGTTCGTGTTGGCTGATGCGGACCTCCTGCGCCAGCCATCAAACTGCCACTCGTGCCAAATACCCTTCGGCACATGCGCAGGATGCTCACCCGATGTCCTCCATCGATGAAGCATGTCGGAGTATCGGCGTGCCGTAAGAGCATCCCATGCTGCCCTAATGGCATCATGGATGGCAGGGTCCCACGTATACTTTTTCTGCATTGAAATAAACAGTTAGTTTCAGAATTTATTAAGATTAAGAAATTTTATATCAGTGATAAATTGTATTTAATAAGTTTACCTGAAACTCTAAAAAATAAAACTCCCTCGTGGCTGCAGATACATGGCGCCAATCGTAGCCACTGGGATCAGCACGCCTCTAAAATATGGAGCTGATCTGGCTCGATACATGATGCTGCTCAATAAATCTATTAAAAAATGCATGTTTATAAGTAATTGACTTAAAAACATAAACATATATTTACAATTAGTATATACTTACAGCCCATGAGCATCAGTCCAAGTACGGTGCAGCCGACGGTGGAAGAACTCTCGGAGGTATGTGCCGATCGGCTGGAGGATAATACTAATGCAGGATCACCGCCGATGGTTGGAGAGATCGAGGCTGTGCGATGTGTGGAGATCCGAACTCTCCATCTCCAAAGCTCATGGGATCTGGTGCGGCAAGGCTACGTCCCTGCTCACTCCGTCTGTCGCCGGTAGATCTACCTCGGCCCGTCATACTGAAAATACTAAAGATTCATGAATGTAATTACGATTAATGATTGAATATGTAAAAATATAACATTTATAAAATAAATTGAATTTGAAAAAACCTCTATGTTTAATCGGTGTCATTTGTTTCGTGAAATGTTGGTTCAACATCCGATGTCGTATCGGACTGCGATTCAGTTTCATTATCATCGGAAGGAAACCGAACATTTGCATCCGCAATTTCTTGGACATCACCATTTGGATCTCTAAGTGATGTTTCAGAAGCCCTTGTGTCGTCCTCAATTGCATGCATTTCCATCTCATCCTCTTGAAATGCAGGGCACTCGGCTGATTGACTTGATGAACTCTCATCTAATATGATTGTTGAACGTGGGACGATTTTAGAAATAGCCCACCAATCTCGCTTGTCGTTGCGCAAACTTGGATATCCGTAGTAAACACTTGCTGAGCTTGGGATGCAAGGATGAATGGTTCATATTTCTGCAATCTTCGTCGATGGTTCACTTCAACTAGATTGTAGTCGTTATGAACCCTTTTGCCACAGGAACTGTCGGATCGAACCAATCGCAACGAAACAATACGGTTCGTTTCATAGGCCAACCGGGATATTCAACTTCAACCACCTCTACTAACTTTCCGTAATAATCCTGCATATTTGCTCCAACACTTTCTCCTTTAACACACACGCCCCAGTTCTGCGTGCCTCTTGAAGCTGCTAATCGTTCAATCTGAAATTTGTACCCATTAACAAAATAGCCAGTAGAGTTGTTACGGTCTTCAATGGCCATTGCAATAGACATTTAATGAAAATATTGTCGGTTGTGGACCATGGACCGTTTACCTATAAATTAATAAGCTATTCACAACCAATTCAAAAAATAAAAGCCATTATTGAAATTGATTGAGTGATACTACTCACAAATTCATAAAACCAGTAAGCGAACTCCGTTTCTAACTTTTGCCCAATTGCAACTTGACTGATGTCGGGATTCATCTGTCGTTGTCTATCACAATACATCCTTATGGGATGATAATGATTAAAACTTCTGTTAGCAATTAAATATTGTGGTATATTGCAATTTAAATTAGAAGTTCCAATTAAGCATTGAAGTATACACTTACTCAATATATGGATCGACTTCTCTACAGTTCATTAGGATGTAATAATGTGCTGCATTATACTCCATATCGCTAAGATTTCTTGACTTCTGCCCCCCAAATGAACGGCCGATACCTTTAAAAATTGATATTCTACCGTCATTAGGTTCTCCTTCGTCCACACATACGTCATCGTTACGACCAAGATTTCGGCTCCTCGTGTGGACGTGACCCTCAAAGTAATGCGAGGCAAAAGCTGAAACTTCTTCGACCAAGTGTGCATTGCATATAGAACCTTCAACCCTTGCCTTATTACGCACATTATTTTTTAACTTCTTAAGGTACCTATATGTAAAGTTGAGAAAAAAAATTAACCAATTTTCTCGCAATGAAATAATATTTGAAATGTCAACATGTCTTAATGATGTATATATTTACCTCTCGAAAGGATACATCCAGCGATACTGCACGGGACCAGCTATGCTCGCTTCGTATGGCAAGTGAACCGGTAAATGCTCCATTGAGTCAAAAAAACTGGAGGAAATATTCGCTCAGCTTGCATAAAATAATTGGAATTTCCTCCTCAAGCCTTGCCATGGATGCAGAAGTAATGACTGCGGCAGATAACTCCTTGAAGAACAAGCTGAGCTCCGTCAATGCCTTCCAGACATGTTGCGGAAGCAACTCACGAAAAGCTATAGGCAATAACCGTTGCATGAAAACATGGCAGTCGTGACTCTTCATGCCGAACAACTTGAGCTTATGCATGTCCACACACCTACCGATATTTGAGGCATAACCATCTGGAAATTTTAACCCTCTAAGCCAGTTACATAAAACTTCTCGTGAATTTCTGTCAAGAGTGTAACAGGCTTTAGGATAGGTCCCGTCGGCACTCCTCCTCAAATCACCTCTTCTGCAATACTGATTAAGTTCTTCTCTTGACTTTGCAGTGTCTTTTGTTTTTCCCGGGATGTTTAGCACCGTGTTAAATATGTTATCAAAGAAATTTTTCTCGATATGCATAACATCCAAGTTGTGCCGGATGAGATTTGTGCTCCAATAAGGCAAATCCCAAAATATACTCCGCTTCTTCCAGTTATGTTCTTTACATATACGGCCATTTATTCTATCTGCATCTGGTTCCCAAGCATACCTCAACCCCAAATGCTCTATAGTATCAAATATATCCGTGCCGGACCTAACCGGTTCGGCGAATTTTGTGACTGCTTTGTTCTTCCGGAAGGCGATCAAGTTACGCCTGTAAGGATGATTTGGGGCAAGAACTTCCTATGATTATCAAACCATGACTGCTTACCACTCTTCTGCAATGTAAATGCATCCGAATCATACATGCAATGAGGGCATGCCAGACGTCCAGCAGTGCTCCAACCAGACAACATTGCATATGCCGGGAAGTCACTTATTGTCCACATCAAAGCAGCTCTCATGATGAAATTCTGTTTCATAGAAATGTCGTAGGCTACGACTCCTGTTTCCCACAACATTTTCAATTCGGCCACCAACGGTTGCAGGAAGACATCAATCTTTTCCTTTGGATTTGATGGTCCTGGAACCAAAACTGTTAAAAACATTGCAGTATCTTTCATGCACTTCCATGGAGGAAGGTTATATACAGTCAGTATCACAGGCCAACATGAATACTGTTGCCCCGCTTGACCAAATGGTTGGAAGCCATCGGTACAAAGACCTAATCTCACATTCCTTATATCTTCAGCGAAATCAGGATGATTTTCATTGAAATGCTTCCAAGCTTTTGAATCTGATGGATGCCGCATTTCATCCTCTTTAGATTCATGTTCGGCATGCCATCTCATATCAGCAGCTGTAGCCTCAGATCTGTATAATCTCTGCAGGCGTGGAGTAAGAGGAAAGTAATGCATCCTCTTGTAAGGCACACTTTTCCTCCTACTTGTACTAGCTCCCCCTTCGCCGTTTTTGTACCTCGATTGCCCACAAATCTTACACCATCTCAGCTCTGAGTCTTCACCCCAATATATCATACAATTGTTCAAGCAACAATCGATCTTATTAACTGGGAGCCCAAGCCCACGCAACAACTTCTTCGTTGAGTAAAAACTGTCTGCTAAACATTATCATTTGGCAAAATTTTCTTGATTAACCCAGCTATAGAATTGAACGCTGTTGGCCCAGATGGCAACCCAAGAGGGGGGGGGGGTGAATTGGGTTCTCAAAAATTTTAACCTTTTAAAACTATTGGCTTTGAAATAATTAAGTGCAGAATAAATTTCAATCACAAATGAAGAGATAGAGAGAGAGACAATTAAAGCACGGCAAACACAAGAATTTTATAGTGGTTCGGTGTATCCAATACCTACGTCCACTCCCAAGATCCACTTGGGTCCACACTATAATCAACTAGATTACAGCTGAGTTATTTTACAAGATCACAACTCAAAACTTGTTGTTTCCCAGGGATCACAATGAACCCAGCTGGTTTTCCGGGCTCACCAGCACAAAACCCAAACACAAGCTAATCTAGCTTGTCCCAAGGTATACTACCTCCACTAATTCAATCCCCCTGATTGAACTAGCAAAAACAAGAAAGAATAATGTTTACAATAACACACAGCTCCTTAAATGAGCAAATATTCAAAGTAAATAAACAAGTTTAGAAAAGCCTGATTTGAAGATGATTGGATTTGAGCTTTTCTTCTTTTCTTCTTTTCCTCTTCTCTTTTGAGATGTTGAATCAAGCCTCAGCTCCGATTCTTCACAGATGTTGCAGATGAGAAGTTGGGAAATCACAAAAACATGGCTCTTTCTTCTTTTCGGAAAATCCTCGATTTCTCAAGTTGAACGCCTTGGATTTCTCTTTGAGCTTTTTGGAGTGGAAGAATTTGAACGTGGATTCTTTTCTCTTGATTTCTTGCTCAAGACCTCTCGAATTTTTTCAATATGATTTTTCCGTTTTTCCTCTTTTTTCAAACGAACGCTTTTCCCCTTTTTATAGATTCCGTTTAATCCATTTTTGGGTATGAAACTATCCGTTGGAATGTACCTGGAAAGTTTTTCCATACATGAAATATAGCCGTTAGGGGTTAGGTAAAGAAAATATTACCATTTGAGCTGATCTGGCAATTTTAAAATCCGTTCCTGACAGGTTGGAGTCGGCTCCAACTTTTTAGGTGTCGGCTCCAAGACGTGTATCCAAAAATAGTAAAGTGTTGGCTCGCCATGTTCAGGTGTCGTTCCAAAAGACTATAAGTATCGGCTCCAAGGTAGTCAAAAATCATGCGTTCTATCCCCGTGTTGGAGTCGGCTCCAGACACTGTAAGTGTCGACTCCGAAACTCTGGGTGTCGGCTCCGACCGTATCAAAAATTAGAAAGACATTTGATTGGCCATGGGGTCGGCTCCAGACTTTCTAGGTGTTGACTCCAGGCTCTGAATTTTGAAACTTACCTTTGGCACTAGATTCAAAACACGTTTCGTGATGCCTTTTGATTAAACAATATTTTTAAGCCCTGAAACACTTGTTAAATTTATTAGTAACACAATGAATATACTCAATTCCTTTATTAATCATCAAAATCAATAATTGGGTCAACAATCTCCCCCTTTTTGATGATTATAAAAACATTGAGTATATGCATAGGATTCTCAAATCAAAATTTTCAAAGATGTGATCCTCACAGGTAAGCTCCCCCTGAATAAGGTAGCTCCCCTATGAAGTTAAATTTAACAATTGTTCTTCCTTTTGCTTTACATTTTAGTGTTTGATACCTAAAATTCAGTTATATCAATTTTCACTTAAGCTTATTTAAATTAATGCATATCAAAATAATTTAATACCAATCAAATACCAATCAAAGCATAACTACTTAATCAAAGCATAACTACTTAATGCATATACTACTTAACTTTCTCCCCTTTTTTGTAATCAACAAAAAGATTAAGAAGAGTAAATTGATAGATCAAAAGATAAATTCATTACATCAAAAAGTCAGGTATTACAAAGTGAAACTGAACTTTGTCAAACATCAAACTATACATCATTACATTAAGATTTCAAGATAAAACATCATTACAAAGCTTACACTTCATTGAATCAAAAACCTGTACTTCATTACATGATAATCACAGATTAGTTCTAATAATCCTTTGTAAACGTTCTAAAATTTTTCCCATCCCTTCACTCTGAGTCGCTACAAATTCTTTTAATCTTCTATCAACAAATGAGCATGCAGTCATGATCTTATCTTGAAGTTCAGCATTGCATCTGGAGTAGGTTTCAGAGTCTCTTCAAATATGTTCTTTAGATCAGTCGTTAAGGATTCAGCAGATGAGCCAAGAGTGGACTCAATTTTACTAATGCGATCATCTAAAGAGTAAAGGGTCTCTTTTAAATTCATAAAATGACTATCAAACTCAGTCTTCATTTCTTCCTTCTGAGCAGTAAGTAGACTTTTAAGTTGCTCCAATTGAATGTCTGAAAATCCGATAGACTTTTAAGTCGATTTGGGATCCCCAGGTGTCGACTCCACTAACAGTTTCAGAGAAAAATAAATGAGATTCAAACATCTGAAACTTATCAAAATAGGTTCAATAAAATTTTAAAAAATATTTGGAATATGAAGAATCAAATTGCTCAGATGACTAGATAATTTGTCCTTAAAATTATGAAAGGAATATCAAGAAATTAATAGAAATCTAGATAGTCATTCCTTAGAGTTTCAAAATCATTTCAAAGGGTCACAAATCCCTAATTCACTTCTAAGATAACAAAATCTCTCTTCACTTAAAGGTTTTATAAATATATCAGCTAATTGTTCTTTAGTATTAACATAATCAAGATAAATTTCATTATTAGCTACATGTTCTCTTATAAAGTGATATCTAATTTCAATGTGTTTTGTTCTTGAATGTTGAATTAGATTTTTTGTTAAATTTATTGCACTCGTATTATCACATCTAATAGGAGTTTTATCAAGTGTTATGCCATAATCTTAAAGTTGTCTCTTAATCCAAAGGATTGAGCACAGCAACTTTCAGCTGCAATATTCTGCTTCAGCAGTTGATAATGCAACCAAATTTTGCTTTTTGCTAAACCAAGAGATTAAGTTACTTCCTAAAAATTGACATGCACCACTTGTGCTTTTTCTATCTAGTTTGCATCCAGCATAGTCAGAATCAGAATATGCAATCAAGTTTAATGTTGAGTCTCTAGAGTACCATAAACCTACATTTTTAGTTCCACTTAAATATCTTAAGATTCTTTTCACAGCAATTAAGTGAGATTCTTTAGGTTTAGATTGAAATCTAGCACATAAACAAACAGCAAACATGATATCTGGTCTACTAGTTGTTAAGTAAAGAAGAGATCCGATCATACCTCTATAATGTTTTTGATCTACTTTCTTACCATCTTCATCTTTGTCCAATTTGCATGAAGGACTCATAGGTGTTCCAAGTGGTTTGATTGACTCCATTCCAAACTTCTTGAGAAGTTCTTTTGTGTATTTTGCTTGATTGATGAAAATCCCCTCTTTGCTTTGCTTGATTTGAAGTCCTAGGAAGAAGTTGAGTTCTCCCATCATGCTCATCTCGAATTCACCCTGCATTAACTTAGCAAATTCTTGACACAAAAGATTGTTAGTAGCACCGAATACAATATCATCAACATATATTTGTACTACTAATAAATCCTTCTTTTCTTTTCAAAAATAGTGTTTTATCAACATTTCCTCTTGTAAAATCATTTTCAATCAGAAATTTACTTAATCTTTCATACCAAGCTCTAGGTGCTTGTTTTAAACCGTATAGTGCTTTGTGCAATTTAAAAACATGATTTGAAATTCATGATCTTCAAAACCAGGAGGTTGTTCAACAAAAACTTTCTCATTTATAAATCCATTTAAAAATGCACTTTTAACATCCATTTGAAATAAGTTGATATGCATATGACATGCAAATGCGAGTAATAATCTAATTGCTTCTAATCTAGCTACAGGTGCAAAGTTTCATCAAAATCAATTCCTTCTTCTTGATTATATCCTTTTGCGACTAATCTAGCTTTGTTTCTAATTACTATGCCATTTTCATCTAATTTATTTCTAAATACCCATTTTGATCCTATAACTAAATGATTTTTAGGTCTATCTACAAGGGTCCAGACATTATTTCTAGTAAATTGATTTAATTCCTCTTGCATAGCTAACATCCAATTATTATCTTTTTCAGCCTCTTCAATAGTTTTAGGTTCAATTTGAGATACAAATGCAAGATGATTATTGATGTTTCTCATTGATGATCTAGTTCTTACTCCTTGAGATGGATCACCTATAATTAATTCTTTTGGATGACCATAGGCATATCTCCAATCTCTAGGAAGATCTACATCATTATGATTTGCATCAACAACATCAACACTAGGAGAATCATCATCTTTAACTTCTTGTTCATGATCTGAAGATACATTTATATTCAATTTTTCAATGTCTCTTTCTAATATGTTTGTATCTTCCTCATCATCAATCTTTTCTGAACTCGATGCTAAAGATTCATCAAAAATTACATGAATAGATTCTTCTACAATTAAGTTTCTCTTGTTAAACACTCTATAGGCTTTATTAGATGTTGAATATCCTAAGAAAATACCTTCATCAGATTTTGCATCAAATTTTCCTAGATTATCTTTACCATTATTATGAATGAAACATTTACAACCAAATGCATGAAAGTAACTTATGTTTGGTTTTCTATTGTTCCATAGTTCATAAGGAGTTTTCTTAATGATTGGCCTAATTAAAGCTCTATTAAGAATGTAGCATGTCGTGTTTATAGCTTCCGCCCAAAAGTATTTTGGTAGGTTGCTTTCACATAGCATGGTACGGGCCATGTCTTCTAAAGTTCTATTTTTTCTTTCTACAACTCCATTTTGTTGTGGTGTTCTAGGTGCTGAAAAATTATGATGGATGCCATTTTCAATGCAAAAGTTTTCAAATAAATGATTTTCAAATTCAGTGCCATGATCACTTCTAAGAGACACTATGGTGTTGTTTTTCTCATTTGTGACCTTCTTGAAGAATTTCAAAAATAATGGAAATGTCTCATCTTTATGAGCTGAAACAATACCCAAGTGTATCTAGAATAATCATCTACAATCACAAGACCATATTTCTTTCCTCCTAGACTAGTGGTTCTAGTAGGTCCAAAAAGATCCATGTGAAGTAGTTCAAGTGGCCTAGAAGTGGAAACAATGTTTTTAGTTTTGAAAGAGTTTCTAGTTTGCTTTCCAAATTGACATGCATTGCAAATTTTGTTATTTTCAAAATCTAGTTGTGGAAGACCTTTTACTAAATCCATTCTAATTAATTTTGAAATTAGGTGTGTGCTTGCATGACCTAATCTACGATGCCATAACCAACCAATCTCATTCATATTAGCATTATTAGCAACTAAGCAATGATTACTAGTAGACAAATTATCTAAATCAATCAAGTATACATTGCCATTTCTATTTCCAGTAAAAATAATGCTATTATCAATGGGATTAGAAACAGTGCAGATAGAAGCTTCAAAAGATACTTTAAAACCTTTATTACATAATTGACTAATACTGATTAGATTATGTTTTAAACCATTGACATATAAAACATTTTCAATATATGTGGAGGGAGTTATTTGAATTTTACCAAACCCCATGATTTGGCCTTTGCCATTGTCACCAAACGTAACAACTCCTCCTCTTTTGCTTTCAAGGGTGATGAATTGATCCTTGTCATCCGTCATGTGTCTTGAGCAGCCACTATCGAGATACCACTTTCGCTTTGCTCTTTTGGCCGCAAGACACTCCTGCAAAAATGATCAAGTCTTATACTTAGGTACCCAAGCCTTCTTGGGTCCTTCATAGTTAGTAGTATAAAAGATTGTTCCTTTGGGAACCCATATTTTCTTTCCTTTACTACTTAAATTCTTGTTACTATTTTTTGCCTTACATTCATAGGATTTATGGCCTTTCTTGTTACAATAATGACATGTAACATCATCTTTATTTGGTTCTTTTCTGAAAAAGTTTTTGACAAACTTTTGTTTTATGTTAGGCCTATATCCTAATCCAACCTTATCAAATATAGCTCTTTGATTACTCAATAATAAATTAAGTTTTTCAGAACTATTAGTGAATTTATCAACAATATTTTTATATTTATCAACTTCCTTCTTTAATTTATCATTTTCATTGGAGATTGATTCTCTTTCTTTTGTTAAATTATCATTTTCAGATTTCAGCATCTCAATCTCATGAGTAAGATTATCTTTTTCTTTAATGAGAATTGAATTATCATTTTTCAAAAATTTATATTTCTTTTTCAAGGCTTTAAAATCATCAACTAGTTCATTAAAAGCTTCAAACAATTCATCAAATGCGAAATCATTACAAGGGTTTTCAGAACTTACCTCGTTGTCATCGTTTGCCATAAAGCAAATGTTTGCAACTTCTTTTTGTTCTTCCTCTGAAGAGGATTCATCACTGTCGCTCTAAGTTGCAACATACGCCTTCTTTTTCTTCTTGTAGGCTTTCTTCAGTTGAGGACAGTCATATCTAAAATGCCCTGGTTTCTTACACTCATAACAAATTAAGGGCTCCTTTTCTTTTTCTTTGTCCTTCTCTTTCTCCTTTTTCCTTCCATTTTTGTTCCAGATTTCTTCTTGTGGAAGGGTCTCCTTCTTTGCATGAATTTCTTAAATTTCCTTGCAAGGAGTGCAGTCTCTTCATCATCATCATTATCACTGCAGCTCTCCTCACTTTCTGCAGCTTTAAGAGCAATTGTCTTCTTCTTCTTGACTTTCTCCTCTTGATGTTGTTTCATTGTTAGCTCATGAGTCATCAAGGATCCAAGTAGCTCTTCCAAAGGTAACACATTTAAGTCCTTTGCTTCTTGGATGGCCGTCACCTTCGCTTCCCACGATCTTGGAAGTGACCTAAGAATTTTGTGCACAAGTTCAGAATTAGTATAGGTCTTACCTAGACTTTTTAAACCATTTACAATATCAGTAAATCTTGTGTACATGCATGTGATGGTTTCAGTTTGTTCCATGCTAAACAATTCATATTTATGCACTAAAATATTAATCTTTGATTCTTTAACTTGATTTGTACCCTCATGGGTAACCTCTAATCTATCCCAAATTTCTTTCACGGAAATACATGTAGAAATTTGATTAAATTTATTTGCATCTAATGAACAATATAAAACATTC
>UESW01004042.1:0-183922 GCA_900491605.1 Calamus simplicifolius
TTTAAATTATTATCCTAAATAACTGTCACAGTTAGACACATTACATGGTATTGTCCTGTTGCTGACGGAGTAGCATGTGTAGCAAGTTGGGCACAATAGATGAGGCCTGTTGCCATGGTCATCATTTAAATTATTATCCTAAATAACTGTCACAGTTAGAGATGTTACTAAATGGTATTGTTCTGTTCCTGATTGAGTAGCATGCGTAGTAAGTTGGGCACAATGGATATGTTAATGGGAGGCCTGTTGCCGGTTTGTCCTTTCCTGGAAGTAACTAAAATATGACATAAATAATCCTAGAAAATTCTTCAGTGAGTTGCATTTCCATCATACCAAGAAAAAATAATTATATTTTCAAGCATTCCAAATCCAAGGTTATGAGTTCTTTCAGTAATTTTCTAGGAAAGCTCCTAACAAGTTCAGTTCTCATGGGCTATCATAACATCTAAAAGTTATCCAATTTAAAATGCTATGTAACAAAACTTCCAGAATGTACATCAACATTTTACTCATATGTTTCTGCATTTAACTACAATCTTGTGCATTAAAGCTATTGGTTTGTTCAGTAATAAACACCCTTCTAATTGATTCTGTAAGCTATCATGAGATACTAAGAGTCATCCAGCTTTTAAACCAACTGCAGTTCTTCAATTTTTCTATTTACAATAATATAAAAATACAAAAATATATTGTATTTTGGTATAAACTTGATTCTCTGAAAAATATACATGGAAAATAGAAAGATTTAGCAAAGCATGTGAAAGCATAAATGGCAAAAGCATAAATTGTTAATAATTGTGAACTTAATCAATAACCGAAATGGTAATAAACACATAAGTGTAGCCAACAATATTCCATGGGAATTGTATTTTCCTCATTAATGGAAAAGAAATCCATCCTGCGAACTTTATCCATAAATAAAGATAATATTTGTTAACTAACTACTAGATTGGAAAAGCTTAAGCTATTAGGGAAGGGGTCAACAATATATCAGGCCTTAATACCTTCCCTCATGTGTGGCTTGGACATTGCACGTGAAGGCATGAATGAGTAAAGAATGACTCAAGATAAGAATGAGTCAAGGAAGGACTCAACCAGGAACAAGCCAAGACAAGGAAAGACTCAAGAAAATAAATGGGTAATATTGACCTGAATAGGGATTTGAATTCATGACTTTTGGCTCTGAATATCATGATACATTGAAAGGGAGGAGATGTGTTTGCAAAATGTGCAAGGCTCATTCTACTATAGCTCAAGGTAAATATAATGTCCAGAGTGTGGCCACCTCCATGGTGAGAATACTACCAAATATATCAAACAATATCCTAACCTACAAAACACACACACACATACACACACACTAACACTAGAATCCCTCTTAAACTCAGTGAATCATGCATCTAGAGTCTCTAAGGAGAGAAAATTTCTGGGTCATATTTATCTTCATAAAGAAGTCTGCAATCAACTATAGAGAGGAGATATATGGTAGAGAGAGCATCCAGGCAATGTAACGCTGCTGGGTGAAATGGTGATATATCTCAATATGCTTGTTACACTCATAGAACACTGTATTGCTAGCTATTTGAATAGCATTCTGGTTATCACAATAGAGAGGATTAGGTTTGGCAAAAACAATTCGCATGTCAAAAAGGAGGTGGTGCAACCATACTGTCTTTGTAGTGGTATCTGCCATAGCATGAATTTGCCTCAATGCTCGAATAAGAAACTATATCTTGTTTCTTAGCTTTCCAAGATAATAAAGATTCTCAAGGCTAAGCAAGCTAAGGAGGTAGACACAGTAGCTTCAATGAGCATCTCAAGCTGATCAAGATGATCCTAGATATGCAGTGAGATGCTTGTTTCAGAGAAAGATGATACCTCCATGCACGAGGAGCCTTTAAGTGTGGTGCCTGTGATGGTGGAGCATTGTTGTTGAATCTTCTTCTTCTTGGCAAGCTTTTTATATGTCCAAATGGTGTGACCTTTAGCTTTGCATTATTTGCAAAAAAAAGTTGCACCCAACTGTGTTGCCTAAAGTAGATCTGAAGGAAGAAGTGACTATCTGTACATAATAATATAAGGATTTCTTTAGTTCAAACCACTTCCAACAATATAATTGGTTGTTAGAGCCATAGGAAGCCAATGCCAAACACTTAACTCCAGTAAAACTCAAGCAGGATACTCCGTGATGCTCAAAGAAAGCAAAGGAACAAATAATGGAGTGTATAATGTTAGGATGATGGGTTTATGATAGTGAAAGTATTGTTACCTGCACACAATGCTATTCAGGACCATGCAGAGTTCCCAGCCTAGGCTGTTAGTAGTCCAATTTCAGTGGCAAATGCAGCTTCAAGTGTAGCAAGTCAACCCAAAACAGGGACAGCTCCACTTAGTTGAAGTTGCAATTCAAAAATGAGAATGTCAAGCTGCAACTGAACAAACTGAGGCAACTATAATTGCAAGGACAGCAAAATGAACTCTTGTTGCTCAGGGCAATATGAGAAGAGAAAGCCCAAGGTCATAATAACAGGCCAAAGTGGCAGTAAACACCAGCAGGTGTGATAGGCAAATTGTCTAACATGTTATAAATGACTTGGAGAATGCACTGCTGGTTGATTGTTGTTAAGAGAAGATGGACAGCTGCTTCTAAACCTTGCAGATGCCATAATAGAGAACACTAATAAGGCTGAAGAAACGATTCAGTTGTTCGCGATTGAGGCAGCTAATTGAATGCTCAATAGAGGGGAAAAAAACAAGCTTGGAGCAGCAAGAATGTTTGATCAATGATGAACATAGAGGGGTAAAGCCTCTATAAGAAGGAAAACAATGCCGAAGGCAAGATTGTTGAAGGAGCACCAAAAGTAATGGAAGGCTATTTGATGGATTGCACTAAGGCTATAAGGCTCTGATGCCATGTTAACTAACCACTGTTACTCAAAAATTTAAACTGTTAGGGAAGGGTTCAACATTGTATGTTGGGCCTTAACAGGTTACAGGTTAATATCACGGAAGAAAGTGCATTACAAAAGTATGGGCAATGCTCTCCAGTGGTCTCATTTAGTATCATCTGATCGAGATAAGAAAACTCTCACAAATGGATTTGTACTTACATAGTGTCTGTCAAATCTTGGTCAATTGCCATGCCATGCATGAATTTGACCTTGAGTGTTATATGTGTGCTTTTTGCATAAAATGGCAACTGTTCTATTCATGTGCTGCCACTGATTATTTATAGATTTCTTTTTATATTTTAGATTTTTTGGTCTTGGCCTTCTTGATGTTTTGAAGCTTATGAAAATTATCTTTATAGGAGCAAGAGGGTGCAACACTGCTGGTCTCTGCAAAATTTTCTGTTCTTTCTAAGCACAACATCCATCTTCAGTTTGAAGAGGTAGGCCTTTTTTGTACACAAGAATTTAGTTATATCTCTTATACACTTGACATCATCTGGCGTGACATCTCTCTAGTTTTTCATGTTGCATGTGCTTTTAAATGTCTTTGCATAATGAAGTGCCAGTGAAAATATTCAATCATAAAAAGGCTTGCTCAAATTGGATAGCAGTCTTTACAATCCTTTTTCTTTAAAACAAAAGAAACAATCTTGTTCAAACATTTGTTTTCTTGGCTACATTTTGTCTATTGATTATATGGTAACAGAATAGCAGATTGGACCAACTGGTAACATGCAAGATCATAAGAGCCTAGCTGCCAAAGTTCAACTGGTTTTTATGCTAAACACCACATTCTCACATAGAGGACTTGAAGAACTTATGGTGTTCAAAATGTCATGTTTCTGATGCAACTCTTGCTTCTGAAAGCTAAAGCTATGATTCAGTGATAATGGAAAAGGCTATTATAGGGAAAAGAAACTTACAATAAGAATGTTTTCAGAACTTAAAAAGCATTTTTCCATTGGCCTAAACTGAAGATTCTAACAAACAAGAATCTTATCCTTGCATTGCTTGATGCTGGCTTTTGTTGATAGAAGTCCCTAAAAGAAGTGGTTTGTAATTAGATGCATAAAGGTCTTTAGATTAAGTTGGCCCTTAGTTTTGGAAAGCTATGATTTATTTCCAATTTTAAGATGTGTGGTTTCTAATCTCTATGATGCCTATGATCCCTTGCTGTCTGCTTTAGAGGAAATAACTTGAGCACTTTAAAAGGGGAGGTTCGTTCAAGTTTTCAGTTGAAGTAAAATGATTGACTGATATTAATTCCTTGCTTTATTACAACAGAAGTACTCACAATGGCTATTCTTTTCACCGTATTCTTCTAGAAATTAATGCTGAAATTACTGTTTAGATATACACAATTTCTTCTGGTCAAATTGTCCGCTTAATATCCTGTTACCCCTTCTACAGCTTGTGCCTAGTTGCAGGAACATCACAATGGCTATAGATTCTTTATTAAAGGACTCTCATAATCTCTAGTTCTAGAAAGACAAAGTCCACATCATTGTTTGGAAGCTTGCAAGGCTCTCTATAAGAAGTAGAAGGTAAGTTATTTATAGATTATATTGAGGGTATCCATGCCCTTGGTGGTATGCAAGCTATCAAAGTACCGCTTGGTGCAATGTTGTATATGGGCGCCTATGTGGTTGGTATATGGTAACTTAGTAGTTTAGAGCCTTTCTTAAACATTATGCCATGTTAACCAAAGGAGAAATCTCCTTTGGATTACACTCCTATTTCAAATGCATTAACAATGATAAATTTATTAATTATAAAACGATGAACAGAAACAAGCAACAAGGATTCATGGATTATAGTTAAAGTACCTAGCTGACAAACAAATTGTGGTATGTAAGTTGCCAATCAGACACTGCAAAATCGATATTATTCTTCAGAAAATAACTTATCATTCACCATCATCAGAATCATGTGGGCTAAATCTCACAAGAGCTGCTCGGGCTTTTGTAGGCACTTGACAGCTTACAGTGCAGCCCAGCTCCAATGCAGTGTGGTCGCTAGGCTACATCTGCATATGTGGGTGCCTTTGTGGTCACACTAACTGCATTTTAAAATGTTGTCCTTGATGATGAATAAAATAATGAGGCCTTCTAATCAACATCTACTACTTTGTTCACATGAGAGCCTATGACAAAGCCCATGTGGATGCACAACACAAACATACTAGGATCTATTACTGACGCATAAGGACTTTGGCATCCTAGAAGTCTTGAAACGTATACTCTTGCACTTTTTTATGTGTTATTGTCGAATACCATGAGTTATTCCTGAGCACATCGAAAATCTTGTGTCTGCCCTTTGATGCAAAGGTTTATGATCATCTTCAAGCAATATGCAATTTAAGAGTCTTTTTAATGTGCTATTCTTGTCTGACATATTTAGAGAGACCTTTCAATTAACTAGGTGAACTTAAAATTTCTTAAAAATTTGGAACATCTTGAGCTCTAGTACGGTGCAAAAGATATTAAGAAAGAAATTTTGTCAAAGTGGACTGCCTGGGAGGAATACTATCAATTAGGCACGTACTACCAAGGTAAAACGCATTGTCACCATGACCGTGGCATATATCTCATATAGAAGAGATTTTGATTGACATATTTTCTCAGACTTCTCCACTTTTGCATCTTCCATGTTTTAAACATGTGCAATGTGTTGTTACTTCCATATCAAGCAAAGGCAACATAACATACATGCTTGTCCATGCTGATAATCAAGTGCATTAGTGAGAAAGGAGATGGCATCGATTATTTAGCATAATGATAGACCTCTCAACTCAACTCAAGTCAACTCAACTCATCTAAGCCTTTTCCCAACTACATGGGGTCGGCAAGCATAATGATAAAACTAATTATTTTGTTGTTGCTTGTTGTCCACATTATTTTTCTAGATCAAGAAAGTTTTGAAAATATACTTATATTGTTACTTATTATTTTGTGGATTGGAGTTCTTATGATTTATTGATCTACCGTCTTGTAGGTTGCTGTTGAAAATATCAAGATTAGTGAAGAGCTGCAAGCATTGATAGCTCCAGCTATTCTTCCTCGTTCTTTTTTAAGCCTACAGGTATGCCAATAAGGCTTAATAAATCTGTCAACCTAATTATTCATTCCGTTTTTAAATTCTAAACGTGATATTATTATGTACCTGACAACTCATATTAGTAAAATTGTAAGCACAAGTTAATACATGTCAACCATTAATTGTTCTATGATAACTGGTTGAATCATTTGTTACTCCACTTATTTAGCTTGTTGGCTGAACAATTATCTGACCACCTTGGGGTCGGTGGATAAGATTTGAATCTCCCTTGAGACACTACTATGTAACTGGAAATCAACAGGTTTGCACAGTAAACAGTATAAATTGCTGTTTTAGTCCCAGTGCTGCTGCAATTGTGTTTCAGTGTTAAAAAGTCCTGATGCCTGTCTGATGATACCAATTGTGTTTGCCTACCTTCATAATGGTGATGCAAATTAATGTGTGTTAATACAGATATTGCAGTTCCTTAGAACTTTTCGAGCTCAGGTACCTGTGAGAAGCCCTGAACGGTACTGTTTTCTGGTATGATTAATATCAATTTCATCTTTAATAGGATGTGAATAGTGCAAATCCAACTTCATTGCAGAAGGTCACCTGGAGGATTGTATTATCTATCATATATGGACCGTGACATGCTTTTAGGCCGTTCAATTGGGGGTGGTGGAGTTTTTGTTTTCACTCGAGCGCAACCTCTTGCATGATAGTGAGTTGGCTTTTCCTTCTACTGAAATATCCAAGAACATACATGTATCAGTGCATAGCTGACAGTTAAGAACACCAATGGAATGCATGTTGTCAGGTGGATGTTAGATTTACAACCAGATCATGATCTCATTCTCGGACTTGGACTCATGTACGAACCTTGGAAATCAGGTAATCTTCTGCATATAATCATGGGAAGAATTAAATGCTGGATTAAATTTGAGCAACCATGTTTTATTTTATTTTTGTGTTTTTCTTCAGCATTATCATTTTATCTTAATTGCTTCGCAGAGTACTAAGATGCAATGAGAACATCAAATTCTGGGAAGTGGGACTACCAAGGATCGCGAGGAAAAGTAAAAATTATGAATGCAAGTTCTCTAATTTTGTAATCGATGTTTCCCATGTCATATGTTTATGTATATATTGAACAATTTCTCAAGTCTAATCTGCAAGATGTGGTGTGAAGTGTCAGAGGAAGCAATAATTTCGGAATTTCGGAAATAGATTCTGGTCTGAATCAATCAATCTTGATAATATGATCTGAAACCTTTTTTTTCTAATCAAATCTCGGTTTTGATATTTCTTGGTCCCACCAAAATTCCTGTTTACAGCCTGCCATACAGTGCCAAAACGTAACACATGGGGGGCACGTTTGCAGTGATTGAATTACATACGTGGTCTATATGGTTTTGCGTCAAGTGTCATGACAGTGTCAACCAACCAACAAGATCGGGGACATAGTGGGCCTGGCAGTACTGTCAGCATTTTTGGATGGGAAAAGACTTTGTACACCGTCCCGGTGCAGCAAGTCCTACATGAGCTACATCGCTCCTTTCTATTGGTCAACATGAATCCCATGTGGCCTAACATGATGGGACAGAATAGCAGAGGGATAATGTTACTTTTTGATCGTACATCCATTAAAAGTCGTTCAGCCTTTTACCATTGGTATGAAGACGAAAATGCCCTTTTCCTCCGGCCTACTTCAACCGGCCATCTTATTTGGATTTTGCTGATAAAAAATCGTAAGGTTCTGGCCTGGAAGAAGAGTATCCGAAGGAGTGGCAAAGCTCTGCCAGACGACATTCTTGCGCGCATTCAAGAGAACAAGATTCCCATCGTCGCGGAGACTGGCTGAAGCGATGGAGGAGTTGTGAGTGTTGCTGCTCCAGACCTCAGCTCCCTTCGAAGAGTCGAAGAGAACGAGACCTCCGTCCTCATTGAGTTGAAGAAATGAATTATATCCGACAGAGAATGAGCGCCGGCAACCTATACAGGCATCTGCTCGGAGGACGGGATCGATCTCGAGTTGAAGCGAATGCCGACTTCATACTGGTTAGGTTCGTCAGGGCGGCTAAAGAACTCCAATGCAAAGTTCCCATCGGGGGAGATCCAGGAATCACGCTTTACAACCGAAAGCTTAGAACTGCAGCGCCAAAAACCTGATGCGTGTCGTAGCGCAACATTTAAACACCTTAATTTCACTATTAATTAGAATAGCGAGAGTAAGGGATCGATTCCACAGGGACTTTAGCGATTATCTTGAAATAATTTTATAAATTTACTAAATATATAACTAAGTAGATAATTAATAGTATAAAATAATAAGATATGCTCTATCTTATAAGAGCACGGCCCGTACCCGTAGATCACGGCCCGTCCCTTTTAGGAATAGATTAGTCTAAATTATTTTCACTTAATTATAATTTAATAACAATTAAACATGTATAAAATTTTATTTGAATAACATCCAAGAGTGCATATTAAAATCTAAAATAGAAGAGTTTTAATTTCTAACATAAAGGCAATAAAATAGCGATAAAATAAACCCGCGATCCAGAGCTCTTGGGAATAGCCGGAACAACTGATCTCCACAAAGAACGGACGTCTTCCTCCTCCACGGCACGGACACCACGGGCACGAACAGAGTTCTCAACCTCCTCCACGGCACGGCTGCAGCAATCCTTCACGGCACAGCTGCAGCACAGATGAAGGAAGAGGAATTTCCCGAGCTTCGATATGAAAGAAGACAGTGGAACAGAGTAAGAAAATGGGGAACCAAAATAGGGTATCGTGGGTTTTTGAGCAGGGTTTTGAACTAGGGTGTCGTGGGTTTTGAACTGGGGTGTCGTAGGTCTTGAACTGGGGTGTCCTGGGTTTTGAACTGGGGTGTCATGGGTTTTGAACTGTGGGTGTCGTGGGTCTTGAACTAGGGGTATCGTGGGTCTTGAACTAGGGTGTCGTGGGTCTTGAACTAGGGGTGTCATGGGTCTTGAACTAGGGTGTCGTGGGTCTTGAACTAGGGTATCGTGGGTCTTAAACTAGGGTGTCGTGGATCTTAAACTAGGGTATCATGGGTCTTGAACTGGGGTGTCATGGGTCTTGAACTAGGGTGTCATGGGTCTTGAACTGGGGTGTCGTGGGTCTTGAACTTGGGTGTCATGAGTCTTTAATTGGGGGTGTCATGGGTCTTGAGGTACCTCATTCTTTCTCCTCTCTCGCCCTCTCCACTGCCCTTCAAACCCCCTGGGCTGTAGTGACACAGTTCAACATACAGCCGAGGACCGAGAAGGTGGTGATGTTACAGAAACCCAGAGTGTTCCAAGTATTCTTCTAGCAAATCTCCAATCCAGCAAAATTTCTTTCCCTGTAAAATATGCAGTATTCTTTTGGATAGACATGATATGTGTGCTTAAGTATTCTCCAATCATTTGCCCATTGTGGTCCACTTATTTTTAGTGTGCTTCTGGAA
Organism: Calamus simplicifolius; assembly: GCA_900491605.1. Lineage (NCBI taxonomy): Eukaryota > Viridiplantae > Streptophyta > Magnoliopsida > Arecales > Arecaceae > Calamus > Calamus simplicifolius. Next base: position 9,466 of record UESW01004042.1, read on the forward strand.
GTTGGAGTGATGAAATATAATTTCCAAGACTCAAGAATGGTAGGTTTTCTCATGTTACTGTTCTTTCTGATGGAATACATAAGCAAGTGATGGCTGAAAGTTCCAAATAAGAATACCAGGAGATTTTACCTGCTAAGATCAAGATTGTAAGCTCATAAAAACCTCAAGATTTCCTTGATCTAAACTTGAAGACTGAGTTTTAAACTGTATTCCATCCTCAGAAAAAAAATCAGAGCTTAAGAATGCTGACTCTTGATGCTAATTTGCTTCCTTGGTTCTCTAGTTCACCCCTAGTACGCTCGGGACGAAGCAACCAACCGTCATTAAAAAAGGACTTTGAGAAACAATGATTGTGATGCTGTAGACACGTTGAATTAAAGTAGCATGCTGAGACTAGAAGGAAAAGAAGAAAACGACAGTAGAGAGGAAATCAGCAATAAGTTATGATGTGATATAGCTAACAGCCTGTGATTAGTATAAACAAGTTTCTCTAATTAAGACCCACAACACCCCCAGTTTAAGACCCACAACACCCTAGTTCAGGACTCATGACACTCTAGTTTAAGACCCATGACACCCCTAGTTCAAAACCCACGACACCTCCAGTTCAAGACCCACGACACCCTATTTTAAGACCCACACACCCTAGTTCAAGACCCACGACACCCCCAGTTCAAGACCCACGATACCCTAGTTTAAGACCCACGACACCCTAGTTCAAGACCCATGATACCCCCAGTTCAAGACCCATGACATCTTAGTTCAAGACCCATGACACTCCAGTTCAAGACCCACGATACCCTAGTTCAAGACCCATGACACCCCCAGTTAAAGACCCATGACACCCCAGTTCAAGACCCACAACACCCTAGTTCAAGACCCATGACACCCCTAGTTCAAGACCCACGACACCCTAGTTCAAGACCCACGATACCCCTAGTTCAAGACCCACGACACCCACAATTCAAGACCCATGACACCCCAGTTCAAGACCTATGACACCCCAGTTCAAAACCCACGACACCCTAGTTCAAAACCCTGCTCAAAAACCCACGACACCCTATTTTGGTTTCCCATTTTCTTACTCTGCTCCACTGTCTTCTTTCATATCGAAGCTCGGGAAATTCCTCTTGGTTCTAAGCTTTCGGTTGCAAAGCGTGATTCCTGGATCTCCCCCGATGGAAACTTTGCATTGGAGTTCTTTAGTCGCCCTGACGAACCTAACCAGTATGAAGTCGGCATTCGCTTCAACTCGAGATCGATCCCGTCCTCCGAGCAGGCGCTTGTATGGGTTGTCGGCGCTCATGTTTCTGTTGGATATAATTCGTTTCTTCAACTCAATGAGGCCGGAGGTCTCGTTCTCTTCGACTCTGTTGGTCCAGATAGCAACCCAAGAGGGGGGGTGAATTGGGTTTTTCAAAAATTTAAACTCTTTTGAAAGATAACCCCCAGCGGAAATAAAAACTTAGATTCACACAAATTAAAACTGAACAACCACAAATAGAGAGTTGAAGATAAAGAGACAATCACGGCAAACATAGGAGATTTTATAGTGGTTCGGTGTACCTACACCTACGTCCACTCCCAAGTACCTCTTGGGTCCATACTATAATCAAACTGATTACAGCAGAGTTGTTTTGCAAGCTCATAACTCGAACTTGTTGTTTTCCCGGATGCACAACGAACCCAGCTAGTTTTCAAGGCTCACCAGCACAAAACCTATCACCACAAGCTAATGCTTGCACAAGGCTAACAGCCTCAATGAATCAATCACCAGATTGACCCAGCAAACAATATTTGTTTTTACAAGATAAACAACTCCTTCAATGAGCAAATATACAATAATGAAACAATAATAAGAGGGTAGGAATCAAAGCCTGATTTGCAGATCTTGGTGGCTTCTTCCTTCTCTTCCTTTGAATGGATCTTCCTTCAAGATGCTCTTGAGACTCAGAAGATCAGAAAACTAGGGCTTCTTTCTTCTCTTAAGATTTCTTCGAAATAGAATAGCAAAAGCTTGAAATCTCTCTCTCTTCTTTTAGGGAATCTGTATGATCTTTCCTTACAAGTTTTCCCTCTTTTCTTTTCTGATAGATCTCAAAGATTTGTCTCTATTCTTTTCTTTTTGCCTCTCTTGTCTCTTCTTTTGGGATGCAACAAGCCATCTTCTTATAGATCCCGATTAATCCATAAATAGTTTGAAACTATCCGTTAGAAACAAGTGTAAGAAGGATTAGATTCATAAATAACAATAGCCATTGGGATTAAAATAGATAAAGATAAAGTTTAGAGTCGTTCTGACAGTTCTGGAGCCATGTCTGACATTCTGGAGTCGGCTCTAACTTTTTTGGAGTCGGCTCTAACTCGAAATTCTTTAATCCGCTCGATTTGGAGCCGTCTCTGACTTTTCTGGGGTCGACACAAAATTCTTCTGGAGTCGACTCTAACAGTCTGGGAGTCGACTCTAAGTCATGGCCTGAAAAACCATCGTTTTGTCTTTTCTGTTGGAGTCGGCTCTAACAGTCCCGGAGTCGACTCTAAGTCTGTGCCATTTTCCGGAGTCGACTCTGCGATTCCATGTGTCGACTCTAATGTCTGCAATCTTACCTTGACATTAGATTCGAATCAGAACTTGATTTGACTCTTGATTTTGATTATCATGTTGACTTATAATCTGAAAAACTTAATCAAAATCATTAGTAACTTCAAATGTTATACTCAAATAGTTTTGTTAATCATCAAAATCCTCAATTGGGTCAACAATCTCCCCCTTTTTGATGATGACAAAAACTTTGAGTATATGCATTAAAAATTCATTTGAATTGAGAATTATAGACATTGTTAAAGCTTTGAGACTTCCTAACAGAGAATTTGATGCCAATATTCAAAATGAATAAAAAATAAACAAAACTTGACATCAATCAAGATGATTTAACTTTTATATGGAGAAATTTATTAAGCTCCCTCTGCATTGAATAGCTCCCCCTATGTAGATAAACTGAATTCTTTTAAAAAATTTTCTCTCTTCCCATCTCAAATTGTTCTTCATTTTCTTTCTCTTTCTCTTATATGTTCTTTCTCTTTCTCTTATATGTTCTTTCTCTTTCTCTTATATGCATATACAACTATCTCTCCCCCTTTTTTGTTATCAGCAATAAGGTGAATAAAGAATGTTATCAGAGCAGGGTTGTTGGTTCAATTAATCAAAAAGATAGTAAACTCATTCATTGAAATTCAATCAATCAATCATAGATAAATTTGAAATAAAAGTGTAATTGTATTCCAATGCAAGATTAATTACACGTGTTTTTAAAAAAAATGACAAATTCAAGTATGTAATTCCTAGATACATGCTAAGAAAGCAAGAAAGCAAGAAATCCTAAGATACAACCTAGGATAGGATATCAAAATCAAATATGCTTATACACAATTTTCTTTAAATGTCCAATCATTTCCATAATATCATCTTTTTGAGTCTTCTTAAAACTTTCAAGACAAGCTTCAATTTTCCATAATATCGATATCTTTCTTTAGTTGACTGGTAGCATGAAGATACGTTCCAGAACCGTCTGCAATGCCTTCCATCCTTTCAAAAATCTTATGAAGATCAGTGCTAAAGGATTCTACGGAATTGCTAATGGAAAAAGAAATCATGTCAAGTCTTGAATTGATCTCATCCTTCAACTGATTGAACTCCTCTCTCAATTTACACATATCATTTGTCCTTTGACTATCATACTCAGCCAGTAAAGCTCTGAGCTGACCTATTTGCTCCTCAGAAAATCTTCCAGATGCCAATGCTGACTGATGTGGAGGGTGAGAGCTAGGTCCAGCCTCTGAGGGTCCAGCAGATGGTCCAGCAGAAGAAGGTCCAGCAGATGGTTCAGGAATATCCTCTCCTCTGACTTCCTCAACTCTAACCTCTTCAGCTCTGGCCTCATGTCCTCTTTTTATCCAATTTCCATTTTCTTTTCTGAAGCCCATCCGGTGAATGTAGAGACACTATAGTAATCTGTATGACTTAATTTTCTTAGTGGCTCATTATCCATTATAAGTACACCTTGGCTTCTGAATACCAATGTCAAAACCATACCATATGGCAATGTAGATCTCTTCTTAGTAGCTGCCTCCGCCATATAGCCTATCATCATACCAGCAAGATTGAAGGTCTTCCAGTGAGAATGCAGTCCATCAATAAGATGTCTCGCTCCGAGACATATTCAAACCTTCCGATTTTAGGAAATAAAATTCTTCCACAAATATTGTGAAGTAATCTGAGTTCCAAATTAAGTTGATTGGCCAAGATTTCCTCAAACTCAGAAACTTCTCTCCCTAACATCCTTGATAGGGCACCTCCTCTGTCTTCATGTTGATATTCAACTAAACCAACGGTAGGCATCTCCAATAGATTTCCAAGGGTTTCAGCCATGATGATTACTTTAGTTCCTCTTACAACACTCACTAAGCCTCCCTCTCCTCTACATAAATCATTATAAAATTCTCTCACTAGGGCAGGGTAAGTAGGGACATCCAAAGAACAGACCTTCTCCCATCCCATTTCTTTCAACAAGCGCCCAATAGCAAAGCCCTCCGAAATAAAAAAGTCAAAATCTACTTTTCTTCCGGTAGTAATGGCCTTACCCGCTAATTGGTCAACTCGTGGAGAAGATGGTGAGGGTGGAGAGTTGTTGATCCATTCATTGATTTTGATGATTAATAAAGGAATTGAGTATATTTAATTGATTACTAATGGATTTTATAAGTGTTTCAGGACTTAAATTTATTTGATCAATTTAAAGGAATTAAGAAATAAATTTTGAATCAAATACAAAATCAGAGATTTCAAAGTTTCAGAGCTTGGAGTCGACACCTAGAAAGTCTGGAGCCGATCCCATTGCCAATTCAATTTTAATCTGATTTTTGATACAACCTGGAGCCGACACCTAGAGTTTCGGAGCCGACACCTAAGGTTTCGGAGTTGACACTTACAGTGTCTGGAGCCGACTCCGATGCGGGGATAGAACGTTGATTTTCTGAGCATCCTGGAGCTGACACCTACAGTATTCGGGAGTCGACACCTGACGACGGCGAGCCGACACTTACTTTTGTGGAGCCGACTCCATGACGAACTCAGATTTTACTATTTATGGAAAAACGATCTGGAGCCGACACCTGAAAAGCTGGAGCCGACTCCAACCCACCTGGACGAAAAATAAAAAATGCCAGATCAGCTCTAACGGTAATATTTTTGATTTCTGACATCTAACGACTATTTTTTATGAATGGAAAATCCTTCCAGGTATACTCCAACGACTAGATTTCCACCCAAAAATGAATCAAAAAAAATCTATAAAAAGAGAAAAAAAAATCGTTTGAAAATATATACAAAGAAAGAGAGAAACGGATAGAAAAAGATCAAAAATCAAAATCCGAAAAGTCTAGAGGCTTATATCCAAGAGAGGAGTTTTCAAATTCAAAACCTTCCACTCCACAAAGCTCAAAGAAGAATCCAAGCCGTTCAAATAGCAAAAAATTGGAGGATTCTCAACTAGAAGAAAGAGACCAACTTTTCAATCTTCTCAACTGCATCTACTATGAGGAATCGGAGCTGAGGCTTGATTCAACCCAGCAAGGAGAAGAGGAAAAGAAGAAAAGAAGAAAAGCTCAAAGCCAAACAACTTCAAACCAGGCTTTTCTAAACCTATTTACTTTTCTTTGAATATTTGCTCATCAAGGAGCTGTGAGAATTTGTAAAACATTCTTATACTTGTTTGTGCCTAGTTCAATCAAAGGGGATTAAACTAGTGCAGGTTGTTAACCTCGGGTCAAGCTAGTTTAGCTTGAGTTTTGGGTTGTGTGCTGGTAAGCCCATAAAACCGGCTGGGTTCGTTGTGATCCCAGGTAAAACAACAAGTTTGAGTTGTGAACTTGTAAAACAACTCGACTGTAATCGAGGAGATTATAGTGTGGACCTAAGTAGGATCTTGGGAGTGAACGTAGGTGTTGGATACACCGAACCACTATAAAATCTTTGTGTTTGCTGTGCCTCCATTGTCTCTATCTCTATCTCTATTTTATTTGTTGTACTTTATATTTACACTGCATTTATTTTCATTCATCTTAAGCAAAACAATTTTTCAAGAGGCTAAATTTTTAAAGAACCCAATTCACCCCCCCCCTCTTGGGTTGTCATCTGGGCCAACAATTGGTATCAGAGCAAGTGCTCATTAGATTTTGATCACACGATCAAGAGCTAAAGATCCAAATGGCAACTCAAGTTGGATCATTTGCCGAAGGTCATTCTACAAATAGACCTCCCTTGTTTAATGGTTCCAACTATTCTTATTGGAAAGCAAGAATGAGGATATTCATTCAAGCTTCTGATTATGAATTGTGGGGTGTTATAACTAATGGACCTAGTACACCCACACACGTTATTGATGGCACTATTGTTCCTAAGCCCGAAAGGGATTGGAATGATAATGATAGGAAAATGGCACAGCTCAATGCTAAGGCCATGAATGTCTTATATTGCTCTTTAGATGCTAATGAATTTAATAGAATCTCCACTTGTAATTTCACAAAGGAGATTTGGGATAGATTAGAGGTTACCCATGAGGGTACTAACCAAGTAAAAGAATCCAAAATAAATATTCTTGTTCATAAATATGAGTTATTTTGCATGGAACAAACTGAAAATATAGCCAGCATGTATACTAGATTTACTGATATTGTAAATGGGTTGAAAAGTTTAGGCAAAACATATTCTAACTCTGAACTTGTCCGTAAAATTCTCAGGTCACTTCCAAGAACGTGGGAAGCGAAGGTGACAGCAATCCAAGAAGCAAAGGACCTCAACACCTTACCCTTAGAGGAGCTTCTAGGATCCCTAATGACCCATGAATTGACCATGAAGCAGCACATAGAAGATGTGAAAAAGAAAAAGACCATAGCTCTTAAGGCTGCTGAAATGAGGAGAGCTGCAATGATAGTGAAGAAGATGATGAGAGAGCTCTTCTAGCAAGAAAGTTCAAAAAATTCATGAGGAGAAAGAGACCCTTCCACAAGAAGAAATTTGAAACTAAGATGGAAGGAGAGAAAGAAAAAGACAAGGATAAGGATAAAGAGAAAGACCCCTTGATTTGCTATGAATGTAAGAAACTGGGGCATTACAGATATGATTGTCCTCAACTGAAAAAGACTTTCAAGAAGAAAAAGAAAGCCTATGTTGCAACTTGGAGCGACAGCGATGAATCCTCATCGGAGGAAGAACAAAAGGAGGTTGCTAACATTTGCTTTATGGCAAACGAAGAGGATGAGGTAAGTTCTGAAAATCCTTGCGATGAATTTGCTTTTGATGAATTATTTGATGCTTTTAATGAACTTGTTGGTGATTTCAAAATTTTGAAAAAGAAATATAAGTTTTGAAAAAAAAAATTTAACTTTGATTGAAGAAAAAGAAAATCTTAATAATGAAACTAAAGTGCTGAAATCTGAAAAAGCAATTTGACTAGAGAAAAAGAATCAATTTCCAATGAAAATGATAAACTAAAGAAGGAAGTTGATAAATATAAAAGTATTGTTGACAAATTCACTTATAGTTCAGAAAAACTTAATTTATTGTTAAGTAATCAAAGAGCTATATATGATAAGGCTGGTTTAGGATATAGACCTAATTTGAAACAAAAATTTGTCAAAAACTTTTTTAGAAATGAACAAAACAATGATAATGTTACATGTCATTACTGTAACAAGAAGGGACACAAAGTTTTTGAATGCAATTTTAAGAAAATAGATAAGAAGATAAATAGTAAAGAAAGAAAATTTGGGTTCCTAAAGGAACAATTGTTTATGCTACTAACCATGAAGGACCCAAGAAAGCTTGGGTACCTAAATATAAGACTTAATTATTTTTGCAGGAGTGTCTTGCGGCCAAAAGATCAAAGAGAAAGTGGTATCTCGATAGCGGCTGCTCAAGGCACATGACGGGTGACAAGGATCAATTCATCACCCTTGAAAGCAAAAGAGGAGGAGTAGTTACATTTGGTGACAATGGCAAAGGCCAAATCTTGGGGTTTGGTAACATTCAAATAACTCCCTCCACATATATTGAAAATGTCTTATATGTTAATGGTTTGAAACATAATTTAATTAGCATTAGTCAATTATGTGATAAAGGTTTTAAAGTATCATTTGAATCTTCTATATGCACAGTTTCTAATCCCATTGATAATAGCATTATTTTTATTGGAAATAGAAATGGCAATGTATACCTGATTGATTTAGATAATTTGTCTACTAGTAATCATTGCTTAGTTGCTAATAATGCTAATATAAATGAGATTGGTTGGTTGTGGCATCGAAGATTAGGTCATGCAAGCACACACCTTATTTCAAAACTAATTAGAATGGATTTAGTAAAAGGACTTCCACAATTAGATTTTGAAAATAATAAAATTTGTGATGCATGTCAATTTGGAAAACAAACTAGAAATTCTTTCAAAACTAAAAATATTGTTTCCACTTCTAGGCCACTTGAACTACTTCACATGGATCTTTTTGGACCTACTAGAACCACAAGTCTAGGAGAAAGAAATATGGTCTTGTGATTGTAGATGATTACTCTAGATACACTTGGGTATTATTTTTAGCTCATAAGGATGAGACCTTTCCACTATTTTTGAAATTCTTCAAGAAGGTCACAAATGAGAAAAACAACACCATAGTGTCTCTAAGAAGTGATCATGGCACAGAATTTGAAAATCATTTATTTAAAAATTTTTGCATAGAAAATGGCATCCATCATAATTTTTCTGCACCTAGAACACCGCAACAAAATGGTGTAGTTGAAAGGAAAAATAGACCCTAGAAGACATGGCCCGTACCATGCTATGTGAAAGCAACTTACCAAAATACTTTTGGGCAGAAGCTATAAACACGGCATGCTACATCCTTAATAGAGCTTTAATTAGGCCAATCATTAAGAAAACACCTTATGAACTATGGAATAATAGAAAACCAAATATAAGTTATTTTCATGCATTTGGTTGTAAATGTTTCATTCATAATAATGGCAAAGATAACCTAGGAAAATTTGATGCAAAATCTGATGAAGGCATATTCTTAGGATATTCAACATCAAGTAAAGCTTATAGAGTATTTAACAAGAGAAACTTAATAGTAGAAGAATCTATTCATGTAATCTTTGATGAATCTTTAGCATCAAGTTCTAAAAAGATTGATGATGAGGAAGATACAAACATTCTAGAAAGAGACATTAAAAAATTAAATATAGATGTATCTTCAGATCATGAACAAGAAGCTAAAGATAATGATTCTCCTAGTGTTGATGTGTTGATGGAAATCGTAATGATATAGATCTACCTAGAGATTGGAGATATGCCTATGGTCATCCAAGAGAATTAATTATAGGTGATCCATCTCAAGGAGTAAGAACTAGATCATCAATGAGAAACATCAATAATCATCTTGCATTTGTATCTCAAATTGAACCAAAAACTATTGAAGAAGCTGAAAAAGATAATAACTGGATGTTAGCCATGCAAGAAGAATTAAATCAATTCACTAGAAATAATGTTTGGACATTAGTGGATAGACCTAAAGATCATTCTGTAATAGGATCAAAATGGGTATTTAGAAATAAATTAGACGAAAATGGCATAGTAATTAGAAACAAAGCTAGATTAGTTGCAAAAGGATATAATCAAGAAGAAGGAATTGATTTTGATGAAACTTTTGCACCTGTAGCTAGACTTGAAGCAATTAGATTGTTACTTGCATTTGCATGTCATATGCAACTTATTTCAAATGGATGTTAAAAGCGCATTTTTAAATGGATTTATAAATGAAGAAGTTTTTGTTGAACAACCACCGGGATTTGAAGATCATGAATTTCCAAATCATGTTTTTAAATTACACAAAGCACTATACGGTTTGAAACAAGCACCTAGGGCTTGGTATGAAAGATTAAGTAAATTTCTGATTGAAAATGATTTTGTAAGAGGAAATGTCGATAAAACACTATTTTTGAAAACAAAAGACAAAGATTTATTAGTAGTAAATATATGTTGATGATATTATTTTCGGTGCTACTAACAATTTGTTATGTCAAGAATTTGCAAAGTTAATGCAGGGTGAGTTTGAAATGAGTATGATGGGAGAACTCAACTTCTTCCTAGGACTTCAAATCAAACAAGCAAAGATGGAATCTTCATCAATCAAACAAATACACAAAAGAACTGCTCAAGAAATTTGGAATGGAGTCAATCAAACCACTTGGGACACCTATGAGTCCTTCGTGCAAATTGGACAAAGATGAAGATGGTAAGAAAGTAGATCAAAACATTACAGAGGTATGATTGGATCTCTTCTTTACTTAACTGCTAGTAGACCAGATATTATGTTTGCAGTATGTCTATGTGCTAGATTTCAATCTGAACCTAAAGAATCTCACTTAATTGCTGTAAAAGAATTTTAAGATATTTAAGTGGAACTAAAAATGTAGGTTTATGGTACTCTAGAGACTCAACCTTAAATTTAATTGCATATTCTGATTCTGACTATGCTGGATGTAAATTGGATAGAAAAGCACAAGTGGTGCATGTCAATTCTTAGGATGTAACTTAATCTCTTGGTTTAGCAAAAAGCAAAATTCGGTTGCATTATCTACTGCTGAGCAGAATATGTTGCAGCTGGAAGTTGCTGTGCTCAAATCCTTTGGATTAAGAGACAACTTGAAGATTATGGCATAACCCTTGACAAAACCCAATTAGATGTGATAACACGAGTGCAATAAATCTAACTAAAAATCCAATTCAACATTCAAGAACAAAACACATTGAAATTAGATATCATTTCATAAGAGAACATGTAGCTAATAATGAAATTTGTCTTGAATATGTTAATACAGAGGAACAATTAGCTGACATTTTACAAAACCTTTGAGTGAAGAGATTTTGTTATCTTAGAGGTGAATTAGGGATATGTGACCCTATGGATTGATTTTGATACATTAAGGAATGAGAATCTAAATTTCTATCAATTTCTTGATATTCCCTTCAATTTTAAGGACAAATTATCTAGTCATTTGAGCTATTTGATCCTTAATACTCCAAATTTTATCAAAATTTTATAAAATTTATTTTGACGAGTTTCAGTCATTTGAATTTCATATATTTTTGCTGAAACTATCTTTGGAGTCGACACCTCAGAATGAGGAGTCGACACCTCTGACTGTGTCGCTCTCGGTCCCTGACCTTGGAGCCGACACCTGTGAATTCGGAGCTGACTCCAGTTCGAGCGCTGACTGTGTTAGCGATTTGGAGTCGACACCCGACTTTGCGGGAGTCGACACCTGGGAATCAAAAGTTGATTTATTAGGGCAGAGTCGACACCTCGTCACTTCATCACTTTCTCAAATCCTAACCAAACTCTTCCAAAATTTTTCCAAAACTTCCCCATCTCTAATTCCATCCAAATCGAACCTTTCCAAAGATCAAATGGCACCCAAAAGGAGAGAATCAGTGGTTGGAGCGCCGGTAACTACGGGAAAGCGGTCCGCACGTCGTCCCGTTCGTGAGCCGACTCCAAGCAGCGATTCGTCCACAGATTCGACAACCCCAACACATCTTCCACAAAGGTAGATACCCTAGCTGATAGAGTCATCACAATGGGGAGAAAATCGATTTTGACCTATTTGAATCCGAAGGTTTTTCAATCGGGAGACAATTGAAGGAAATGGGCTGGGATAAGCTGTGTTCTCTTGATGTTCCTACCTATCCAGCCCTAGTAAAAGAATTCTATTTCAATTTGGCTAGAGGGGATGGAGGTTTAGTAAGCAATGTTAAAGGGAAAAGGATTCATCTCACCTTTCAAAAGCTCGGAAACCTCCTCAGCATCCCGATCACTGGTTTAGCAGCTGACATGCATAGTGATAGGTCAGCAGCCCTTTCAAGGATGTTAGGAAGGGATGTAACAGAGTTTGAAGAAATTAGAGCCAATCAACTACCCCTAGAATTGAGATTATTACACAATATATGCAGTAGAATCTTGTTTCCAAAACTGGTCGGTTTGAGTATGTCTCGGAGCGAGACATTGTGGTTATGGACAGTGTTCTAACTGGGCAGCCGATCAATCTGGCAGCAATGATGATTTTTTATATGGCAGAAGCTGGAGGGAAAAGGAGATCATCCCTACCGTATGGAATGGTACTAACTATGGTATTCAAGAGCCAAGGGGTTAAATTCAAGAGAATGAACTTTCCAAGAACCTAAGGCACACAGATTACTATAGCTTAGCTACATTGCATCGGATGGGTTTTGTCAAGGTGAATGGACAATGGGATAGGAAAGGACACCTAGATGAAAGAGCCCCTATGCCGAGAGTTTCTGAGCCTTGCGAGGCTGGACCATCATTTAGGGTTCCTTCTCCACAGCCTAGGAGTCCCATTTCTGCTCCTGTTCCTGCTCCTGCACCTGCACAAGTTTATGATCAACCATCCACTTCTTCGACTGGATTCTCAGACCTTCAAATGGAGCAATTAAAAAGTTTGTTTGCAGCTCAGAAGGATGAGTTTGACAGTAAATTTATGAATTTAAAAGAATCACTTTACTCCCTTGATGATCGGATTGCAAAGATTGAATCAACTCTCAACTCCTCCGCAGAATCTTTAAGTGGTGATTTGAAGAACATCTTTGAAGAGCTTAAAGAGATTTGTGGAGATGGTGAAACTTATTCAAAGTGCAACGCCGAACTTCAAGACAAAATCACAACAGCTTGCACATTTGTGGATGAGAGACTAAAAGATTATGTTAGACTTCAATGTGATGGAATGAAAAATATAGTAGACCATTTAACAAGAATAGTTAGAAAGAACTTTTGATGTAGTGTATGTTTAATCTTGTTGAAATGTTGTTTACATTTTGATGTAATGAAGTTAATGTAATGAAGTTTAAAGAGGGAGAGAATTATGTAATACTTGACAATATGTTGATGTAGTGAAGCTTATGTTAATGAATGAAAAGTTTTTTATGTAATATTTGACTTTTGAAATTTATCCTTTGATCTTTTGATGCAGTAAAATATTCTTTACCTTTTTGTTGATTACAAAAAAGGGGGAGAGAATTAGGATTGTATATGCATTAAGAGGGAGAAAATTATATGGAAAGAATTATAGTTGTTAATTGCATTAAAGGGGAGAATGTTAATTGATTAATATGATGAGTTATTGATATGGATTAATAAAATTGAATTGTCTATGCACAAAGAAATCTTAAGTACCAAATGTGTAAAGTAAGAGGAAGAATAATTTGAATTTGAACTTCATAAGAGAAGCTACCTTATTCAGGGGGAGCTTACTCGTAAAGATCACTTCCTTGATATTCTCTTTAATTTAAGAATTCTATGCATATACTCAATGTTTTTATAATCATCAAAAAGGGGGAGATTGTTGATCCATTCATTGATTTTGATGATTAATAAAATTGAGTATATTTATTTGATTACTAATGGATTTTATAAGTGTTTCAGGACTTAAATTTATTTGATCAATTTAAAGGAATTAAGAAATGAATTTTGAATCAAATACAAATCAGAGATTTCAAAGTTTCAGAGCTTGGAGTCGACACCTAGAAAGTCTGGAGCCGACCCCATGGCCAATTCAATTTTAATCTGATTTTTGATACAACCTGGAGCCGACACCTAGAGTTTCGGAGCCGACACCTAAGGTTTCGGAGTCGACACTTACAGTGTCTGGAGCCGACTCCGATGCGGGAACAGAACGTTGATTTTTGAGCATCCTGGAGCCGACACCTACAGTATTCGGGAGCCGACACCTGACGACGGCGAGCCGACACTTACTTTTGCGGAGCCGACTCCACGACGAACTCAGATTTTACTATTTATGGAAAAACGATCTGGAGCCGACACCTGAAAAGCTGGAGCCGACTCCAACCCACCTGGACGAAAAATCAAAAATGCCAGATCAGCTCTAACGGTAATATTTTTGATTTCTGACATCTAACGGCTATTTTTTATGAATGGAAAATCCTTCCAGGTACACTCCAACGGCTAGATTTCCACCCAAAAATGAATCAAAGAAAATCTATAAAAAGGGGAAAAACAACCGTTTGAAAAATATAAAAGAAAGAGAGAAACGGATAGACAAAAATCAAAAATCAAAATCCGAAAAGTCTTGAGCCTTATATCCAAGAGAGGAGCTTTCAAATTCAAAACCTTCCACTCCACAAAGCTCAAAGAAGAATCCAAGCCGTTCAAATAGCGAAAAATCGGAGGATTCTCAACTAGAAGAAAGAGACCAACTTTTCAATCTTCTCAACTGCATCTACTGTGAGGAATCGGAGCTGAGGCTTGATTCAACCCAGCAAGGAGAAGAGGAAAAGAAGAAAAGAAGAAAAGCTCAAAGCCAAACAACTTCAACCAGGCTTTTCTAAACCTATTTACTTTTCTTTGAATATTTGCTCATTAAGGAGCTGTGAAAATTTGTAAAACATTCTTATACTTGTTTGTGCCTAGTTCAATCAAAGGGGATTGAACTAGTGGAGGTTGTTAACCTCGGGTCAAGCTAGTTTAGCTTGAGTTTTGGGTTGTGTGCTGGTGAGCCCGTAAAACCGGCTGGGTTCGTTGTGATCCCGGGTAAAACAACAAGTTTGAGTTGTGAACTTGTAAAACAACTCGGCTGTAATCGAGGAGATTATAGTGTGGACCCAAGTAGGATCTTGGGAGTGGACGTAGGTGTTGGATACACCGAACCACTATAAAATCTTTGTGTTTGCCGTGCTTCCATTGTCTCTATCTCTATCTCTGTTTTATTCGTTGTACTTTATTTACATTGCATTTATTTTCATTCATCTTAAGCAAACAATTTTTCAAGAGGCTAAATTTTTTAAAGAACCCAATTCACCCCCCCCCTCTTGGGTTGTCATCTGGGCCAACAAGAGTCATCCTGAGTGGCAGATGAAGAAGATGACGAAGGTTGCCTCTGATTTGAACGGTGTTTCGTCGGAACAGTCGAACCACCAATGATAGCATGCCTTTTGGGAGCCATGGGATTCGATTGGAATGAGTAAAAAGGATTTGAAGGATTTGGAGGGGTTGAATTAGTTTGGAACAATTTTAGAAAGGTTTGGAGACGATGGGTTTCGTTTGGGGTCGACTCCGCCCTTTTTATTTTGACCTAGTTCCACTTAGAGTCGACTCCCGAAAATGAGGTGTCGGCTTCGAACCAGAGAATCTGTCAGCGCCCGAATTAGAGTCGGCTCTACAGAAGCCAGTCGGCTCTAATTGCCCAGACAGACATCAAAAATGAAGGTGTCAACTCCACAAACTGCAGGTGTCGACTCCAAATAGTTTTAGGAAAAATTTAAATTTCAAGGATCTGAAACTAATCAAATTAATCATCAAACTCTAGATAAGTGTTCCTTAATAATTGGAGAAACAAGAATCAAATTACTAGATAGATTTCCTTATTGGACATAGAGGATTTTCAAGAAATTATTGAAGTCTAGATAGTGGTTGTCTTAAGAGTTTCAGAAATCATTCTAAAGGATCATAAACTCCTAATTCTCCTCTAAGATAACAAAATCTTTCCTCACACAAGGGTTTGGTAAAAATATCAGCTAATTGATTCATTAGTATTAACATATTCAAGACAAATCTTTGTTAGTTATATGTTCTCTAATAAAGTGATGTCTAATTTCAATGTGTTTAGTTCTTGAATGTTGAATTAGATTTTTAGTTAGATTAATTGCACTAGTATTATCACATTTAATAGGAATTTTATCAAGTGTGATACCATAATCTTCAAGTTGTCGCTTAATCCAAAGGATTTGAGCACAGCAACTTCCAGCTGCAACATACTCTGCCTCAGCAGTGGATAATGCAACCGAATTTTGCTTCTTGCTAAACCAAGAGATTAAGTTACTTCCTAAAAGTTGGCATGCCCCATTTGTACTCTTTCTATCTAATTTACAACCAGCATAATCAGAATCAGAATAAGCAATCAATTTAAGGTTGAGTCTCTAGAATACATAATCCTACATTTTTAGTTCCATTTAAGTATCTAAAGATTCTTTTAACAGCAAATAAATATGATTCCTTAGGATTAGATTGATATCTTGCACATAAGCAGACAGAAAACATGATATCTGGCCTACTTACAGTTAGATAAAGAAGTGATCCAATCATACCTCTGTAATGCTTCTGATCTACTTTTTACCTTCTTCATCCTTATCCAGCTTGCATGAGGGACTCATTGGCGTACCAAGAGGTTTAGCAGATTCCATACCAAATTTTTGAGTATTTCCTGTGTACTTTGGTTAATGAAAATTTCTGCTTTCTCTTATTTGATTGAGTCCAAGGAAGAAGTTTAGTTCTCCCATCATGCTCATCTCGAATTCTCCCTGCATTAGCTTAGCAAATTCTTGACAAAGATTGTTAGTAGCACCAAATATAATGTCATCAACATAAAATTGAACGATTAATAAATCCTTTTCTTTTCATTCAAAAACAAGGTTTTATCAACATTTCCTCTAGAAAAGTCATTTTCAATTAAAAATTTACTTAATCTATCATACCAAGCTCTAGGTGCTTGCTTTAAACCATAAAGTGCTTTGTGTAGTTTGAAGACGTGGTTTGGAAATTCATGATCTTCAAAACCAGGAGGTTGTTCAACATAAACTTCCTCATTTATAAAACCATTTAAAATGCACTTTTAACATCCATTTGAAATAAGTTGAAATTCATATGACATGCAAATGCAAGTAGTAGCCTAATGGCTTCTAATCTAGCAAGGTGCAAAAGTTTCATCAAAATCTATACCTTCCTCTTGATTATATCCTTTTGCAACTAATCTAGCTTATTTCTAATTACAATCCATTTTCATCTAATTTATTTCTAAAAACCCATTTAGATCCTATTATAGGGTGTTTTTAGGTCTATCTACTAGGGTTCAGACTTTGTTCCTAGTGAATTGGTTTAACTCTTCCTGCATTGCTAACATCCAATAACTATCTTTCTCAGCTTCCTCTATAGTTTTAGGTTCTATATTAGATACAAATGCAAGATGATTATTGATATCTCTCATTGATGATCTAGTCCTTACACCTTGAGATGGATCACCTATAATTAGGTCCTTAGGATGACCATAAGCATATCTCCAATCTCTAGGTAGATCTTTATCATTCTGAGCAATATCAATACCATCATCCTTAACTTCAGGTTCTTGATCTGAAGATACATTTAATTTTTCAATATCTCTTTCAATCAAAGATGTATCTTCCTCATCATCAATTTTATCTGAACTTGATGCTAAAGACTCATCAAACACTATATGAATGGATTCTTCTACAACTAAGCTCTTCTTATTAAATACTCTATATGCTTTGCTAGATGCAGAATATCCTAGAAAAATACCTTCATCAGACTTTGCATCAAACTTCCCAAGATTATCCTTACCATTGTTATGAATAAAACATTTACAACCAAATGCATAAAAATAACTTAAATTTGGTTTCCTATTGTGCCATAGTTCATAGGGAGTTTTCTTAAGGATAGGTCTAATCAGGGCTCTATTTAGAATGTAACATGTGTGTTTAGAGCTTCCGCCCAAAAATATTTTGAAAGTTGGCTTTCACATAGCATGGTACGGGCCATGTCTTCTAAAGTCCTATTCTTTCTTTCTACAACTCCATTTTGTTGCGGTGTTCTAGGTGCAGAAAAGTTATGATGTATGCCTTTTTCAAAATAGAATTTTTCAAATAAGTGATTTTCAAATTCAGTTCCATGATCACTTCTAATAGACACTATGGTAGTATTTTTCTCATTAGTGACTTTCTTAACGAATTTCATGAATATTGAGAAAGTCTCATCTTTGTGAGCCAAAAATATTACCCAAGTGAATCTAGAGTAATCATCTACTATCACTAGACCATATTTCTTTCCTCCTAGACTTGTGGTTCTAGTAGGTCCAAAAAGGTCCATGTGTAGTAGCTCTAGTGGCCTAGTAGTTGAAACAATATTCTTAGATTTGAAAGAAGTTCTTGTTGTTTTCCAAATTGACATGCATCACATATTCGATTATTTTCAAAATTTAAGCTAGGAATACCTTTAACTAAATCCATTTTTAATAATTTAGAAATTAGGTGTGTGCTTGCATGACCTAATCTACGGTGCCATAGCCAACCAATCTCATTCATCTTAGCATTATTAGCAACTAAGCAATGATTACTTGAAGATAAATTACTCAAATCAATTAAGTACACATTGCCATAGCGTTTACCAACAAGAATAATGCTGTTATCAATGGGATTAGTAACAGTGCAAACAGAAGCTTCAAAGGAAACCTTGAAACCTTTGTCACACAGTTGGCTAATACTTATCAGATTATGTTTAAGTCCATCAACATATAAAACATTATCAATATGAGTAGATGGAGTAATTTGAATCTTACCAATACCCATGATATGGCCTTGACCATTATCACCAAAAGTAACTACTCCACCTCTTTTTGATTCAAGGGTGATGAATTGATCTTTGTCACCCGTCATGTGTCTTGAGCAACCACTATCCAGGTATCATTTCTTTTCAGTTTGATGGCTGCAAGACACTCCTGCAAAACATTCATGTCTTAATTTTAGGTACCCAAGCCTTCTTGGGTCCTTCATGGTTAGATGCATTAAATATTGTTTCTTTGGGAACCCAAATCATCTTTCTTTTATTATGTGGAGATTTACACATATAAGATTTATGTCCTTTGTTTCCACATTTAAAACAAGTAATATTTGATGATTTTTTCAGCATGTATAAAATATTCTTCAAGGATTTTTGCTTTTTAAGCGGATTATATCCTAATCCAACTTATCAAAAATAACTTTTTGATTATCTAGAATCATATTAAGTTTGATAGAGCTTAGAGTGAATTTATCAACTATAGGCTTAAGTCTATCAACTTCATTTTTCAAACTTTCTTTTTCTTTTATCAAAAGTTCTTTATCTACAACATGCTTTTCATTTTCTAAGAATAATTTTTGCATTTGAGTTTTCAAATCTTTGTTCTTTGAACTTAGGTTCGCAAAATCATCCATTAATTCATAAAAAGCACTATGCAATTCATCGAAAGTGAAGTCATCAAGAAAACTCGGACTTACCTCATCATTGTCCGCCATGAAGCATAGATTGGCCATTTCACTTTTTTCTTCCTCTTCGGAACTTGAGCTTTCCGAATCGCTCCATGTGGCCATCATTGCCTTCTTTTTGAACTTCCGGGTGCCTTTCTTTAGTTGAGGGCATTTAGATTTAAAGTGACCCGGCTTTTTATATTCAAAGCAAATAACTTCTTTTTCTTTGTCCTTGTCCTCATCTTTTCTTGCAAAGGGCTTTTTCTTTTCAAACTTCTTCTTCTTCATGAATCTTTTAAATTTTCTTGTGATGAGTGTCATGTCCTCATCATCACTTTATCTTCAGATTCATGAGGCTCTTCCATATATTCAGAAATCTTAAGAGCCATAGTTCTCTTCTTCTTTGACTCATCATCATCAACATGTTGCTTAATTTGAAGCTCATGAGTCATCAAGGATCCCAATAGTTCTTATAGGGGTAGGGTACTTAGATCCTTTGCCTCTTGTATTGCAGTCACTTTAGCTTTCCAAGTCCTAGGCAAGGAATGCAAAACCTCTCTCACAAGATCAGAATTATCATAAGATTTACCAAGACTTTTTAAACCATTAACTATATCAGTAAATCTTATAAATATATCAGGAATAGATTCACATGCATCCATTTTAAACAATTCATATTTATGAACTAGCATGTTAATCTTGGATTCCTTGACTTGATTTGTTCCCTCATGGGTAACCTCAAGTCTATCCCAGATTTCCTTAGCAGAAATGCAAATAGATATGCGATTGAATTCATTTGCATCTAATGAGCAGTATAAAACATTCATTGCTTTGGCATTGAGTTGTGCCAATTTTTTATCATGTTCATCCCATTTCATTTCCAGTTTAGGAATCTCCATGCCATTAACTCTAGCAGTGGGTGTGTGTGGTCCATTGACTATAATACTCCATAGATCATAGTCAAGTGCTTGAATGAAAATTTTTATTCTAGCCTTCCAATAATCATAGTTTGAACCATTAAATAAGGATGGTCTATTAGTAGATTGGCCTTCGAAAAAAGATGAACCAGCTTGAGTTGCCATGTGGATCTTTGACTCTTGATCGTTTGATCAAATCAAATGAGCACTAGCTCTGATACTAATTGTTGGTCCAGATAGCAACCCAAGAGGGGGGATGAATTGGGTTTTTCAAAAATTTAAACTCTTTTGAAAGATAACCCCCAGCAAAAATAAAAACTTAGATTCACACAAATTAAAACTGAACAACCACAAATAGAGAGTTGAAGATAAAGAGATAATCATGGCAAACACAGGAGATTTTATAGTGGTTCAGTGTACCTACACCTACGTCCACTCCCAAGTACCTCTTGGGTCCACACTATAATCAAACTAATTACAGCAGAGTTGTTTTGCAAGCTCACAACTCGAACTTGTTGTTTTCCCGGGTGTACAACGAACCCAACTGATTTTCAAGGCTCACCAGCACAAAACCTATCACCACAAGCTAATGCTTGCACAAGGCTAACAGCCTCAACTGAATCAATCACTAGATTGACCCAGCAAACAATATTTGTTTTTACAAGATAAACAGCTCCTTCAATGAGCAAATATACAATAATGAAACAATAATAAGAGGGTAGGAATCAAAGTCTGATTTGTAGATCTTGGTGGCTTCTTCCTTCTCTTCCTTTGAATGGATCTTCCTTCAAGATGCTCTTGAGACTCAGAAGATCAGAAAACTAGGGCTTCTTTCTTCTCTTAAGATTACTTCGAAATAGAACAGCAAAAGCTTGGAATCTCTCTCTCTTCTTTTGGGGAATCAGTATGATCTTTCCTTACAAGTTTTTCCTCTTTTCTTTTCTGATAGATCTCAAAGATATGACTCTATTCTTTTCTTTTTGCCTCTCTTGTCTCTTCTTTTGGGATGCAACAAGCCATCTTCTTATAGATCCCAATTAATCCATAAATAGTTTGAAACTATCAATTAGAAACAAGTGTAAGAAGGATTAGATCCATAAATAACAATAGCCGTTGGGATTAAAATAGATAAAGATAAAGTTTAGAGTCGTTCTGACAGTTCTGGAGCCGTGTCGGACATTCTGGAGTCGGCTCTAACTTTTCTGGAGTCGGCTCTAACTCGAAATTCTTTAATCCGCTCGATCTGGAGTCATCTTTGACTTTTCTAGGGTCGACACAAAATTCTTCTGGAGTTGACTCTAACAGTCTGGGAGTCGACTTTAAGTCATGGTCTGAAAAACCATCGTTCTGTCTTTTCTATTGGAGTCGGCTCTAACAGTCCCGGAGTCGACTCTAAGTCTGTGCCATTTTCCGGAGTCGACTCTGCGATTCCATGTGTCGACTCTAATGTCTGTAATCTTACCTTGACATTAGATTCAAACCAGAACTTGATTTGACTCTTGATTTTGATTATCAAGTTGACTTATAATCTGAAAAACTTAATCAAAATCATTAGTAACTTCAAATGTTATACTCAAATAGTTTTGTTAATCATCGAAATCCTCAATTGGGTCAACAGATTCTTCGAAGGGAGCTGAGGTCTGGAGCAACAACACTCACAACTCCTCCATCGCTTCAGCCAGTTTTTGCGACGATGGGAATCTTGTTCTCTTGAATGCGCGCAAGGATGTCGTCTCGCAGAGCTTTACCACTCCTTCGGATACTCTTCTTCCAGGCCAGAACCTTACGATTTTTTATCAGCAAAATCCAAATAAGATGGCGGGTTGAAGTAGGCCGAAGGGAAAGGGCATTTTCATCTTCACACCAATGGTGAAAGGCTAACGACTTTTAATGGATGTACGATCAAAAAGTAACATTATCCCCCTGCTATTCTGTCCCATCATGTCAGGCCACATGGGATCCATGTGGACCAATAGGAAGGAGCGGTGCAGCCCACGTAGGACTTGCTGCACCGGGGGCGGTGTACAAAGTCTTTTCCTTTTTGGATGTTTAATTGCAAGGAAAAGACTTTGTACACCACCCTCGGTGCAGCAAGTCCTACGTGGGCTGCACCGCTCCTTCCTATTGGTCTACATGGATCCCATGTGACCTGACATGATGGGATAGAATAGCAGGGAGATAAAGTTACTTTTTGATTGTACATCCATTAAAAGTCGTTCAGCCTTTCACCATTGGTGTGAAGACGAAAATGCCCTTTTCCTCCAGCCTACTTCAACCCGCCATCTTATTTAGATTTTGCTGATAAAAAATCATAAGGTTCTGGCCTGGAAGAAGAGTATCTGAAGGAGTGGCAAAGCTCTGCTAGATGACATCCTTTTGCGCATTCAAGAGAACAAGATTCCCATCATCGCGGAGACTGGCTGAAGCGACGAAGGAGTTGTGAGTGTTGCTGCTCCAGACCTCAGCTCCCTTCGAAGAGTCGAAGAGAACGAGACCTTCGGCCTTATTGAGTTGAAGAAACGAATTATATCCGATAGAAACATGAGCGCCGGCAACCCATACAGGCGCCTGCTCGGAGGACGGGATCGATCTCGAGTTGAAGCGAATGCCGACTTCATACTGGTTAGGTTCGTCAGGGCGGCTAAAGAACTCCAATGCAAAGTTCCCATCGGGGAGATCCAAGAATCATGCTTTGCAACCGAAAGCTTAGAACCAAGAGGAATTTCCCGAGCTTCGATATGAAAGAAGATAGTGGAACAGAGTAAGAAAATGGGGAACCAAAATAGGGTGTCGTGGGTTTTTGAGCAGGGTTTTGAACTAGAGTGTCGTGGGTTTTGAACTGGGGTGTCGTGGGTCTTGAACTGGGGTGTCATGGGTCTTTAACTGGGGTGTCATGGGTCTTGAACTGGGGTGTCGTGGGTCTTGAACTAGGGGTGTCATGGGTCTTGAACTATGGTGTCGTGGGTCTTGAACTGGGGTGTCATGGGTCTTGAACTAGGGGTATCGTGGGTCTTGAACTGGGGGTGTTGTGGGTCTTAAACTAGGGTGTCGTGGGTCTTGAACTGGGGGTGTCATGGGTCTTTAACTGGGGTATCATGGGTCTTTAACTGGGGTGTCATGGGTCTTGAACTAGGGTATCGTGGGTCTTGAACTGGGGTGTCATGGGTCTTGAACTAGGGTGTCGTGGGTCTTGAACTAGGGGTGTCATGGGTCTTGAACTAGGGTGTCGTGGGTCTTGAACTAGGGTGTCATGTGTCTTGAACTGGGGTGTCATGGGTCTTAAACTGGGGTATCGTGGGTCTTGAACTAGGGTGTCGTGGGTCTTGAACTAGGGTGTCATGGTCTTTAACTGGGGTGTCATGGGTCTTGAACTAGGGTGTCGTGGGTTTTGAACTGGGGTGTCATGGGTCTTTAACTGGGGGTATCATTGGTCTTGAAATAGGGTGTCGTGGGTCTTGAATTAGGGGTGTCGTGGGTCTTGAACTAGGGTATCGTGGGTCTTAAACTGGGGTGTCGTGGGTCTTGAACTAGGGTGTCGTGGGTCTTAAACTAGGGGTGTCGTGGGTCTTGAACTGGGGGTGTCGTGGGTCTTGAACTAGGGTCATGGGTCTGAACTAGGGTGTCGTGGGTCTTGAACTGGGGTGTCATGGGTCTTGAACTGGGGATATCGTGGGTCTTAAACTAAGGTGTCGTGGGTCTTGAACTGGGGGTGTCGTGGGTCTTTAACTGGGGTGTCATGGGTCTTGAACTAGGGTATCGTGGGTCTTGAACTGGGGTGTTGTGGGTCTTTAACTGGGGTGTCATGGGTCTTTAACTGGGGGTGTCATGGGTCTTGAACTAGGGTATCGTGGGTCTTGAACTGGGGTGTCATGGGTCTTGAACTGGGGGTGTCGTGGGTCTTGAACTAGGGTATCGTGGGTCTTGAACTGGGGGTGTCGTGGGTCTTAAAGACCCACGACACCCTAGTTCAAGACCCACGACACCCCCAGTTCAAGACCCATGACACCCTAGTTCAAGACCCACGACACCCCCAGTTCAAGACCCACGACACCCCAGTTCAAGATCCACGACACTCTAGTTCAAGACCCATGATACTCCCAGTTCAAGACCCATGACACCCTAGTTCAAGACTCACGACACCCCCAATCAAGGCCCATGACAAGGCGTTGGTGGACAAAGGAGTCGTCGATCAGCACCAGCTCTCTGAATACTTCTTCGCCTTATTGAGGAACCAGAGCGATGCAGTGAATGAAACGGCACTGAGGCGTGTCTGGTCTTACGATGCCCCTGTTTTCGATGCTCGCAGAAGGTTGAAGTTCGTCTAGGACTGGCTGCTAGATCAGAACCCCGAGTTTCTCCTCAAGAGGTCCAGGTCTTCTGAGGACGACGACGGAGTGGAGGTGAGGAGGTTCGTGATAACACGCGCCAAGGCATACTGCCTGCCTCCGGAGCTAGAGGAGTATTTTCCTAGCTTTTTCTTCGAACCAGCTCAGGGACCGCTCTGCGCGCGTGGTTCTTCGCGGAGGACGGCGGCACGAGCGCGGTGACCATCAGAAGTTGGATGGGGAAGTTTGGAGGTAGAAGCATGGCAAAGTCTGCGGCGAGAATGCGACAGTGCCTTTCGTCCATGTATGCCACGGTGGATGTGCAGCCGAGCCAGGTGAATCCATCGCTTCCAAATATTGAAAGAAACGGATACATCAGAAGGATGACGCCAGAGCTGGCGATGGAAGTAGCGGAAAGGTTGCAATTAGGAGAGAACCCCCCCTCTGTCTACCAAATTAGATATGCCTACTGCAAGGGGGTTGTCGTTGTTTGGCCGGGAGATGAAGATGCAGGGATCATCCGGCTGTCGCTGAGGCCCAGCATGAATAATTGGCGTCCGGTCACACAACTTTTGAGGTTGTATCTTGGACAAGGTTCCAGCCAGGATTCCTCAACCGGCAAATCGTGACCCTGCTTTCATCCTTGAAGGTCATGGATGACGTATTCGCCAGAATGCAAGATTCCATGGTTTCTAGACTAAACCAAATGCTTGTAGACGCTGACGTTGCGTATGATGTCGTTGCCAGCTCGTGTGCCGCCGAGCAAGGGATGTAGCAGCTATGATGCTCGGTGCTGGCTTCAGACCTCATACGGTCAGCGCAGCTCGGAGATCTTTTGATCAAGACCAGATTATTCGTTCCGAAGGGAAGATGGCTGATGGGCTGCCTTGATGAGCTCGGGGAGCTGGAGCAGGGACAGTGCTTCATCCAGTCCTCTGTTCCTCCATTAGGCTGGGAACGTTTCCGAAAGCAAAATGGAAGATTTTATGGAACGAGGATAAGCAGACTGGTGATTTTAGGCGCTGTAGTCGTAGCCAAGAACCATCTAGGAGATATACGGATCCTCCAAGCCGTCGATGTACCTCTGTTCCTCCATCTCGTTGATTGCTTGGTGTTCCCACAGAAGGGAGACAGGCCCCATACAACCCACGACACCCTAGTTCAAGACCCACGACATCCCTAGTTCAAGACCCATGATACCCCCAGTTAAAGACCCATGACACCCCAGTTCAAGACCCACGACACCCTAGTTCAAGACCCATGACACCCTCAGTTCAAGACTCATGACACCCTAGTTCAAGACCCACGACACCCCAGTTCAAGACCCACGACACCCCAGTTCAAGACCCATGACACCCCCAGTTCAAGACCCACGACACCTCTAGTTCAAGACCCACGACACCCCAGTTCAAGACCCATGACACCCCCAGTTAAAGACCCATGACACCCCAGTTAAAGACCCACGACACCCCCAGTTCAAGACCCACGATACCCCCAGTTCAAGACCCACGACACCCTAGTTCAAGACCCATACACCCCTAGTTCAAGACCCACGACACCCCCAGTTCAAGACCCATGACACCCCAGTTCAAGACCCACGATACCCCCAGTTCAAGACCCACGATACCCTAGTTCAAGACCCACGACATCCCAGTTCAAGACCCACAACACCCCAGTTCAAGACCCATGACACCCTAGTTCAAAACCCAGGATACTCCAGTTCAAGACCCATGACACCCCAGTTCAAGACCCACGACACCCTAATTCAAAACCCACGACACCCTAGTTCAAAACCCTGCTCAAAAACCCAGACACCCTATTTTGGTTCCCCATTTTCTTACTCTGTTCCACTGTCTTCTTTCATATCGAAGCTCGGGAAATTCCTCTTGGTTCTAAGCTTTCGATTGCAAAGCGTGATTCCTGGATCTCCCCGATGGGAACTTTGCATTGGAGTTCTTTAGCCGCCCTGATGAACCTAACCAGTACGAAGTCGGCATTCGCTTCAACTCGAGATCGATCCCGTCCTCCGAGCAGGCGCCTATATGGGTTGCCGACGCTCATGTTTCTGTCAGATATAATTCGTTTCTTCAACTCAATGAGGCCGGAGGTCTCATTCTCTTCGACTCTTCGAAGGAAGCTGAGGTCTGGAGCAGTAATACTTACAACTCCTCCGTCGCTTCAGCCAGTCTCTGCGACGATGGAAATCTTGTTCTCTTGAATGTGCACAGGATGTCGTCTAGCAGAGCTTTGCCACTCCTTCGGATACTCTTCTTCCAGGCCAGAACCTTACAATTTTTTATCAGCAAAATCCAAATAAGATGGCAGGTAGAAGTAGGCTGGAGGGAAAGGGCATTTTCGTCTTTACACCAATGGTGAAAGACTGAACGACTTTTAATGGATGTACGATTAAAAAGTAACATTATCTCCCTGCTATTCTGTCCCATTATGTCAGGCCACATGGGATCCATGGACCAATAGGAAGAAGCGGTGTAGTCCACATAGGACTTGCTACACCGGGGACAATATACAAAGTCTTTTCCATAACTGCAAAGAGCCTGTAACTTTATTGGGAATCAAATATTCTGTCATAATCATGCACTACCAGCTCCTGAGTTAACTGATGGATCTAGGGGTGTTGGATTAGATTTATTTATCAATTTTTATGGGAAATTGCAAGAGATCAGGAGAGTATTTTTACTGTATCATACAGCTTGGCAGATATTACCATCAAGCTTTCGCTTGGACGGTATCAATCCCTTGCAACTCGGACTGCATGGTTGGGAGGGGATGCTATTCTAATTGAAGCCATGATGGGGACTAATTTCTCCTCCGTTGGTTGTTCCGTCTCCCCTCTTCTAGTCATGGTTCCGGATTTGACTGAGAAGGTCCGTCTTCCCCGACGAGCTGCTCCGGCTTCCGGCTTCAGATGGGTTTCCTCTTCTCCTTCTTCGTCGGAGGTGGAGAAGATGGAGTCAATCTTTCCTGAGGTTGTCCAGATCCCGATCCCTCAGCTGGAAGCGGAGGCGGCTGGTTGGAAGCAGAATGCTGTGATGGCCCGTTCCTTCTCTCGGTGGGTGCCGGCTGAAGCTTATATTCGTGAATTTAGGCAAGCTAGGATCGCTGGAGGAATCGTCCCAGTCTCCTTGGCTTTCCGGTGTCATCTCTTTCGTTTTGAAGACTCTCAGGCAGTCGAGATAATCCTTAATCGGCCGTGGGTGATTAATGGCCAAATTATAGGCACAGAAGCATGGCGCCCGAATTTCTTCCCGAACGAGCAATCCATCTCCTCTGCTCTGGTTTGGATGAGATTGCCGAGCCTGCCTATGGAGTTCTGGAAGGAGGATTTCCTCAGATCCATCTCAGAGCAAGCGGGTTCCTTCTGCTTTGTTGATGCTGCGACGGCGTCAAGGAACAGGGGAGGGTTTGCTAGGGTGGCTCTGCGTGTTAACCTCCGTCATCCCCTCCGCCCTGGGACTAGGGTTCAGGGCTTGAATGGACCCTTTTGGCAGCCGTTCGTCTTCGAATCCTTGGAAGGATTCTGCCCGAAGTGTGGGTCTTTGCATCTGGAGGGACCCTGTGCGTTGGAGGCTAAGGCTGATTCGGAGGACTCCGCCAGCAGCTTCGTCTTCGGATCGTGGATGGCTGCAGTTCGTCAACGGAGGCAAGTTGAGGATCCCCTGCGTCAAGCTCAGCATGGTGTCTCAGGTCCTCGTCCTTCTCCTCTGCCTGGTTCTTTGGAGCCGAGAGTGAAGGATGGATGGAAGACCCCGGTGAAGTTGGGACGTCGAGTTCTTCACGGCTCAGGAAATTCTAGTTCTGATTGCAGCAAGCCGGGAGAGTCTTCGGACTGCCCTGCTTCAGCTTCAGAGGCTTTGCCAATTCCCTTGGTGGCTGATGAATCTATTGCTAAGCCTCAGAGGAAGAAGAAAGTGGCTAAGGGAATGAAGCTCAATTCTTTGCCTCTGGTGGCCGTGCCGGTCTCTTACCAGCGTGCCGTTTCAGCTGATACTGTGAAAGGGAAAAACAAAATGAATCACAGTGGCCTCTCTGAAACTTTTTCATCCCAATCCCTAATTTTAGTAAATCCATTTGCTTCATTGGCTTTGGATCCTCAAGTTGATGGCCAGATGGAAATTAGGGTGAAGGGTTCGGGGCCTCTTAAGCGGGCTCGTACTGTTGAAGGAATGCCCCCCAGATCTATTTCCAAACTGGAAAAGAAAAAAGGGAAAGATAAGGGAAATTTGGCCAAAAGTCAAAAGGATATCAATCCTTGCCTACAAAAACTGGCCCAGTCTCTTTGTTGCTTGGAACCGATTCAGGTGCTGAATCATATTAATCTTGATAGGCCTGTAGACCAGGAGGGTCAGGCTACCGAGGTAAACCTTAGGGGCCAGGGTTCAAGTCTCATTGAGGCAGATTCTGGTGCCATGCAGGTCAGCTCTCCTCAGAATGCTGACAGTGAGATGGTTGAGGACCAGGAGGTGGTCCAAGTTAATTCCAGTTAATCTATGAAGATTTTAATTTGGAATGTTAGAGGAGCTAATAAGCCTTCTTTCCGTTCCTCTTTTAGTAGATTGATTCAGAAACATAACTTTGATATATGTGTTCTTTTAGAAACTAGGCTGTCTGGTGAAAGTCTAGTTCGTTTTCAGAGGCAGATTGTCTGGTCCTGGTCTTCATATGCGGTGGAGGCAGTGGGGCAGTCTGGAGGTATTTTGGCTGTTTGGCGTGACTCAGCTGTCACAATTGAAGCTTTCCATCAAAGTAGTCAACAAATAAATCTTGCTGTCTCTGAAGGGAACTCTGATCCCTGGATCATATCGGCAGTCTATGCCAGTACGGATTACCGTGAGCGTCGTACTCTCTGGTCCGATTTGACTGCCCTTATAGCTCAAGGAATTCCTTCCATTATTGCTGGTGATTTCAACTGTATTACCGAAGCTAATGAGAAGAGAGGGGGTAGGCCAGTTACCAATTCAACTGATATTAATGAATTTAGATCATTCATTGGATCCACTGGGCTGATGGATTTGGGGTACTCGGGACCTCAATTTACTTGGTGCAATAACCGTCAGGGGACAGCTCGTGTTTGGGAGAGAATTGACAGAGCTCTGGCAACCCCTCAGTGGCTCCAAAAATTCCCAGCTGCCACTGTCACTCACCTTTCGAGGATTGCCTCGGATCACTGCCCTATTCTGATTTCCCTGGAGGATGTTCTTCATCAGAGGAAACAGTTTCGTTTTGAACGATTCTGGACAGTCCACTCTTCTGCTCGGACTATCATTTCCCAGATCTGGCACCTTCCCATCAGGGGTAATGCAGCCTATCGAATTTCACGTCGTCTTATTTTGGCCAGTCGAAGACTTTCCAGATGGAATAGACTGGAGGTTGGGGATCTAGTCAGGCAAGTGGAGATGGCTGAATCCGTTATCAGCGCATTCAGACGAAGGAGGACCTCGATGGATTTCTTTTGCCCTCTGATCTCTCCTTGCTGCGAGAGAATCTTGCTCGTCATCACTTCCTCCTTCGACAACAAGAGTTATATTGGAGGCAACGATCTAGAGTCCAGTGGATACGTGAAGGGGATCGTAATACCAGATTTTTCCATCAGGCTACTTTGAAGAGGCGGGCAGCCAACAGAATTCGACGGTTAGTGGATGATGAGGGTAATCATCAGGAGGATATTCACCATATCCGTTCTCAGCTTCTTCATTTCTTCCATTCAAGATGGTCTGAAAGTTTGGGCAACGGGATTCCGGTTACCCCGGTTTCTGATACCCGGAAGGTATCCTCTTCGGATAACGCCCTTCTTATTAGGCCTGTTTATGCGGAGGAGGTCCGTCAGGCTCTTTGGGATCTAGGTCCGGATAAGGCTCCTGGACCGGATGGATTTCCGCCTTTCTTTTTCGTCATTACTGGGATATTGTTGGTCAGGAAATGGTTCAGGCTATCCAAAATGTATTCCAATCTAAGCAGATTCCTGAGGATTGGAATCGCACTCTTATTACCCTAGTGCCTAAACGCCCAGACACTTCTCTTCCTCAGCACTTCAGACCGATTAGCTTATGTACTACTATGTACAAGATCTGCGCTCGTCTCTTAGCTTCTCGTCTCCGGGCGGTGATCCCCCATATTATTTCAGAGGAACAAGGAGCGTTTATCAGAGGTCGTTCTATCTCGGACAATGTTCTTATCACTCAGGAGTTTATGCACGACCTTCATAGAGCCCCTGTTAGAAGGTGTCTTATGGCCATTAAGCTTGATATGGAAAGGGCTTATGATAGACTGAGTTGGAACTTTTTATATCGCTCTCTTCAGGGTTTTGGTTTTGATGAGAGGTTTACTGAATGGGTTATGGCTTGTATCCAGAGGCCTTCCTTTTCTTTGATTATCAATGGGAGCCCGACTGAGTTTTTCAATCTTCGGTTGGATTACGTCAGGGATGTCCGTTATCTCCCCTTCTGTTCATCATGGCTGCGGATGATCTCTCTCGTGCTCTCCATTTAGCTCAGTACAACCAGAGGATTGTCCCTTTCAAAATGGGGGATGCGGGTTTTTCCATCTCCCATCTTTTGTTTGCGGATGACTGTATTCTTCTGGGTCAGGCCACTACTGAAAATGCGGCTTCCTTCGATTCCATTATTCAATGCTATTGTCAAGCTTCGGGTCAGAAGGTCAATCTTCAGAAGTCGTCTATTTGTTTTAGTCCGAAGACATCCAGACTTACTAGTGAAGCTATCATTGATCGGCTGGGCATCACTACTCAGACTGATCGCTTTATGTATTTGGAGATCCCCATGACTGGCAGACGCCCTCGATGCTCTGATTTTGAGGACCTTGAGAGGTGGGTTCGTCAGCGTATTGATGGCTGGCAAGTCACTGATCTTTCTATGATGGCTCGGATCACCATTATTCGGTCCGTTCTATCTTCCCTTCCGCTCTTTATGTTATCAAATACGGCCATCCCGACTACTTGTTTGAGGAGGTTTGAGAGATGGATCAGAGATTTTTTATGGGCATCTATGCAAAATGGGCATGGTATTCATCTTCTTTCTTGGGACAAGATATGCATGCCTATTCATGAATGTGGTCTTGGGATCCAATCCTTGGTGGTCAGACGTCAAGCTTTACTGGCCAGACATGCTTCTCGTTTCCTTTTAGAGCCGCATTGTCTCTGGAGCTCGGTCATGCGGGCTAGATATGGTGATTGGAAGCCAGAAGAGCTCATTTCGTCGCCCAGAGGCAGCTCTTTCTTTTGGAAGGAGGTGTGCCAGGTTGCCGACACCATTCGGATGAATATCTCTTGGATGATTGGAGATGGTCATTCTATAGATGCCATTCAGGATTCATGGATTTCAGAGCTTCCACTGTCTCGATGGCCCTCATTTTTTAGCACTGATATTCCAACTGATATGAGGGTTAAGGATCTGATTTCATCTGTCCCCCCCTCCTGGAACACCCCTATGGTGACCAGTCTTTTTGGCAAGGATCTTTCTCAGAGGATTCTATCGATCCCTCTTATCTCATGCCCCTCCGCTGATATTAGGCTTTGGCAGAGATCCTCCCTCACTAGGGCCCCTCTCAGGGATCTTGTCAAGATTTTCAGGCCTCCGGTCCAGAGTACAAAGGATGCTGCGTGGATATGGAAGCTTCCCACTCTTCCTAGGGTTCAGCTCTTTATCTGGAAGCTTCTGTGGGATTGCCTACCGACGAGTGCTATGCTCTACCGTAGGGGTCTCCCTATCCAGCCGACCTGCCCCTTATGCGGTACGGAGGACGAGACTATTGATCATGCTATATTCAAATGCCTTAGAGCTAGAAGGATTTGGTATCTCATGGGTTATGTGTTCAAAGTGGATGTCTATGGTTCTCCTCGTCCTATCTTTCTCCAGGATCTCCGGACGGCTCCTCAGCACAATCGTGGCCTTTGGGCGATTACTGCTTACCAGATATGGCTATCTAGGAACCAGATTATCTTTTCCGAGGATTGTATCTCTTCTCATCAGCTAATAAGAAAAATTAGATCAATGTCCGTGGATTGTGCCAGTGCCCTTCATTCTGTTGGTTTTGATACATCTGGCCTCTGGGGTTCCCCTGCTGCTACGGCAGCGAACCGGCGTACGGTTTTTATTTTTTGGGAGCCCCCTCCTCCAGGTTTTGTTAAAATCAACTTTGATGGGAGTGTTCGCGGCAGACTTGCTGGTTCGGCCTTCATCATTCGTGGTCCACAGGGTAAAATGATAGCGGCGGATGGATTTGGGTCTCTGGACTTCTCTGTTCCCATGGCTGAGCTTTGTGCTGCATGGGCAGGTATTTCTTATGCGGTGCAGACTCTTCGAGCCCAGAGTCTTGTTATTGAAGGAGACTCTATGACTGTCATTCAGTGGATACGGAAAGATAAAGCTCCTGATGTATCCACCAATCCGATCTTAGCAGATATATGGACTATGCTTCAGAACGTGGATTCTGCCCAGATTTATCATGTTTTCCGTGAAGCCAACACGGCTGCTGACTGGGCAGCGACGACCGTGGCTCAGCATGTAGGATATAGGATATGGACTATGGGTGAACCATGTCCTCCTGTATTATTTCAAATTCTGCAATCTGATGTTTCTGGGCTGACTCATACTAGACTTGTATGATCGCCCGTCTTTAAAAAAAAAAAAAAAAAAACAGGCACTCAGAAATTTAATGTGTATAATTGAGGAGATGAATAAACTAGAGATAAGACTGGATGTATGGACGTGGGCCTACACGCGTGCGCAAGCTAAAGCTTTCGCCATCAAAGAATAAACATGTTCAGAAAAAAAAGATGTCTTACCACGTAAATAATCTAAATCATTCTTGGACTTGATTAAAGCATGTCTAGATGCTTATTAAAGCACGTCTATATGCTTAATGTTGGCCATTATATGTTGGGTTATGCCTCGGTTAAAATATATTTTTGAAACCAAATCAATTTATATTGATTTCTTAAAATTGAAGCCAGGCTAAATATTCTAGTAAACTCAATTAAGTTGAATCAAAAACATAATAATTTGATTTTGATTATCATAAGATTAGTTTTCATAGCAAATTTTAGGTCGTTAACTAGCACTTTAGCTTTTCACAATAAAATAGAATTATATTTATCATATAACTTAATTATTTACAGATGCATATAGCATCTTAATTTTAATTATTATACAAATGAAAGTTTATGTAATATATTCATACGAACCACTTTGATTTATATCGTTTTTTTTTTAATCTAAATAAAAAAAAACCTTTTATTTATTTTAAAAGCTTTTAAACTAAGATCAAACCCAAAAAAAATTAATTAATTAATTAATTGAAATAAAACTCACATCATGGTTTACACAGATTTTATAATTTAGCCCGTTTTTTGTGCAATGGGTGCGTGGAGAGATTATTAAGAAAGAAAACCAAAATAAAGTCATGGTTTTTCCGTGAAGTTTTATCAATATCTCGTATCTCATGCTTATCTTTATTTCTCACACCATTATAACGGATTTTCCTATTTTAAACCTATCTTGGACTCGCTCACGGACATCCTGATGGCGGCTTGATAACTGGGCGTTGTCTATCTTCTTGCGAATTGTCCTTTTCGTGGTTATCACTTATTTTATTTTTATAAAATTTAAAAAAACAAAATGTTCCTCAGACCAAGTGCAGGATCAATTGCAATGTGAAAGCAATCACCATGTGTGGGTGCAAGGAGGGCCGTGGAGAATTGGAACAGCGGAAATCTTCCAGTCATGCAAGAAAAATTGGGCAAAGTGAAATCATGCTCGGCTTTGTAGGACTATATTTTTTTCTTGATCTCGCAGTAGAAACGTTGTAAGATTATGTCCTTTCTTGATCGCTGATGCAGTCAGATTACCCTCCTCGAATGTTCGCGAGCATCCAATCACCTTCTTCGGTATGCCAAGGATCCTTTGGCGAGCTTCTCGCGGTCGAAAGCCTGCAAAAAGTCCCAGGGACCAAAGATTTCGGCAAGAACCTTTCGACGCTCAAGTCAATGCTCTGGGCAATAGCCATGAGCTTGAGAAAATTCAAAAGAGAGAGAGGCTTAGAGAAGAGCTCTCTGTGAACAAGTACGAGCGTTTAGGAGTGTTGTGTGTTGTAACCTGATCGGAATCCCTCTTATCCAATTTATTCATCTTTGGACTTTGTGTGGCTTGCTTAGGAAGCTTAGAGCCTTATCATCTAGTGATGAAATGAGTCACGTGAAGTCTCATAATGGACCATGACTTTTGGGGCTCATCTGGTCTGAGTTGTTGGGGCCTTACGATAAATGATGACTTTTATTGATAGAATGTCAGGGCTAATGTCTGTGTGATTTGAGGTGCTGCCACTTGTCAAAGCATTTAAGGTGATGACAGCAATAGTGAGGTTTATTTCTTGTGGTATGTCAGAGCTACAAGTGCTATCCTGTCAAATATGGGTGGTTGCAGTTGGTGGATCAAGTTCCATCAGATTGGTGGCTATAGTTGTTGGTGGGTGCTGCTTGAGTTGGACATTCCATCGAGTTGTCCTTGATGCTCTGTGCGGACAGTGACGAGATGTGTGGCGGAGCCAAGCACGTGGGTCCCATAATGTGGCCGTTAGGGTACTACTTGGGTGGTCACTGGAACCAGGTTGGAGTCACGAATCCATTGACATCCCAAGTGAAGCTGGAAGTACCGTGAGGAGACTCCGAGCGATGAAGGACTAGCATTCGGCAGTGTCGATGAAGCGAGCGTTATCTTCTCATGTCATTTCTAGCCTCCAGATGCGATGAAGGGAGGTGAGCCTAATGAAGAGGTTGGAGTCGGAGCAGAGAACAGAGAGGGAATAAAGTCTTCTGAGCTCCCAATTGGATCAGGAGCTATGGAGTCAGGACTAAGCCGTCCGTGGCCGGGAGTAGTCGAAACAGGGGGCCGTGGAGCCGGGCTTGGACGATGCTCCTAGAGTCGGGAACTATCCATGGCGGAGCTGGGATCCGAAGACCAGAAGCAGGCTGGTGCTGGATCCGAGAGCAAGTTGGGAAGCTAGGACGATTGGGAGCGTCCGGGAGTCAGGCCGCCTAGGATGGGGCCGCCCAGGATGAGGCCGCCTAGGATGGAGCTAGGAGGAGAAGCCGCCTAGGATGGGGCCACCTGGGAGGAGCCACCTTGGGAGGCCGCCAAGGAGCCGAGATGGATGCTGGAACTAGGAGAAACCATATGGAGCCGAGAAAGTCTGTCAGGAAAGATCGAAGGAGACGACACGAAAGATGGAGCCGGGGCTGGAATCTGGACTCGGGATGTCTCCTATCTTTCTTCTCTCTATCATATCTCCCGTGTCCGTTGTTAGAGAGAGAGAGAGAGAGAGAGAGAGAGAGAGAGAGAGAGAGGGGGAATGGAGCAAAAGCCATTTACTCCTTCCAACTTGTTCTCTCTTTTCACGATGATCTTCTGTATCTATTATCAGAGAAGACATGGATGACTGGGCATTTGTTGCTGCCGGAAGGATGGGCTTATTTAATGTCAACCGCGTCCTTTGATCGGGGCTTTCAAACTCTTCGGACAGAGCTAGCCAAGTAAAATAGTAAGGCCGCCTAGGAAGGCTGCCTAGAAATAGCCGGGATCGTCTAGAAATTGCTGGGCCGCCTAGGACTTGCTGGGGCCGCCTAGGAAATGCTGAGGCCGCTTAAGAAATGCTAGGGCCGAGAAGGATGGGCCAACTTGCTGAGGCCAAGCCCAGATATGGTCATTGTAGCCCATGGGATCAATTGGCCCCATCAGATGCCCTCCATACTCCTTGTGCTTGTGTGCCCTATATCTGCCAAGCGAAAAGAGTGTAGAACTTTTTACCTTTGTACCTATCTTTTCGTGCCAACTTTGGGCTTTGATCCCTTACTGGTGGAGAGATCTTTTTCCTTTTTGCATTGCTTTGAATAATTTGTGTCAGCCTTGTGTGGACTTTTTCCTACTCGAAGAACTCAAGAACTTTAAGCAATTTTGTAGGTAAGTTGATTACCTTTGACTGGTTGAGGGCAGTTAGTAATCCTCTCCCAACGCAGGGTCTGGAAGTGGATGTTCATCAACTATGAGCTGGGATTGATCTCTCCCGCTGTGAGCTGATTTGGGGCTTTTAATTAGCCAACGTTAGCCATTAGCCGTTGAGGCAAAGATAAAGCCACTGAGGCTGATAGAGCCGTTGAGGTTACAATAAAATCATTGAGGTTGTAATGATGCCGCTGAGACAGATATAAGGCTATTGGGGCTGAAATAAAATCGCCTCGGGGGTTTTGCGATCGGTTCGGGTGTTGACTCGGGGCCACCGAAACCATAGGACTTAAACTGCCTCGGGGTTTCTTGGTGCTAGCCCGGGGGTGTCTTTTGATCGTGGGGCCATCGAGGTCCTTTTGAAACTACCTCGGGGTTTCTTGGCTAGCCCAGGAGTCTGACTCGGGGTCGCTGAGACTATAGGACTTGAACCGCCTCGGGGGTTTCTCACACCGGCCTGAGAATATCCTTATGATCGCAGGGCCACCGAGGTCATTTTCTTTGTAACCGCCTCAGGGGTGTTCGGTCGGCCCGAGTGATTATTGAGAGGTTGAATGAAAAGAAACTTTTTCTCAAAGTGTAGTGTACTTAGCTTTCGTAGCTTTTTGCCTTTGCATTGTGTTTGGTGTCGATGTTGATTAAAGGCTTGAAAGCTTTTTCTTTGGAGAAATTTATTTTCTTCTTCTGATTTGAATACTTCAGTATGTTCGCGATGTTAGTAATAGTGCCCTAGGCCTATTGTATGGACATGGTATTTTGAATATTTATGAGCATTTACTATTATCATAATTTGCATGTTTATTATATAATAATGTCCTTGAATAATATTATTAATTATTCTAAATGTCTCTAATCGGTTATTGTTATGGGAATAATAATAAATTAAGATTAGTATGAAATTTGATTGATATTCATGGGATGAATATGTGTATGAGATACAAATCAAATTTATATGTATTTGTTGAGAACAAATATTAGACAAGACCCACCTTGAGATTAATACATGGATCAAAGTCATAAGTTAATCTCTAGTAGTTGTGTCATTAAATCCTTAGACCTGAGATTGCTATAGTTCTCAACATGAGGAATATTATATTTTGACATAATCAAACGTTGTCTTTAACCGGATGATTATAAAGATTATGCTTGAACATAATACGAATAATGTAGTGAGATATGAGTGATTAAGATGTAATTTGTCCCTCTTATTATAAGAGAGATATCTCTGGGCCCCTCGATGATTGAGACTGAGAAATGCATGGCCGTGCTCAAATGAATTGATGGAGATCAATATCATTTGTTTAGTCAATCTAATTGGGTTTCGAGAAATTAAAGATAGAGCAATATAAGGTTGACTTTTTCATGCCTTATATTCTATCAA
The DNA here is from genome assembly GCA_900491605.1 of Calamus simplicifolius. NCBI lineage: Eukaryota > Viridiplantae > Streptophyta > Magnoliopsida > Arecales > Arecaceae > Calamus > Calamus simplicifolius. The sequence continues at coordinate 47,275 of UESW01004042.1, forward strand.
GATATCATGTGGCAAAAGGATTATGTCATTAGCTACTTTAAGTTGTCTTGGAACGTGAGCTTTTTATTTAACTTGGGTAGTCATAATGTCTTGCTAGAGGCCGCTTATGACTTGTAGGATCAAAATGTGATTTAGGCCTACTGCCAACGTTAATTGAACCTATAGGATCGCACACTAAGAACGGACAATAATGGTTACGGTTTGTTACTCTCTATAGTAATTTAAAATGATGAGATTATTTTAAATTACAAATAATAATTAGTTATCATTTAGATTTGAGTTTAATTTTGAGAAAATTTAAATTCGTAATTTAAATTATGACAAGTAATTAATTTGTTATATTTTCTTATTGGATAAGGAAATAATCCATAAATATTTTTGGTTAAAAATATAAATTCTTATTTGGTAAGGATTAGGGTTTAAATTGTCATTATTTAAAAGGATTTATAAATAAATATAAATTAAAATCCTAGTTAACCAAAAACCCTAGTAGACTTGTATATATATATATATATATATATATATATATATATATATTTTTAATGTCTATTGGGGCATTTGAAAGGTCGTGTCTATTGGGGCATTTGAAGGGTCGTGTCTTTTGCCTTAAAAATAGATAAACAGAGAGTTGGAAACCATGGTTCATTTTTATGAAAAATGGACTTGTTGAACTAGCATTCAAAAACTATTTTGGTGTTTGTTCGTGTGTGGATACTTGTAGAGGGTGGTCATCTTTCTGAAGGCAGCACCTTTGAAGATCCGAGCAAATCTAACACAAGAACAGACGGATTATATACTGATCAACAAAAGGTAATGTTTCTCGTTTATCCTTCTTTCGTTTTTATGAAACGCATGTGATCCTTGGTGGGTTATGGAATATATTTATTTTGTTTCCGCTGCCATTTTATTCCAATTAGATTGGGATTTTCCATTCCGTAATCCAACAGGTGATCTGCCTCCAAGGGAAGCATGTCGACTGAAGGTGGGGAAGTGCCAGTGCCTTTGATTGGGCGGTTCAGGATTGTGGTGCTTGTTGGTGAGCTTGAAGGTACTTTTGCTGATGAGATTGAGCTTTGGGTTGCTCTTGCTAATAAGATTGAGCTTGAGGTTGCTCTTGCTAATAAGCCTCGGAGAGGTATGACGGTGGTGAGTCTCTCGCTGGGGAGATCTCCCATCAGATGGATGATGGTTGGCTTAAGCAGCAACTAAAGGAGAAGCAGAAGCTCTTGTTTGCTAATGTGTAGCCATAGAATATCGCTCCCGCAGCTTTTGGATAGCTGCCATTAATGCTTGGTTTTGCAGGGCGAGGGTGACATGATGTTTTGCTCAAATGGCCTGAGATAGTGGTGATGGTGAAATAGAGCTGGCCTTCTGTTGCTTAGCTCATTAAGGGTGCCCCCCCCCAGCATGATTGGCGAAAGCCTATTGGGCTCTTATCATCATCATCTTTTTTATCCATCATTTTGACATGAGGGGGACGAGGATCTGCAAGCTAGCATCGCTGACGATCCGTGCTCTACCCTCCTTCCTGGTGCACCAATCTGATGCAGCCAGATCACCCTCTTCGAACGTTTGCGAGCATCCGGTCACCTTCTCCGGCATTCTAAGGATCCTTCAGTGAGCTTCTTGCAGTCGGGAGCTTGCAAAAAGTCCCAGGGACCGAAGATTTCGATGGAGACCCTCCGACGCTCAAGTCAGTGCTCTGGGCAACAGCGGTGAGCTTAAGAAAGCTCGAAAGAGAGAGAGGCTTAGAAAAGAGCTCTCTGTGAGCAAGTATGAGCGTTTAGAAGTGTTGTGTGTTGTTACCTAGTCGGGGGTCCCTCTTACCCAATTTATTCATCTTTGGACTTTATGTGACTTGCTTAGAAAGCTTGGAGTCTTGTAATCTAGTGATGGAATGAGTCACGTGAAATCTCATGATGGACCATGACTTTTGAGGCTCATCTGGTCTGAGTGGTTGGGGTCTCATAATGAATGATGACTTTTGTGGATGGAATGTCAGGCCTGATGTCTGTGAGATTTGAGGTGCTACCACTTGCTAGAGCATTTAAGGTGATGGCAGCAATAGTGAGGCTTATTTCTTGGTGGTATGTCAGAGCTACAAGCGCTATCCCATCAAATATGGGTGGCTGCAATTGATGGATCAAGTTCCATCAGATTGGGTGGCTGCAATTGGTTGGTGAGTGCTTCATGACTTGGATATTCCATCGAGTTGTCCTTGATGCTCTGTGCGGACAGTGACGAGATGTGTGGTAGAGCCAAGCACGTGAGCCCTATAATGTGGCCACTAGGGTTCTGCTTGGGTGGTCACTGGAACTGGGTCGGAGTCACGAATCCACTGACATCCCCAGGTGAAGCTAGAAGTACCATGAGGAGACTCCGAGCGACGAAGGACCAGCATTTGGCAGCGTCGATGAAGTGGGCGTTATCTTCTCAGGCCATTTCCATCCTCCAGATGCGATGAAGGGAGGTGAGCCTGATGAAGAGGTTGGAGTCAGAGCAGAGAATGGAGCAGGAATAATGTCTTATGGGCTCCCAGTTGGATCGGGAACCATTGAGTCAGGACTAAGCCATCTGTTGATCCAATTATTGATTTTAATGATTAATAAAAGACATGAGTATATTTACTATATTTATGATAGATTTAATAAGTGTTTCAGGGATTAAAAATGTTTAATCAATCAAAAGGAATAAAGAAATAAGTTTTGAATCAAAATGTTAAAAGAATTTTTCAAAGTTCAGAACTTGGAGTCAACACCCAACTAGTCAGGAGCCGACCCCAAGGCGTATCAGAAGATTTCTGGATTTTTGGCACGGTCTGGAGCCGACAACCAAAGTTTTGGAGCTGACTCCAACCTGAGATACAGAGAAGTGTATTCTGTCTCAGTTTCCAGAGCCGACACCTGAGAGTTCGGGAGCCACATCTGAGTTTCTTGAGCCGACTCTAACCTGAGAACAGAGAGCGTGTTTTTATGGAAATTTCTGGAGCCGACACTTTTGGATTGCGGAGCCGACTCCCGAAAGCGATGAGCTGACACTTAACTTTCCCGGAGCCGACTCCTCAATAACTTTTTATTTGCTATTTTTGGATACCAGATTTGGAGCCGACACCTGAAAAGTTGGAGCCAACTCCAACCTGTCAGGAACGGATTTTCATTTATTAGAACGGACTCCAACGGTAAGATTTCTTTTTACCTAACCTCTAACAGCTATTTTTCTTTGTGTGTAGGAGTATCCAAGCATCTCACAACGGCTAGATTTCCACCTAAACTTGGATTAAGAGATATATAAAAAGGGAAAAACCGTCCGTTTAAGAAAGAAGAAAAAAGAAGAAAAATAGAGAAAAATAGACTGAAAAATCCAAAAAATCTTGAGGAAGAAATCAAAGAGGAAGACTCAAAGATCAAATCCATCAACTCCAGAAAGCTCAAAGAGAAATCCACAAGCTTCTCAAGTTTAAATCAAGGAGATTTCCATCATTAGAAGAAAGAAAGAAAAAGCCCCAAATCCTCAACCTCTCATCTACAAATTTTAGTGAAGAATCTGAGCTGAGGCCCTGATTCAATTTTTCAAAGGAGAAGAGAAAAAGAAGAAAAGCATACATTCAAAGAGCTTCAAACAGGCTTTTCTTATCCTTGTTTATTTTATTGTTTATTTGCTCATTTGAGGAGCTGCTGTATATTCAAAACTCTATTTTTCATTATTGTTTGCTAGTTCAATCGGGGGATTGAATTAGTGGAGGTAGTATACCTTGGTACAAGCTAAGGATAGCTTGTGGTTGGGTTGTGTGCTGGTGAGCCCAGAAAACCAGCTGGGTTCGTTGTGATCCTGGGGGAAACAACAAGTTTTGAGTTGTGAGCTTGTAAAACAACTCGACTGTAATCAAGTGGATTATAGTGTGGACCCAAGTGATACTTGGGAGTGGACGTAGTGTTAGATACACCGAACCACTATAAAATAATTGTGTTTGTCGTGCCTTGACTTTCTATCTTTCTCTATCTCTTCATTTGTGCTTTGCATTTATCTTGCACTCAATCTCATTTGTTTCACAGCACATAGTTTTAAAGAGTCAAATTTTTTTTAAAGAGCCCAATTCACCCCCCCCCCTCTTGGGTTGCCATCTGGGCCAACAATTGGTATCAGAGCTTGTGCTCATTTCTTGTTTGATCCAACGATCAAGAGTTAAAGATCCAAATGGCAGCTCAAGGTGGATCTTCATTTGCTGAAGGTCATTCTACCAATAGACCTCCTTTATTTAATGGTTCTAATTATTCTTATTGGAAAGCTAGAATGAGAATTTTTATTCAAGCTTTAGATTATGAGCTTTTGAGTGTAATCACTAATAGACCTAGCACACCCACACACATAGTAGATGGTTCAATAGTTCCTAAACCCGACAGATATTTGAATGAGAACGATAGGAAAATGGCTCAGCTCAATGCTAAGGCTGTGAATGTTTTATATTGTGCTTTAGATGCTAATGACTTTAATCGAATTTCTACATGTATTTCCACAAAAGAAATTTGGGATAGACTAGAAGTTACCCATGAGGGTACTAATCAAGTCAAAGAATCTAAGATTAATATTCTTGTTCATAAGTATGAATTATTTAGCATGGAACAAACTGAATCTATAACCTGCATGCATAGAAGATTTATTGATATTGTGAATGATTTAAAGAGTCTTGGCAAGACCTATACTAACTCTGAATTGGTGCGTAAAATTCTTAGGTCTCTTCCAAGGACATGGGAAGCAAAGGTGACTGCAATCCAAGAAGCCAAGGACCTCAACACCTTACCTTTGGAGGAGCTACTTGGATCACTAATAACTCATGAGTTGACCATGAAACAACATATAGAGGAAGACGTCAAGAAGAAGAAAAGAATTGCCCTCAAAGCTGCAGAAATTGAAAATAGTGGCAGTGATGAGGAAGATGATGATGATGAGGAGACTGCACTCCTTGCTAAGAAATTCAAAAGATTTATGCAAAGAAGGAGACCCTTCCACAAGAAAAAATTTGGAACAAAGATGGAAGGTGAAAAGAAAAAGAAAAGGATAAGGATAAAGAGAAAGACCCCCTCATATGCTATGAATGTAAGAAACCGGGGCACTTTAGATATGATTGTCCTCAATTGAAAAAGGGGTACAAGAAAAAGAAAAAGGCATATGTTGCTGTTGGGGAACGCGGAATACCCCCAAGATCACGGCTATAGCGTATATGAGTAATACAAAAAACTTTTACCGTTCTAATCTATGAGTACAAGATCATACCTTTAGATTTGAACTTTGGAACACTTTGATTCGATTGCTTGACCTCAACCTTTTAGCCTTCCGTCGTATTCTCAAAATACCTTCTTTCTCTCACAAGATGGTGGGATCTTTTGGCCGTCCTAGGGTTTCTTATTTTTTTTCTCCAAAAACGTTCTCAAAACCTTAACCCTAGCAACCAACTGAGAGGGTATTTATAAGGCTACAATAGGGAACAATAGGCAAATATAAAAAGGACTTTCCACGTAATTAAATCTTCCAATCCTACCCCGAGTTAGGATTCAATTACGTAAATTACAATTCATTCCACTAAAGAATTATAATTGTACTCCTAATCATATTCGAATTTATATTTTTGAGCCTTTAATATTAAATACTTATTATCTCCCCACGTTAAGATTACATATTTCCACCAATTAAATTTAATTACTGATAATATAATTTAATTAGCTTTTATTATCCTTGAGACCTATCCACTTAACTTATTTGATGTATCGGATTCAAAATTCACTTGCAAGATTTGATACAATCAAAACTTATAAGCTTCCTCAAGGGGATATCATCAATCCAATTTATCAGGACGTGGTTTCCTTCAACTATTAATATTCATCATATATAATGTTGTTGCCCAACCCACTGAGTTTATTGACTCATATAGAATCTCACTCTATGTAATCAAAGCAATAATCACTACATACACGTGTCTAGAAATAGAATTCGGATTAAGAGCATAAGTAATCATAATATTCATGAGTTTTAAATTATTTTATAAAGTCAGTATAAAATAATTAACTCAATGGGTCCTGTTCAATACACACAAAGTGTACTAGCACAAATAGTTAGAATAAACCATTCCCCGTGTCAAGACAGGCCTACTAAAAATTTGTGCTACAGTTCTACTGATGGTGTGTCCAATTCCATCTAAAACTGTGAACAATAAACTTGTATTCCAAAAGAACCGATGATCTAGTCTTCTGTGTGTAAGACGTACTCTACACACTAGATCAAATACTCTTTGTAAATACTAGACACATGCACATATATAGTAAATGGCATACATTGCTCAAAATGAATTCTTATTAAAATATAAAGACATAACATAAAGCATATCTTTTAGTCTATATCTCTATCAATCTCCCACTTAGACTCAAAGCAATGCTTGTACACATCTAACTCCCATGCCCTCTACATGTCTATCAAAAACTTTCAAAGTTAAACTCTTTGTAAAAGGGTCTACCAGGTTGTCCTCAGATGTAACCTTGGTCACTAGCACGTCACCTCTTTGCACGATGTCACGTATCAGGTGATACTTACGCTCAATGTGTTTAGTTTTCTTATGGGTCCTGGGTTCTTTCGAATTAGCAACTGCCCCACTATTATCACAATAAAGTGTAATAGGTAATTGCACTGAAGGTATCACACTAAGATCCAAAAGAAAGTTTCTAAGCCAAACAGCCTCTTTTGCAGCCTCAGATGCAGCCACATACTCAGCTTCCATGGTAGAGTCAGCAACACAAGTTTGCTTCACACTTCTCCAACTAATGGCTCCACCACCCAAAGTGAACACATATCCCGAGGTTGATTTCCTAGATTCATTATCTGATTGGAAGTCCAAATCTGTATATCCTATAGGCATAAGACTATCTGCTTGGTAAACTAACATATAATCTTTAGTCATTTTCAGGTACTTAATTATATGTTTTACTGCAGTCCAATGTTCTCGCCCAGGGTTAGACTGAAATCTGCTAACCATGCCTACGGCAAAACAGATATCAGGTCTAGTACATAGCATAGCATACATTAGGCTTCCTACTGCAGAAGCATAAGGAACTGCCTTCATACTTTCTATCTCTTCAGGTGTCTTAGGACACTGATCCTTAGATAGAGAAATTCCATGCCTGAAAGGAAGAAATCCTTTCTTGGAATTATGCATACCAAAACGGGTGAGAATTTTATCGATATAAGTGGCTTGAGATAAGCATATCATCCTTTGCTTGCATCTCGCAAAAGCTTGATCCCTAGGATGTGACTTGCTTCTCCCAAGTCCTTCATATCAAATTGTCCAGATAACCATACCTTGACCGAAGATAACACTCCCATATCATTTCCAATAAGTAAGATGTCATCCACATATAGCACCAGAAACACCAAAGTTTTTCCATCACGCTTCTTGTACACACATGACTTGTCAGGACTTTGATCAAAACCATAAGATTTAATAGCTTGATCAAAATGAGTATTCCAAGATCTAGATGCCTGCTTAAGTCCATAAATGGACCTCTTAAGCTTACACACCAAGTGCTCCTGGCCTTTTACTATAAAACCATCTGGTTGCATCATGTAAATGCACTCGTCAAGATTTCCATTAAGGAAAGCCGTCTTGACATCCATTTGCCAAACTTCGTAATCAAAATGAGCTGCAATGGATAAGAGAATCCGGATAGACTTAAGCATAGCTACTGGTGAAAAGGTTTCTCATAGTTGATCCCTTCTTTCTGAGTAAAACCTTTTGCAACTAGCCTAGCCTTGAAGGTTTCCACCTTCCCGTCTGCTCCTCTCTTCTTCTTATAGATCCACTTGCATCCGATGGGTTTTACTCCTTCGGGTGGTTCTACAAGATCCCAGACCTGATTAAAGTGCATAGACTCTATCTCTGATTTCATAGCATTTTGCCAAAGAGTTGCATCTTTATCCTGTAATGCTTCATTGTAGCTACTGGGTTCAGTATCCAGTTCATCAGAGATTCTGTCATATGACTCTCCAAGGAACATATACCGTTTAGGTAGATTTACAACCCTCCCACTACGACGAGGCACAACCTGATTGTATGTGCTTGTAGTAATACGATCTGACTCTGATCCTTGTGCTCCATCAACCTGCACTGGTTCTGAAACTGGTGCATTAATGGTATCCTTTTGTACCAGTTTAGGATCAGTTCGTGTTACTAAACTTCTCCCACTACGAATAGTTAATGGGAAGTTTGGGAACCCAATTTCTTGTGGTGTTTCTGCTTGTACTATTGGTATTAAAGGAGCCAGTCTAGTTTTATCGCCTCTCAACTCTTCTAGAGCAATTTTACTTTTGGGTTTGTGGTCTATAATATAGTCCTCCTCTAAGAATCGGGCATTGGTGCTAACAATGACCTTCTGATCCTTAGGACAATAAAATAAACCACCTTTTGTTCCTTTAGGATATCCAACAAAGAAGCATACATCTGTTCTTGATTCCAACTTATCTGGTTTGCCTTTTAGTACACGTGCTGGACAACCCAAACCCGAACATGTCTTAGACTAGGCTTGCGCCCAGTCCACAGTTCTGTGGGTGTCTTAGGTACTGACTTAGATGGTATCAAGTTAAGAATATATGCAGTTGTCTCTAATGCATATCCCCAAAACAAAATAGGTAAGTCTGAATAACTCATCATAGATCTAACCATATCCATAAGAGTCCTATTCCTTCTTTCAGCTACACCATTCTTCTATGGCATGCCAGGTGCAGATAACTGGGATTCAATCCCAGCATCTAATAAGTAATCTGTGAACTCCCTAAGAGGTACTCGCCACCACGATCGGATCGTAGTATCTTGATATTTTTACCATGACGGTTCTCCGTTTCTGCCTTAAAAATTTTAAATTTTTCAAAGCATTCAGACTTACGGCGCATCAGATAAATATACCCATATCTTGAGTAATCATCAATAAAACTGACAAAGTACTCAAAACCACCTCTAGCTTGGATGTTCATTGGGCCACACAAATCAGAGTGAACCAATTCTAATATCTCCTTAGCTCTATTGCCTTTGGCCGAGAATGGCCGCTTGGTCATTTTTCCTTCTAAGCAAGATTCACAGACCGGTAATGCCTCTACTTCCAATGAACCTAATGGTCCATCTTGAACCAGTCTAGAAATCCGTCTTAGATTTATATGACCTAGGCACAAGTGCCAAAGATAAGTTTGATTCATTTCAGAAGGATGTTTTCTCTTATATGGTCTATTATAGTTATTCACTTCATTTAGTTGCACAGTAGGAGAAACAGGATTAATAATATAAAAACCATCCACCAATGTACCAGAACAGATAAAATGTTTATTTTTCTTAATAACAACGGAGTCATTAAAATAAACTGAATATCCATCATCAACTAACTTAGAAACTGAAATTAAATTCCTTCTAATTAAAGGTACAAAAAAATAGTCCTTTAATATTAAAATTCTGTTTCTACTAAAAGAAAAGCTAAAATCTCCCACTGCAACTACTGACACTCTCGTGTCATCTCCCAGAAATATGTAAATCTCCCCATCACTTAGCTGCCGGGTCTGCTGAAACCCCTGCAAAGAATTGCAAACATGATTAGTGGCTCCCGTATCTACACACCAGCCACTGGTAGATAACACCACTAAACAATTTTCAACTACAAGTGAATGAGATATACCTCTAGCCTATTTCCTGGCAAGCCAAACTGGACATTGCTGCTTCCAGTGACCTGGCTGCTTGCAGACGAAGCACTTTCCCTTCTTTTTTATTTCCCCATTAAGCTGTGGGGCCTGATGCTGTTTCTTTTTCTGAACATTTTTCTTCTTCTTAACATGAGACTTCGAAGAAGAACCTTTTTCAGTAACCATAGCAACTGCAGGCTTCTTAATGAAACTCTATGCTACCTGAAGTTCTTTAAGTAGCTCTGCCAGTGAAAAATTCATTTTGTTCATAGTATAATTTAGGCAGAACAACTTAAAAGAAGCAGGTAGGGACTGAAGAATGATATCAACCTGGGTTTTCCCATCCATCTCCACTCCAAGGATCTCCAGTTCATTCAGAAGACTAATCATCTTTAGAACAAGATCCCTGACAGGAGTTCCTTCAGCCATATTAGTGTTCATTAGTTCTTTTATCGCAGTCTGCCTAGCCGCACGACTCTGATCCCCAAACATTTCTTTGAGGTTGAACATCATGTCATAGGCAGAGGGCATAGATTGATGCTGATGTTGCAGAACATTTGACATAGATGCCAACATGTAACACCGCGCCATCTCATCAGCCTTAATCCACTTACGGTAAGCTTGGGACTCCTCATCTGAAGCCCCTTCACCGGGCTCTGCGGGACAGACCTGAGTGATCACATACTTGTACCCTTCTGTAGTTAACACTATATCCAGGTTTCTTTTCCAATCAATGTAATTAGGACCAGTCAATTTGTTTTCTTTAAGTATCACAGCAAGTGGATTGAAAGAAGACATTTTAATCCAGAGAATCATTCATACATCAAATAAGATATAATGAGCAATAAACTTTAAATTCAAAATTATAAGTAGGGCCCCTCAACTACTACAAAATAAAAGAATTTGCCAGCAGCCTAGTACATTTTGAATAGTATGCCTCGATGGGAGGACGTCTACTACTCATCATTTATCTAGACATATAAAACATATTAATTTTACTATCTAGGTAAAAGGTAACATACCAAGTAAAATTAATTAGCTAGCTAAATTTGGTCATATAAATATTTGTAGTGACTCCGATGGGGAGGATACTAATATTTATACCTAAGTGTATACCATCACTCAATCCTAGATCCATTGTCCCATGGTGGATCCCTCAGATGGAGAGGTAATCCAACATTAAAAATTACTAGGGATTATTCTTGGTGAGCTGGCAATCAATTTCATCCTATGGGGAGGAAAGCACTAATGCCAACACGTGAAATTAACTACCTCAACAATAAACAAGTGATGGGACCATGGGATTTAAATGTGATTAATTCCCTCTCCCACTTAGTTATTTCAACAATATTTTAAGGGTTATAAAACTTGTGTTTGATTATCTTATAAATTCAAAATCCCATAGTAGTGATCGATATACATATATGCAACAAATAAAACTCTTAATTCCCTTAAATTAAAAAAAAATTAAATTAAAATTAGGAATAAATTTTACTCTCTAGTTGCCCATGTCACACTAGTCTTGAAATTTCGAATATATATATCAAAACACAAACAGCAAGTGATTATCCAATTAACCATGTTCTCCTAGTTATAGACATAAGAACAAAAGGATAAACAATCAAGTAAGCAACTTAACCAATATAAACAAGATAAATAAAATTCCTGTTATTATGGTCAAAATTCTTCACGCAAATGAAGATCCCCGTTGCACCATGATTGCTACTTTGCTCGACGATTTGCCGCTTCGCATACGGGGGTCTGGGGGCTGGCCCCCAGCGGGGATCGACCTTCGCGCTTCGGATTTTCCTTTAAAATCATGATCTGCAACGGATTCTCCTTAGAATCCTATTTGCAACGGATTCTCATTAGAATCCTATCTGCAATAGATTCTCCTTAGAATCATATCATGCAACGGATTCTCCTTAGAATCCTATCTGCAACGGATTCTCCTTAGAATCATATATGCAATGGATTTTCCTTAGAATCTTATCTGCAACGATTCTCCTTAGAATCCTATCTGCAAGGATTCTGCTCAGAATCCTATCCTGCCTTTTGCAGAGGTCTTCTTCCTCCATTAGAGCCGCACCAGATTACATAAATCCTATGCCTCCATGTAGGAGTTCACATGCTACGTATTTACAACCACAAAGCTCTCAAAAAACTGGAGCATACATGCTATGAAATATTACAATGATCCTACGCCTCCTTAAACCGAGTATACAAAACAGATCTAAGTAATATTAAATCAAAACACATACATTCATGTAACCATAATAACAGGATAGAAACCTATAAAACAACGTTAGCAGCAAGCATGATCTATTCTACACATGCATATACCGATTAATGAAGAACATGGCCGTATTATTCATATACAGTATCAGCCGTGGCTCTGATACTACTGTTGGAGAACGCGGAATACCCCCAAGATCACGGCTATAGCGTATATGAGTAATACAAAAAACTTTTACCGTTCTAATCTATGAGTACAAGATCATACCTTCAGATTTGAACTTTGGAACACTTTGATTTGATTGCTTGACCTCAACCTTTTAGCCTTCCGCCATATTCTCAAAAATACCTTCTTTCTCTCACAAGATGGTGGGATCTCTTGGCCGTCCTAGGGTTTCTTTTTTTCTTTCTCCAAAAACGTTCTCAAAACCTTAACCCTAGCAACCAACTGAGAGGGTATTTATAGGGCTACAACAGGGACCAATAGGCAAATATGAAAAGGACTTCCTACGTAATTAAATCTCTCAATCCTATCCCGGGTTAGGATTCAATTATGTAAATTACAATTCATTTCACTAAAGAATTATAATTGTACTCCTAATCATATTCAAATTTATATTTTTGAGCCTTTAATATTAAATACTTATTATCTCCCCACGTTAAGATTACAGATATCCACCAATTAAATTTAATTACTGATAATATAATTTAATTGGCTTTTATTATCCTTGAGACCTATCTACTTAACTTATTTGATGTATCGTAATTGTACTCCTAATCATATTCAATTTATATTTTCGAGCCTTTAATATTAAATATTTATTATCTCCCTATATTAAGATTACAGATATCCATCAATTAAATTTAATTACTGATAATATAATTTAATTGGCTTTTATTATCCTTGAGACCTATCCACTTAACTTATTTGATGTATCTGATTCAAAATCCACTTGCAAGATTTGATACAATCAAAACTTAAAAGCTTCCTCAAGGGATATCATCAATCCAATTTATCAGGACGTGGTTTCTTCAACTATTAATATTCACCATATATATAATGTTGTTGCCCAACCCACTGAGTTTATTGACTCATATAGAATCTCACTCTATGTGTAATCAAAGCAATAATCACTACATACACGTATCTAGAAATAGAATTCGGATTAAGAGCATAAGTAATCATAATATTCATGAGTTTTAAATTATTTTATAAAGTCAGTATAAAATAATTAACTCAACTGAGTCCTGTTCAATACACACAAAGTGTACTAGCACAAATAGTTAGAATAAATCATTCCCCGTAGTCAAGACAGACCTATTAAAAATTTGTGCTACAGTTCTACTGATGGTGTGTCCAATTCCATCTAAAACTGTGAATAATAAACTTATATTCCAAAAGAACCGATGATCTAGTCTTCTGTGTGTAAGCCGTACTCTACACACTAAATCAAATACTTTTTGTAAATACTAGACACATGCACATATATAGTAAATGGCACACATTGCTCAAAATGAATTCTTATTAAAATATAAAGACATAACATAAAGCATATCTTTTAGTCTATATCTCTATTAGTTGCAACATGGAGCGATAGTGAAGAATCCTCATCCGAGGAAGAACAAAAGGAAGTTGCAAACATTTGCTTTATGGCAAAAGAAGACGATGAGGTATATACCGAAACTCATGACTTTACCTTTGATGAATTGTTTGATGCATTTAATAAATTAGTTAGTGATTTTAAAATTTTAAAAAAGAAAAGCAAATTTTTGAAATATGATAATTTAAATCTTATCAAAGAAAATGATAAACTAACTCATGAAGTTGAAGAATTGAAATCTGAAAATAAGAATTTGTTAAAAGATAAAGAATCAATTTCTAATGAAAATGTTAGTTTAAGGAAAGAAGTTGATAAATATAAAAATATAGTTGATAAATTTACATATAGCTCTGAAAAACTTAATTTATTATTGAGTAATCAAAGAGCTGTATTTGATAAAGCTGGATTAGGTTATAGGCCTAACAAGAAACAAAAGTATGTTAAAAATTCTTTAGAAAAGAACAGGATAAAATGATGTTTCATGTTATTGTTGTAATAAGAAAGGACATAAAGCCTATGAATGCAATTTTAGAAAAATTAATAAGAACTTAAGTATTAAAGAAAAGAAAATATGGGTTCCGAAAGGAACAATCTTTGTTGCTACTAACCATGAAGGACCCAAGAAAGCTTGGGTACCTAAACAGAAAGTTTGATCATTTTGCAGGAGTGCCTTGCGGCCAAAAGATCAAAACAAAAGTGGTATCTTGATAGCAGCTGCTCAAGGCACATGACGGGTGACAAGGAGCAATTCATCTCCCTTGAAGATAAAAGAGGAGGAGTTGTTACATTTGAAGACAATGGTAAAGGCCAGATTATGGGATTTGGTAAAATTCAGATAACTCCATCCACTTTTATTGAAAATATTCTTTATATGGATGGTTTAAAACATAATTTAATTAGTATTAGCCAATTGTGCGATAAAGGTTTCAAAGTTTCATTTGAAGCTTCTATCTGCACCGTTTCTAATCCTATTAACAATAGCATTATATTTACTGGATATAGAAATGGCAATGTATACTTAATTGATTTGAACAATTTTTCTGCTAGTAATCATTGCTTAGTTGCTGATAATGCTAATGTAAATAAGATTGGATGGCTATGGCATCGTAGATTAGGTCATGCAAGCACACACTTGATTTCAAAATTGATTAGAATGGACTTAGTTAAAGGACTTCCAAAGTTAGATTTTAAAATAACTAAATTTGTGATGCATGTCAATTTGAAAAATAAACTAGAAACTCTTTCAAATTTAAAAATATTGTTTCCACTTCTAGGCCACTAGAGCTACTTCACATGGACCTTTTTGGACCTACTAGAACCACAAGTCTAGGAGGAAAGAAATATGGCCTTGTGATAGTAGATGATTATTCTAGATTCACTTGGGTATTATTTTTGGCTCACAAGGATGAGACTTTCTCAATATTTCTGAAATTCTTCAAGAAAGTCACTAATGAGAAAAATAACACCATAGTGTCTCTTAGAAGTGATCATGGCACATAATTTGAAAATCATTTATTTAAAATTTTCTGCATTGAATATGGCATTCACCATAATTTTTCTGCACCTAGAACACCACAGCAAAATGGAGTTGTAGAAAGAAAGAATAGAACTTTAGAAGACATGGCCCGTACCATGCTATGTGAAAGCAACCTACCAAAATATTTTTGGGCAGAAGCTATAAACACGGCATGTTACATCCTTAATAGAGCCCTAATTAGGCCAATTCTTAAGAAAACTCTTTATGAATTATGGAATAATAGAAACCAAACATTAGTTATTTTCATGCATTTGGTTGTAAATGTTTTATTCATAATAATGGAAAAGATAATCTTGAAAAATTTGATGCAAAATCTGATGAAGGCATATTCTTAGGATATTCAACAACTAGTAAAGCCTTTAGAGTATTTAACAAGAAATCCTTAATAGTAGAAGAATCTATTCATGTAGTTTTTGATGAGTCTTTAGCATCAAGTTCAGAAAAGATTGATGATGAGGAAGATACAAATATACTTGAAAGAGATTTTAAAAAATTAAATATAGATGTATCTTCAGATCATGAACAAGAAGCTAAAGATGATGATTCTCCTAGAGTTGATGTTATTGATACTAATCATAATGAGGTAGATCTTCCTAGAGATATATGCCTATGGTCATCCAAAGGAATTGATTATAGGTGATCCATCTCAAGGAGTAAGAACTAGATCATCTACGAGGAATATCAATAATCATCTTGCATTTGTATCTCAAATTGAACCTAAAACTATTGAAGAAGCTGAAAAAGATAGTAATTGGATGCTAGCTATGCAAGAAGAATTAAATCAATTTACTAGGAATAATGTATGGTCCTTAGTTGTTAGACCTAAAGGTCATTCAGTTATAGGATCTAAATGGGTATTTAGGAATAAAGCTAGATTAGTTGCAAAAGGATATAATCAAGAAGAAGGAATTGATTTTGATGAAACTTTTGCACCTGTAGCTAGATTAGAAGCAATTAGATTACTACTTGCATTTGCATGTCATATGAACATCAATTATTTCAAATGGATGTTAAAAGTGCATTTTTAAATGGTTTTATAAATGAAGAAGTTTTTGTGGAACAACCACCTGATTTTAAAGATCATGAATTTTAAATCATATTTTTAAATTACACAAAGCACTACATGGTTTAAAACAAGCACCTAGAGCTTGGTATGATAGGCTTAAGCAAATTTCTAATTGAAAATGATTTTTCTAGAGGAAATGTAGACAAAACCCTATTTTTGAAAAGAAAAGACAAAGATTATTAGTAGTACAAATATATGTAGATGATATTGTATTCGGTGCTACTAACAATCTTTTGTGTCAAGAATTTGCTAAGTTAATGCAGGGTGAATTCGAGATGAGCATGATGGGAGAACTCAACTTCTTCCTAGGACTTCAAATCAAGCAAAGCAAAGAAGGGATTTTCATCAACCAAACAAAGTACACAAAGGAAATTCTCAAGAAGTTTGGAATGGAATCAATCAAACCCCTTGGAACACCTATGAGTCCTTCATGCAAATTGGACAAAGATGAAGATGGTAAGAAAGTTGATCAAAAATATATAGAGGTATGATCGGATCTCTACTTTACTTAACTGCAAGTAGACCAGATATCATGTTTGCTGTTTGTTTATGTGCTAGATTTCAATCAGAACCTAAAGAATCTCACTTAATTGCTGTAAAAAGAATACTTAAGATATCTAAGTGGAACTAAAAATGTAGGATTATGGTATTCTAGAGACTCAACACTTAAATTTAATTGCATATTCTGATTCTGATTATGCTGGATGTAAATAGATAGAAAAAGTACAAGTGGTGCATGTCAATTCTTAGGAAGTAACTTAATCTCTTGGTTTAGCAAAAAGCAAAATTCGGTTGCATTATCTACTGCTGAAGCAGAATATGTTGCAGCTGAAAGTTGCTGTGCTCAAATCCTTTGGATTAAGCGACAACTTGAAGATTATGGCATAACACTTGATAAAACTCCTATTAGATGTGATACAAGTGCAATCAATTTAACTAAGAATCCAATACAACATTCAAGAACTAAGCACATTGAAATTAGATATCATTTTATAAGAGAACATGTAGCTAACAATGAAATTTGCCTTGATTATGTTAGTACTGAAGAACAATTAGCTGACATATTTATAAAACCTTTGAGTGAAGAGAGATTTTGTTATCTTAGAGGAGAATTAGGGATTTGTGATCCTTTGGAATGATTTTGAACCCCTAAGGAATGATTATCTAGATTTCAATCAATTTCTTAAGATTTCTCATGATTTTAAGGACAATTTATCTAGACATTTGAGCAATTTGATTCTCCACATTTCAAAAAATTTTTTAAAAATTTATTGATTTTATTTTGACAAGTTTCGGTTGTTTGAAACTCATTATTTTTCTCTGAAACTGTCAGTGGAGTCGACACCTCTCGATACCTTGTCTGTGTCGCTCTCGGTCTCTGACCTTGGAGCCGACACCTTAAGCGGAGCCGACTCCAGTTCGGCGCTAACTGTGTTAGCGACTTGGAGTCGACACCCGACTTTGCGGGAGTCGACACCTGGGCCCCAAATTGATTTATTAGGGCAGAGTCGACACCTTCTCATCCCACTCTTCTCCAAATCCTCCAAAAACCTCTCCAAACCTTCCAAAACCAAATATTCCTCAAATCAACCATTCCCTAAGATTCCTATGGCACCTAAGCGTAGGGGATCGGTCTTTGATGCTCCGTAGCTACAAGGAAGCGTACGGCTCGGCGTCCTTCCATGAACCTACTCCGAGCATGATTCTTCTTCAACTCACTTTGACAATCCTAGCCCCTCCTCTCCACAAGGTAGATACCTAGCTGGGCGAGTTATAACCATGGGAAGGAAGGTAGATTTTGATTTCTTTGAATCCGAGGGTTTTGCAATTGGTAGACAAATCAAGGAGCTCGGTTGGGATAAGGTATGTTCTTTGGATGTTCCTACTTATCCAGCCCTAGTTAAAGAATTTTACTTCAATTTATCTAGGGGAGATGGTGGAATAGTTAGTTCAGTAAGAGGGAAAAGAATTCATCTCACATTTCAAATTTTAGGAAATCTTTTAGGGATTTTGTCACTGGCTGCAAGCATTCACAGTGAGAGATCAGATGCTTTATCAAGGATGTTAGGAAGGGAAGTAACTGAGTTTGAGAAAGTTAGAGCAAATCAATTGCCCTTAAGCTTAGATGTTACATAATTTGTGGTAGGATCCTATTTCCCAAGACTGGTGTTTTGAGTATGTCTCAGAGCGAGACATTGTGATTATGGATAGTATTTTGATGGGTCAGCCAATCAATCTGCAGGAATGATGATATGGTATATGGCTGAGGCCGGGGGCAAGAGGAGATCTTCATTGCCTTATGGGATGGTCCTAACCATGGCATTTAGAAGTCAAGGAGTTGTTATTTCTGAGAATGAGCCATCGAAGAACCTAAGGCACACTGATTACTACAGCTTGGCTACTTGCACAGGATGGGTTTGTGAAAGTGGATGGAAATGGGAAAGAAAAGGTCATCTGGATGAGAGAGCAGCTGACATTAGGGCCACTGCACCTCTGAGGCAGGTCCATCAGTGAGGCATCCTCACCAGAGCCTAGCAGATCATCACCACCACCGGCACCTACTCCAACTCCTACACATGTACCACTGCCTATGTCATCCATTGGTTTTTTTGATATTCAGTTAGAATAGCTTAAAAGTTATTTGCTACTCAAAAGAAGAAATGAAAACTTGACAATAGTTTGATGAATTTAAGAGAAATGTTTATTCTTTGGATGAAGAGTTGCAAAATTGAATCCAACTTGGAGCCTCCGCAGAATCTTTAAAGAATGATCTCAAGAATATTTTGAAGAACTTAAAGATATTGGAGGAGATTCAGAAACATATTCCAAATGCAATGCAGAGCTTCAGGATAAAATTGTGACTGCATGTGCATTTGTTGATAGAAGACTAAAGGCTTTGTTCAAACTCAAAGTGAAGGAATGGGAAAAATATTAGAAGAATTGCAAAGACTTCTTAGAGCTAATTTTTGATTATCTTGTAATGAAGTTTCCTTGATGTTATGATGTAATGAAGTTGTTTAGTTGAAATTTGATGTAATGAAGTTTCTTTTGTAATATGATGTAATGCTTAACATTGTGAAGTGTGTAATGAACTTTTTGATACTTAATGAATATCATTTGATCTTTGAAGCATCTCTTAATTTTGTCATTTAATTTGAAACTTCTTAACCTTTTTGTTGATTACAAAAAAGGGGGAGAAGTAATTGATAGTCGTATATGCATTGAAAGTTATAAAGAGGGAGAAGTATTTAGTATTAATAATTGCATATAGGGAGAAGTAATTGACATATATGCATTGAAAGGAAGAAATTAGCTAATTAATTGATACAATTTGATATGATTGTTTAATTGGTATCAAACATTAAAAGTTTACTGTTAAAAGGGAAGAATAGATGTTAAATTGAGTATCATAGGGGAAGCTACTTCATTCAGGGGGAGCTTACCTATAAGAACTAAATATTTGAGAAATTTGATTTGAAAATCTTATTGTTTAATATGCATATACTCAATGTTTTTATAATCATCAAAAAGGGGAAGATTGTTGACCCAATTATTGATTTTGATGATTAATAAAAGACATGAGTATATTTACTATGTTTCTGATAGATTTAATAAGTGTTTCAGGGATTAAAAATGTTTAATCAATCAAAAGGAATAAAGAAATAAGTTTTGAAAATGTTAAAAGAATTTTTAAAGTTCAGAACTTGGAGTCGACACCCAACTAGTCAGAAGCCGACCCCAAGGCGTATCAGAAGATTTCTGGATTTTTGGCACGGTCTGGAGTCGACACCAGAGTTTCGGAGCCGACTCCAACCTGAGATATAGAGAAGTGTATTCTGTTTAGTTTCTAAAGCCGACACCTGAGAGTTCGGGAGCCGACACCTGAGTTTCTGGAGCCGACTCTAACCTGAGAACAGAGAGCATGTTTTTGGACATTTCTGGAGCCGACACTTTTGGATTGCGGAGCCGACTCCCGAAAGCGACGAGCCGACACTTAACTTTCCGAGCCGACTCCTCAACAACTTTTTATTTGCTATTTTTGGATACCCGATTTGGAGCCGACACCTGAAAAGTTGGAGCCGACTCCAACCTGTCAGGAATGGATTTTCATTGTCAGAACGGACTCCAACGGTAAGATTTCTTTTACCTAACCTCTAACGGCTATTTTTCTTTGTGTGTAGGAGTATCCAAGCATCTCACAACGGCTAGATTTCCACCTAAACTTGGATTAAGAGATATAAAAAGGGGGGAAACCGTCTGTTTAAGAAAGAAGAAAAAAGGAAAAAATAGACTGAAAAATCCAAAAAATCTTGAGGAAGAAATCAAAGGGGAAAGACTCAAAGCTCAAATCCATCAACTCCAGAAAGCTCAAAGAGAAATCCAAAGCTTCTCAAGTTCAAATCAAGGAGATTTCCAATTAGAAGAAAGAAAGCAAAAGCTCCAAATCCTCAACTCTCATCTGCAAATTTCAGTGAAGAATCTGAGCTGAGGCCCTGATTCAATTTTTCAAAGGAGAAGAGGAAAAGAAGAAAAAAGCATACATTCAAAGAGCTTCAAACAGGCTTTTCTTATCCTTATTTATTTTATTGTTTATTTGCTCATTTGAGGAGCTGTTGTATATTCAAAACTCTATTTTTCATTATTGTTTGCTAGTTCAATCGGGGATTGAATTAGTGGAGGTAGTATACCTCGGTACAAGCTAAGGATAGCTTGTGATTGGGTTGTGTGCTGGTGAGCCCGGAAAACCAGCTGGGTTCGTTGTGATCCCGGGAGAAACAATAAGTTTTGAGTTGTGAGCTTGTAAAACAACTCGACTGTAATCAAGTGGATTATAGTGTGGACCCAAGTGATACTTGGGAGTGGACGTAGGTGTTAGATACACCGAACCACTATAAAATCTTGTGTTTGTCGTGCCTTGACTTTCTATCTTTCTCTATCTCTTCATTTTTGCTTTACATTTATCTTGCACTCAATCATATTTGTTTCACAGCACATAGTTTTAAAGAGTCAATTTTTTTTTAAGAACTCAATTCACCCCCCCTCTTGGGTTGCCATCTGAGCCAACACCATCCATGGCCAGGAGCAGTCGAAATAGGGGGCCGTGGAGCCAGGTTCGAACGATGCTCCTAAAGTCGGGAACTATCCATGGCGGAGCTGGGATCCGAAGACCAGAAGCAGGCTGGTGCTGGATCTGGGAGCAAGTTGGGAAGCCGGGATGACTGGGAGCATCCAGGAGTTGGGCCACCTAGGATGGGGCCGCTTAGGATGGGGCCGCCCAGGATGAGGCTGCCTAGGATGGGGCCGGGAGGAGAGGCCGCCTAGGATGGGGCCGCCTAGGATGAGCCACCTTGGGAGGCCACCAAGGAGCCAAGATGGATGCTAGAACTGAGAGACCATCTGGAGCCGAGAAAGTCTATCGGGAAAGATCAGAGGAGACCAGAACGAAGGACAGAGCCGGGGTTCGAATCTGGACTCGGGATGTTCCCGGGCTTGGTTTGTGGAGACGAAAGCAACCGAGGAAGAGGCCGTGGCCAGAAGTGGAGCTGGGATAGGGCCAGAGCAGAGTTCGAAGGCGGGCCTCTCGTTAGGATCCATGGCGAGAAGGGAGCTGAAGTGGTATGGATCATCTCGTCACCGAAATGAGGACTGAGGGCACAACTCCAAGGTATAGCAGGGAGGGAGGGAGGGAGGGAGAGAGAGAGAGAGAGAGTGTGTGTGTGTGTGTGAATGCGGTCGTGTCCCCCTCTCCCACCTCATTCTCTTTCTCATGATGGCTTCCTGAGAGGGAGAGAGAGAAGGGGGGAATGGGGTCAAAGTTAGTCAAAGCCAAAGCCATTTGACTTGGCCCCCTCTACCTCAATTGCCTCTCCTATCTTTCTTCCCTCTATAGTATCTCCCGTGCCCATTGTCGAAGGGAGGAAGAGAGAGAGAGAGAGAGAGAGGGGGGGGGGGGGTGGGGAGGAAGGAAAATGGAGCCAGAGCCATTTACTCCTCCAACTTGTTCTTTCTCTTCATGATGATCTTCTATATCCATTGTTAGAGAAGACATGGATGACTGGGCATTTATTGCTGCTAAGAGGACGGGCTTATTTAATGTCAAACTGCGTTCTTTGATTGGGGCTTTCAAACTCTTTGGATAGAACTGGCCGAGTTTGAAAATGAGCTGAGTAAAGCAGCAAGGCCGCTTAGGAAGGCCACCTAGAAATAGCTAGGAACATCTAGGAATTGCTAGCTAGGCTGTCCAGGACTTGCTGGGGCCGTCTAGGAAATACTGGGGCCGCTTAGGAAATACTGGGGCCAAGAAGGATGGGACGACTGTTGGAAATTTCGTGTGTTTTATATGAATCAAATTCATATAACACGCAGCGAAAAATAAAAATAAATACGAATTTAATTCCCAAAGCCCAAGATCCTCAGGGAACAGATTCAGTTAACAAGAAATAACATATGATTATAATAATAGATCATACCTATATTCTTTATTGGGGATGATGCCCGATGAAGCCGGTAAATGATTTACCACTAGCCGTCTACGCGTCTGCCTCTAATGGTGATCCACGCAAAGATCTTTGGATGATATCCTCTCACGATTGAATGATAACCTTCTTACGAGGGGTGCTAGCGCCTCTTTTCTTTTCTATTGATTTTTCAAATCAAAAAGGATTTCTTGATCAAGATCAAATCTTGATCAATCAAGAGAGAGAAAGGGACGTCCTAGAGAGAGAAAGGACATTTTAGAGAGAGAAAGGAGGTGTTAGGCATCCAAGAGAGAGAGAGAGAGGAGTTCGGTGTGTCTCTCGAAGGGGGTATTTCTCTTCCTTTTATACATGAAAAGGAGGTTGTGTGGTTCCATAAAAAAAGGGATTTTATCATAACCACCTAACCATTCAACCTTATCAAGTTGATAACAATTATCCTAACAAATTTAGGATATTTGCTATCATGATAATGTTAAGATTACAACCACCAAACCATATCCCTGAAAATTAGAAAATTGGTTATCCCATGAAACCAACATCGCAAGCTTGAATTTGGCTTCATGAGAATGCCCCAAATCATGGGGTTCACTCCTCCATGACGTAGAGATGGGTCATGTCCATCACATGGGCATGGATCCATCCTCCACGTTGCATGATCTCAGCCCTCGGTTTAATTGGGTTTCCATGAATCAAATCATGCCATCATATGGATCCAATTAAATACCATATTATTAATCTCAATTAATCTAAGCCATCCATCACATGGATCAAGCATAATTAATGATTTCATATGTACATCTCATGTACAAAAGGTCTTTCTTTTGAACAAAAAATTCTTTTATCTATAATGAATCCTATTCATCAATTTCATGTTCTCTCATTAAGATTGAGTCAAACCCAATCCTAATTTATTGGTTATCTGATTTGAATTAAGTCCAACTTAATTCACATTTTAACTTCATCCAAAATCTTCTTAATGCGTGTGACCCATTAGGTCCCTTGACACGTTGGTAATAATCATGTCCCTAATATTGACCCTAAGGATGACTTGATCAACACCTTGTCCAAGGCAATTCTTTAACCAAATCAACTCTTTAATTAAGTCAAAGAATCCATGATTATAGATCATGAGCGCCTCTAGCAAAGCATCATGACCACCCAAGTGTTAAGGGTTTGTTGACGTGGTCATCAACACCTGTCCATGAACGGTTACCGTACGATTCAATCCCTTCGTCACAAATCCAAGATCAATCAGTGGTATGGAATGTGTCAACCATATAATTGATCTTTGTTTACTTGATCTCAGAAAAATTGACTCATATGAATTAGAACTTCGAAACCATTTCGAATTCTAACTCAACCTTGCAAGGATTTAACAGTCAATTTAATCCATCAAGTGGCCGTGGGATATAACCCTTTCGATCAAGGGAGACGAATCCTGTCTTGATCAAATACCACCTTCATGTGCTTCATATCATACCCAATCGACACCATATTTGCCACCCGTGGCTAGAGCGACATTTGCATGTCGTTAAAGCATGATATTCCACACATAAGGTGCAATGAAGATCTCAAGTCAAAGGATCACTCGCACCACCGTCATCAAAGATCAACCATCGACACTATATAGAATATCCATATGGGATCTCTGTGCGGGTCATCCAATGTATCGTTACAATAACGAACATCCACACACCATATCCAAGTATCTTCATACTTCAGCTTACAAGATCAGCTGCACACCATAAGGGTGAAGATATGCAATATGTGCTAGTCTCAACGGCATTCGACAGTGTCCAATCCTGTCTACGCATCGACTAGGGAAGTTTAAAGAATCGAACCATAATGTGCAATTTTGGATCTCACAATTTGTAATCTCTATTACAAATTCCATATGCACAGTTTGCATTCTTTTGGACTTTATCTCACAGAAAAATATATCTAATATATATATGAAAAATACCTGGATAGATAAAGAAACCAATAAATTTGATTTGCATTCATAAAGAAATGTGTACAAACTAGCATCTTATCCAATTGGATCTAGGGCACACACTAACAATCTTCCACTTGCACTAGAGCCAATCACCCATGTATCTAAAACCAAGTGACTCAGCATGACTATCATGCTTCTGCTGCGGTGGGACTTTAGTGAACGGATCGGCAATATTGTCATCCGTGGGACTCATTCTATTTTTATATCATTTCGTCCAATGATTTCTCTAATTACATGATATCTTCTAAGTACATGTTTGGACCTCTGATGAGACCTTGGCTCCTTGGCTTGCGCAATAGCTCCATTGTTATCACAATACAAGAATATTGGATTAACAATGCTTGGAACCACTCCAAGTTCAGTGATAAACTTTTTGATCCAAACTGCTTCTTTAGCTGCATCTGATGCTGCAATGTACTCGGCTTCAGTTGTAAAGTCGGCGGTCGTCTCCTGCTTGGAACTCTTCCAGCTGACTGCACCACCATTGAGTGTGAACACATAGCCTGATTGTGATTTATAATCATCTCATCAGACTGAAAACTAGAATCCGTGTAACTTCGAACTATAAGATCGGGTCCTCCATAAACCAAGAACATATCCTTAGTTCTTCGCAAGTACTTAAGGATATTCTTGACTGCCATCCAATGTTTCTCACCAGGATTGCTTGATATCTACTCGTGATACTCAAGGCATAAGAAACATCAGGCCTAGTACATAGAATCGCATACATAATGGATCCAATTGCTGATGCGTATGGTATCCTATCCATGTACTCTCCTTCTTCTTGGGTCTTAGGACTCATGTCCTTGGAGAGATGTACACCATGCGACATTGGCAGGAATCCCTTCTTGGATTCCTCCATGCTAAACCGCTTTAGCATCTTCTCTATGTACGTGGATTGGGTCAATCCAAGCAACCTTCTAGATCTATCTCTATATCTTTTATACCAAGTATATAGGCTGCTTCTCCCAAATCCTTCATGGAGAATTTACCTGACAACCAATCCTTCACTTCTTTAAGGAAGGATACATTGTTTTCCTATTAATAATATGTCATCCACATATAATATCAAGAAAACAATATCACTCCCACTAACCTTCTTGTACACATATGGATCATCCTCGTTTTTGATAAAATCAAACTCTTTGATTGTCACATCAAATCGAATGTTCCAACTTCTAGAGGCTTGCTTAAGTCCATAAATAGACCTTTGTAGCTTGCACACTTTCTTAGGATCTATGGATTCAAAACCCTCTGGTTGTGTCATATACACATCCTCCTCTAAATTTTTATTTAGGAAGGCAGTCTTGACATCCATCTGCCAGATCTCATAGTCAAAATATGCTGCTATTGCAAGCAAAATCCTTATGGACTTATGCATGGCTACAGGTGAAAAGGTTTCATCAAAGTCAACACCTTGTCTTTGCTTGTAACCTTTTGCAACTAGCCTTGCCTTATAGGTAATCACATTACCATCCATGTCGGTCTTCTTCTTGAAAACCCATTTGCACCCAATGGGTTTTACCCCTTCAGGTGGATCAACCAAGGTCCATACCTGGTTGTCATACATGAGTCCATATCAGATTTCATGGCCTCAAGCCATCTCTCAGAGTCAATATTAGACATTGCCTCCTTGTAGTTGGTAGGCTCATCATCCTCTATAAGAAATGCATATTTCTTAGGGATGCGAATTGTCCTACTAGATCTACGTAGCTGGTGTGTACTTGGAGCCACCTGTTGCTTTTCATGCAACGTCTGCCTGAACGTGGGTTGAGTCTCCTGCCCAACTCCCACTATATTCGGCATATGCTCCATTCCATCTAATGAGTCAATATTAATTTGTGGTTCTTGAGCTTCACTAAGTTCAATCTTACTCCCACTACCCATTGTGAGAATCTCATTCTCTAGGAATATGGCATGTCTTGAGACAAACACCTTTTTCTCAAGTGGATGGTAGAAGTAATATCCTTTTGTTTGTTTTGGATATCACACAAAATTGCATTTATCAGATCTAGCTTCTAGCTTGTCTGATTCATTATGCTTCACATAAGCGTAATAGCCCCAAACCCTTAAATGATTAAGGGATGGTTTCTTTCCATACCATATCTCATAGGGAGTGGAGTTGACCGATTTAGATGGAACTCGGTTTAAGGTATATTCGGTAGTTTCTAGCGCATAACCCCAAAACATTTTTGGAAGATCTGCAAGGCTCATCATGAAACGTACCATGTCTAACAGTGTACGATTTCTCCTTTCTAACACACCATTATGCTGTGGTGTACCAGGAGGAGTCATTGAGGAAGAATTCCATTCTCCTTCAAATAATCTATGAACTCATGGCTTAAGTATTCACCACCTCGATCTGATCGAAGTATCTTAATACTCTTGTCATTTTGTTTTTCTACTTCACATCTAAATTCTTTAAACTTTTCAAAGGCTTCAGATTTGTGCTTCATCAGATATACATAACCATATCTACTATGGTCATCTATGAACGTGATGAAATAAGAAAAACCTCCTATGGCTTGAATGTTGATGGGTCCATATACATCCGAATGTACTAAACCAAACATTCAGTTGCTCGCTCGCCTTTTCCGATAAAAGGTGACTTGGTCATCTTGCCAAGTAAGCATGACTCGCATTCCTCAAATGATTCCCAATCGAATGAGCCCAAGTATCCATCTTTATGTAACTTCGTTAAACGAGTTTCATTTATATGGCCTAAACGACAATGCCATAGGTATGAATCCCTAGAATTATTTGATTTTAATCTTTTTGATTCAATATTGAGAATAGGGGCTTGAAGATTAAGAACATAAATTCCGTTGAACAATTCAGCAGAACCAAAGAACATTTTGTTCCGAAAAATAGAAATACCATTATTTCAATTTCAAAAGAATACCCATTCATTACTAAACATGAAACGGATATGATATTCTTTGTTATGTTCGGCACAAAGTAACAATTACTAAGTTCTATTTCAAGCCCTATGGGCAAAGATAAAAAGCAAATTCCAACAGCTAATGCAGCAACCTTTGCTCCATTTTCATGCGCAGAATCACTTCATCCTTTCCCAGTCTTCTACTGTTTCTTATCATCTGCATATTAGTACAAATATGAGACCCACAACCGGTATCCAATACCCAAGTGGAATAAGAAGTAATAGAAGAATACATCTCAATTATGAATGTACCTGATGTTGAAGCATCAGTATGCTTCTTTTCTTTTAGACTTGCCAAATAAGCCCTGCTGTTACGCTTCCAGTGCCCATCCTTGTTACAGAAGTGACATTTTCTTTGCTGCATCCTTCTTGGCTATATTCTTCTTAATGCCTTTTGTTCGCTTGGTTGTCTTGGCCTTTTGGGCCTTATTCTTCTTCAGACGCTTCTTCTGAGTGCCTGAAGATTCTACAACCATCAATTGCCCTTTATCCTTTTTGATGCTAGGCTCAGCATTAGTCAGCATATTTGCAAGCTCTGGCAATATAGCCTCAAGTCTGTTCATGTTGAAATTCAACACAAAATGCGAATAGCTAGGAGGCAATGACTATAAAACCAAGTCGATACTCAGTTCATGGTCCATTACGAAACCCAATCGCACTAACTTCTCAATCAAATTGATCATTTTCAGCACGTGTTCACCCACTGATGAACCCTCAGTCATTTTGCACTGAAACAACTCTTTGGAGGTTTGAAACTCTCATAGCGAGATTGTGCACCAAACAACTCTTGCAGGTGCATCAAAATCTCATGAGCATTTAAATGCTCATGCTGTTTTTGAAGATCTGGTGACATAGATGCCAATATCAAGCATGTGGCCATCTCTTCAGCATCTCTATGCCGATTGTATGCCAGAAGAACTTCATTTGAAGCATCCACAGGTGGGACCTCTGGTGCTGCCTCATCAAGGACATATAGGATTTTTCAGATCGTAGAACGATCTTGATATTTATTAGCCAATCAGGAAAATTAGATCCGGTTAGCTTGTTGGATTCTAGGATACCTCTGAGATTGATGTTCACACTCATGGTGTCTCTAATAACTAAAAAAAAATAGAACGAGTCAATTATTATGAATGCAAATCATCGATTTAATATGGAAATGTTAACATTTTAATTAAATCGATTTCTTCCACTATTTTATCGAGCTCAATAGCCCTTTCTATTAATCTCGAAAAATTATCAAATAATTTTCTAGTGGGCTAGGACCCTCAAATTGACTTACCTTGACCTTGGCTATGGCACAATAAATCTTAGTAAGCCAAATTAGGTAGATTTGTATCAATCACATCAAATGTGACTCCTAGATCATTTAGGGGACATTGCCTTGTCAATCACATCTGATGTGATCACCCTAAACATTGCCTTTAGATTAGACTGACCCTAACTATGGCCAATTATGCCAGCTAACCTAGTTAAGTCAACCCATTGTTCCCCAATCAACTCCTCATAGGTTCACTTGATCTTGGCTATGGCACAACAAATCTCATGCCCTAATGATTTTGTATCATGTGAACAATGGAAGGCTAATGACTTAATATTTGTGGAGGGATTTAGCGCATTTAGGTCCCATCATGCATGTATAACATTTGTATCATGCTAGGTTACATATCCTATATGTGAATTTTAGATTAATTTCAATTAACCTAAATTTCATAAGATCCAATCTTATGATTGGGACTCCTAATCAAATTAGGATCCTGATCACTATCTAACATGGGAACCCTAATCATGTAACCAAATTAATTGCTACCATCCTGATTAACCTTAATTGATCTAATCAATTAAGAGCTTTCCTTAACAATGGCCAGATCAGCTGATCAATGGGGTCATATTTAGCATACCCTTCGATCCCATTGAATGGGTTTTCCCAGGCAGCGAAAAAAGCAATTAAAAACATGATCGCACCTTTCTAGACACCATTGTAGTTAAGCCCAATTGATTTGATCAATTATGGAATCATAGGATCAAACAATGATATAGTTAAATCTAATTTTTCTTAAACCTTATCATCTATTACACATTATGATAAGATAAGATAGTGATCTTTAGGGATTTATGATAAGTGTCAAATATTTTATAATAATTTATTTTATATATTTGTCTTATCATTATCTGTTATGATAAATTTGTTTTCATCACATGAAAATCCTAATTAGTCTCTATCATAACATCTCTAACATGATAACATGTCAAAATTTAAAATTTTAATTTTAATCTTGATTATCATGTTATCATGATATAATTATTTTAGACTTTAATCACGTTATTTATCATGTCAAAATTAAATTCTGAACATGATATGTTAAATTTCAGCCTTTATGATTATGTCATACATAAATCATAATTTTTAATTTTTAACATGATCAAATCTAAATAATTCACGTTTATTATCATATAATAAACTTATTAAATTTTAATCTTCATCAATATAATTATTTCAGATTTTAATCATGTTATTTATCATGTCAAAATTAAATTCTAAACATGATATGTTAAATTTCAGCCTTTATGATTATGTCATACATAAATCATAATTTTTAATTTTTAACATAATCAAATCTAAATAATTCATGTTTATTATCATATAATAAACTTATTAAATATTTAATCTTCATCATATGGCAATATTTATATTTTATATCGCATGAAACATTTAGATCTATGTTTATAAAAACTAGAACTCAGGTAATCTATCAAATTAACTGAATTTGAAGCCTGAGGAGGCTCTGATACACTGTTGAAAATTTCGTATGTTTTATATGAATCAAATTCATATAACATGCAGCATAAAATAAAAATAAATACAAATTTAATTCTCAAAGCCCAAGATCCTCAGGGAACAGATTCAGTTAACAAGAAATAACATATGATTATAATAATAGATCATACCTGTATTCTTTATTGGTGATGATGCCCGATGAAGCCGGTAAACGATTTGCCACTAGCCGTCCAAACGTCCGCCTCTAATGGTGATCTTTGGATGATGTCCTCTCAGGATTGGATGATAACCTTCTTACGAGGGGTGCTAGCGCCTCTTTTCTTTTCTATTGATTTTTCAAATCAAAAAGGATTTCTTGATCAAGATCAAATCTTGATCAATCAAGAGAGAGAAAGGGACATCCTAGAGAGAGAAAGGATGTTTTAGAGAGAGAAAGGAGGTGTTAGGCATCCAAGAGAGAGAGAGAGAGGAATTCGGTGTCTCTCGAAGGCGGTATTTCTCTCCCTTTTATACATGAAAAGAAGGTTGTGTGGTTCCATAAAAAAAGATTTTATCACAACCACCTAACCATTCAACCTTATCAAGTTGATAACAATTATCCTAACAAATTTAGGATATTTGCTATCATGATAATGTTAAGATTATAACCACCAAACCACATCCCTAAAAATTAGAAAATTGTTATCCCATGAAACCAATGTCGCAAGCTTGAATTTGCTTCATGAGAACGCCCCAAATCATGGGGTTCACTCCTCCATGACGTGGAGATGGGTCATGTCCATCACATGGGCATGGATCCATCCTCCACGTTGCACGATCTCAGCCCTCATTTTAATTGGGTTTCCATGAATCAAATCATACCGTCATATGGACCCAATTAAATACCATATTATTAATCTCAATTAATCTAAACCATCTATCACATGGATCAAGCCTAATTAATGAATTTCATATGTACATCTCATGTACAAAAGGTCTCTCTTTTGAATAAAAAATTCTTTTCTCTATAATGAATCATATTCATCAATTTCATGTTCTCTCATTAAGATTGAGTCAAACCCAATCCTAATTTATTGGTTATCTAATTTGAATTAACTCCAACTTAATTCTCATTTTAACTTCATCCAAACTCTTCTTAATGCGTGTGACCCATTAGGTCCCTTGACACGTTGGTAATAATCATGTCCCTAATATTGACCCTAAGGATGACTTGATCAACACCTTGTCCAAGTCAATTCTTTAAGCAAATCAACTCTTTGATTAAGTCAAAGAATCATGATTATAGATCATGAGCGCCTCTAGCAAAGCATCATGACCACCCAAGTGTTAAGGGTTTATTGACGTGGTCATCAACACCTATCCATGAACGGTTACTGTACGATTCAATCCCTTCGTCACAAATCTAAGATCAATCAGTGGTATGGAATGTGTCAACCATATAATTGATCTTTGTTTACTTGATCTCAGAAAAATTGACTCATATGAATTAGAACTTCGAAACCATTTCGAATTCCAACTCAACCTTGCAAGGATTTAACAGTCAATTTAATCCATAAGTGGCCGTGGGATATAACCCTTTCTATCAAGGGAGACGAATCCTATCTTGATCAAACACCACCTTCATGTGCTTCATATCATACCCAATCGATACCATATTTGCCACCCGTGGCTAGAGCGACGTTTGCATGTCGTCAAAGCATGATATTCCACACATAAGGTGCAATGAAGATCTCAAGTCAAAGGATCACTCGCACCACCGTCATCAAAGATCAACCATCGACACTATATAGAATATCCATATGGGATCTCTATGCGGGTCATCCAATGTATCGTTACAATAATGAACATCCACACACCATATCCAAGTATCTTCATACTTCAGCTTGCAAGATCAGGTGTACACCACAAGGGTGAAGATATGCAATGTGTGCTAGTCTCAACGGTGTTCGACAGTATCCAATCCTGTCTATGCATCGACTAGGGAAGTTTAAAGAATCGAACCATAATGTGCAATTTTAGATCTCACAATTTGTAATCTCTATTACAAATTCCATATGCACATTTCGCATTCTTTTAAATTTTATCTTATAAGAAAAATATATCTAATATATATATGAAAAATATCTGGATAGATAAAGAAACCAATAAATTTGATTTGTATTCATAAAGAAATATGTACAAACTAGCATCTTATCTAATTGGATCTAGGATACACACTAACAACGACTTACTGAGATCAAGCCCAATATGATCATTGTGGCTCATGGGATCAATTGGCCCCATCAATCGCCTTATAGGAGATGGCAGTAGAATCGTAATCAGATGATGCTGCTTGCCATCATGTAGCACCTTTTCCAGCCGCTTTGCTTTCGATCTCTTGAGACAATGGCTGACGCGGTAACTCTAAACCACAAGTTTACAGTCGTCAAGAGACACAATTTCACCTATAATTCGAAAGCATCCCTCGCACGGCATGGCATGATGCTAACAAGGAAATTTGAAACAGGAAAAGTTTTTTACATGTAAACAGCGCGCGACTGCAAACTGCAAAGAGTCGTCTCAGAAGACGCTACTCTCGTGGCACGTAAAGCAGGTACGTAGAGCTAAATATGGCCGATGGGGAGTAGGCGAGCTGGTTGATCGATGTTGCTTGCACGCCATCTTTTCGGGCTATTTTCTGGCCCCTTTAGTGGATGGTAGGTAATATGTCATGAATAATGGCGGCCATAAATCGTTGCCTCAATGGGCTCGATCGTCTGCATCCTTGGATCAGGCTTGTCACAAGATAACATGTTCAGTTTTTGTAATAGGTCGATGGGTTCTCAAGTTGGCAAGAGGGGAGAACTGCTTAACCAACCAAATATTTGCGTGAACTATCCCAAATTAAGGCGGTTTACGTGACTATCAGGTGACGAGGGCTTCCATACTTCTTATCTTATGAGTGACGCCTATATATTTGTTTTATATAGTTAAATAACTATTCCGATTTCTTTGGAAATTTTTGTTCTTTTCAACAGTTCCTCTCTTTTGTTCAAAAGCATCACCATTATTATACTAACCTCATCAGGTAACGTGTTGGCTTGCTCTCCATATTTGGCAACAGGATGAGATCATATGACGGCCATTGGCTAGTATAGTGGCTTGATTCCGACACTTAACCGCTAAAAGAAACGGAAAAACTTGGACTCTGATTTCAGGTAAGGTAGCAAATCCTGATCACTGAGGTCGAGGCTCCACTCAAGAGATAGTATTTATGAATATTTTATTTCATATCAGAGGGGAAAGCATTACTTTACATGCAGTTGCTCAGTGCTAAATCATGCTTTAAGTCAATAAAACATAAAGAAAATGGAGACATCAGGGAAGTGGATCCCAGAAATCAAGCAGCGAAACGTGATCCATATCTTTTTATTTTGTAAGTTTTATACAATATTGGCATTCCACTATTGGAAAAGTCCACCGCAACGTCACTCAAACATTGCTTCACGCTAGATCATTTACAGGGTTTCTTTTTCAACTGGATAATTAAAGCCGGTGTGGACTTTGGAGGGCTCTCTCTTCCCACTATTGTGATGCTTCTGGTTTTTTTTTTTTTTTTTTTTTTTTTTTTTTCTTCAATAAATTTGAGACGCATCCTGCTGAACTTGTGAAATAAACCTTCATTCATATTTTTAATTTTTTCCTCACCGAAAGCCAACTTGTATTCTTATTTTTTATGTCCAAATCCCAGCCCATGACCGCACATTCGACAAAGAAGCTATTTTCTTGTCCTTTGGATTTATTTTTACATGGCGATCATTATGTTGCCAAGAAAAGCGACCCTTCTGACGTGCGTAATATGGACGCACGAAGAAGGCGACCAGCCGCACCGTTTCATTTAGAAACGAAAGATAGATCCCATCTAAGAACTTGAATTAATAAGTTAGAAAAATAAAAAATCACAACGTAATTACATCAATAGAACTAAATTACACACAGAGAGTCCTCTCGACTCTTTTACTCCCACTGACAGCTCCTCCTGCATAAGCGTGATCCAAGAAAAGAAAACAATAAAAAGAAGAAACGGAGAGTAGGAGAGCAAACGGATTTTGCTTCAAGCTTAAGCTTCTATCAGATTACATAGCATCTAACTTTAGCTTCTAATTTGATCTGTTGATGGCGCCGAGGTTGTTGTGGAAGCCGGCTGAGGTGAGGATGCCGTGGGCGGTGGCGAGCTGGTCCGAAAGGGCCTTGATGCGGAGGTGGTAGGCCCGGGCCTCCTCCACGGCCTCCGCCTCGAACTCGCCGAACTCGACACTCAGACGCTCCTCCGCCTCCTCGATCGCTCTCAGCCTCTCCCGCGTCCGCTCCAGCTCCCGCCGCACTTCCTCCTCCCTCGCCCGCGCCTCCACCGCCTCCCTCTCCAGCTCCGAGTTCCTCCGCCGGAGCTCCTCCACCTCCGCCGCCCCAGCGAATGCTAACTTTTCCGCCACCCTCGTCGGTTTGCCCGCCGCTGTCATCCCCGGTGCCATCGATGCAAACCGAAAGGTATAACAGAGCCCACACTCTGGTCCGCTGTTCTCCGATGGCCTTGGTAGTGTAACGAGTGCTCGCAACGAGTTATTTGTCATGATGATAAAAAAATAGTACTTAACGATTAGAAGGACACGTGTGGTGACAAGAGTACTTGTTATATATATATATATATATATATATATCTTCTCTTTAATATATATATATCTTCTCTTTAATAGTTGTCGTGTTGGCGATGAATATATCGAAAACCACTGTAACGTCCATTATATTAACCTTGCCGGCACGTTACCGAAGACGAGGTCCTGCTGCCCGACGTCATGACCTGCGTAAAACTCACCAACGTCGAAGGTATCGCGAGGAGGGTGCACGCAACGTCGGCGTGACGAGGAGGGTCGGTGTTACGCTCTTGACCCAATATGAGATTTAGGAGTGGTAACCCATCAGCATGCCTAATATGCAAATATCCTCAATATAATTTAATTTATTTTAAAAAAATATTATTATATTATTCAGAGTTAAATATTTTAGTACAAGCTTCATCATATATAAATTAATGAAGTTACAACAAAATATTAGATCTTAATTTTCTCTAATAGAAGCTCCAACTATCTCAAATCTCATTCTTCAGTCTTGTGGCTCTGAAAAACGTTGTGAGATTTATATGAGCTCACACTCAATAAGTAAGCCTACTATCACATAATATAATCATTTTATCATTTCAAGATATTATCAAATCACATTTCCATGTATAAAACTTCCAATTTCAAATACATTCATCATGTTATCAAAACATGCATGTCATCAGCTCAATAATTTTGGAAGCTTAATTATACAATAAATACCAAAATATGTAATGTAAACAAACCCATTGTATTCATATTATTATTTTCTTATGTGTCCCAAGGCCCTACAACACCCATCTGGTGTATCACTCTTTAATGTCCCCTAAGAGGAAGGGTCATGGTACCAGCGTTATGCCATATATCATAATCAATCATAATACATCCTCTAGATGTGTGTGCATTATGCAATATATCAATCACATCACATCCTCTAGATGTGTGTCCTCCACATATCTCCCCCTATGGAGGTGGGTCTCGTATCACTTGGCATTTACATCATTTCACATCATATGAGAACCGCAGCGACACATATCATCATCATATTTGCATGTAGCACATCATGCATCATCATGAGCATAAGCTCCTCATATCACATATACAGTGGTTTGTACCTTCATAGCATAAAATACATCAATAGTACCAGTATATTTTGCAAAGCCAGAATAATCACATCAATCAATTTTTGCACATTTATAATCCAGTACTTTGCAAAATATTATGAGTCACATATAATTATAACAGATACCCAATTGTATACTCATGGTACTATTTATCAATTAAATAATAAAATTCTATTTTGCCTCATTTCATAAATATGCATATAGCTATAAATCCAAAGATTTATATATTAAATAATTTATGAAATCAGGATAATTAGCTTACTTGCAATAAATGGCTTAAATACAAATAATGCAATATATATCCGTATAGCATTTAAATACATAATTTTTATATTTTAATAAATTATAAAAATTATAATAAATGGCTTACTTACCTGAGTACACTAATTCCAAACTGTAAATCAGTTATGTGGACATCTGGTTACCTAAAGCGTTAATTTTCAAAATTAAATCTCAAAAATTGGAATAATGAAGCATCCCCTAAGGCCTACCCAGTCTAATCCTGGGCCCAACTTTGAGCTCGAATATCTCCCAATATATAAGCCCAAATGGGGAAATAAAAATATTTGAGAAACTAGAATTAACGCGAATCAGACCATATTTTTCTCTATTCCCGACTCAATACGGGGCCCAAAATGTAGCCCCAAAACAGCTCGTGCGCCAGCCCAATAGGGCCCAAAGGGGGACGACCCGGCCCATTGAGCCGTCTCCCTCCTCCCGCCTCCCCTGTTTCACCCGAAACAGGGGAAGCGAGTGCCGGCGGCCAGGGCCGCCACCGGCCTCTCTCAGGGTTTGTGTGCCAATTCTGGAGGAGCCTTCATAGAGCTCTGGGGACTAAATTGAACTTCAGCACAGCCTTCCATCCCCAGACAGATGGGCAGTCTGAGAGAACCATACAGACCCTGGAGGACATGCTGCGAGCCTGTGTGATGGACTTGGGTGGTGCTTGGAACAACCACTTATCTTTAGTGGAATTTTCTTACAATAACAGCTACCAAGCCAGTATCCAGATGGCTCCGTTTGAGGCTTTGTATTGTAGGAAGTGCAGATCTCCCTTATGTTGGGTTGATGTGGGAGAGAGAAAATTGTTGGGCCCTAAGCTGATTCGGCAGACAGTAGAGAAGGTGCAACTGATCAAGGGACGACTCCGCACAGCTCAGAGCTGATAAAAGAGCTATGCTGATGTAAGAAGAAGGGAGCTAGAATTTCAGGTTGGAGATCATGTCTTCTTGAAGATATCACCAACCAAAAATATAATGAGATTTGGGATTTGAGGTAAACTAAGTCCCCGATACATTGGGCCATTTGAGATTCTGAGCAAAGTGGGGGAGGTGGCTTATAGCCTGGCATTACCTCCGGCACTCTCTGGGGTACACAATGTATTCCATGTATTCATGTTGAGGAGGTACATTTCTAACCCAGCCATGTGATAGAATTTGAGCCCATGCAGCTAAGGAAGGATCTAACATATGAGGAATATCTTGTGCGTATTATGGACCGTAAGGATCAAGTTTTAAGGCGGCGTAGCATTCCCTATGTCAAGATCCAGTGGAGTAACCATTCTGAGAGGGAAGCTACTTGGAGCTTGAGGAGGAAATTAAAGAGAAATATCCTTAATTGTTTGTAACATAGCATATGTAATTGGAAAAAAAAAAGATTAATCATATGATCAAAGCTTTGGATTCTAAATGTTATATGAGATACACCAATTTCGAGGCCGAAATTTTTATAAGGAGGAGAGAATGTGAGCCCTTGCTCCCTCCGTGGATCCTCACCATGTGAGGATCCGTCATTGTTGACAGAGGAAGGGGGCGACGTCCCTTTCCTTCGTCATCGTTGACGGCCACGTCAAGGGGATGCCGCAGCCAGTCAAAAAAGGGACCGCCGATGCATGCCCTTCACACGGAATGACCCTTTTCTATACCCATGTGAAAAAGATGCATCGATGCTCTCTTTTCTTGACTGACTACGGTATTTTTTTTTATCGTAATCATCAACAATGATGAAGAAAGAAAGCGGCGTCCACCTTCCTCCGTCAACAATGACGGAGAAAGGGGAGCAGGGGCTCAAAGTCGGTGGACGCCCGCAAGAGCGGTCGGCCAAGACTTTCATGGCCGTTCGTTGAAGACAAGCGGTGAGACGTGAAAAAGTTATTTTGACCCGATGCCGGCCGGTGGACGTTGATCTTTGGTGCATAAACAACATATTAAAAATTTAAATTAATTATACGTTCGTATGATTTTTAGCATGGGTAATGATATGAGCATACC
Organism: Calamus simplicifolius; assembly: GCA_900491605.1. Lineage (NCBI taxonomy): Eukaryota > Viridiplantae > Streptophyta > Magnoliopsida > Arecales > Arecaceae > Calamus > Calamus simplicifolius. The sequence continues at coordinate 85,642 of UESW01004042.1, forward strand.
GCTAATTCGCATGTTTAATATCCATTTTATGCATCAAAAGTTGATGTATAAAAATTTTTTCGTGAATGAACAATTGTTAAGAAGACTTTGTAAAGGTTCAACTATCGTCCACAGATTTTTTTCATGGGTGAACAAGCGCTGATAGGAACACTTTGATGCACAAAGCCTTTAATGCATAAAGACTTGCTCATGGATGAACAAATGCTGAGAAGACTTTGTAAAGGTTCAACTATCGTGCACAAAGATTTTTTTATGGGTGAACAAGCGCTGAGAGGAACCTTCGATGCACAGACTTTTTCATGGATGAACAAATGCTGAGAAGACTTTGTAAAGGTCCAACTGCCGTGCACAAAGAATTTTTCATGGCTGAACAAGCGCTGAGAGGACTTTGTGAAGGCCCAACCGGGGTTCGATGCGAATACAAATTACTGTTTACTGTTTCATCTTGGATCCAGGCAAGTCCGGTGGCAGGTTGCCACGTAACAACGTGAGGGGGAATCGACTGCGGATGAAATGGATGGACCCGGACGGACGTGGCAACTTTTGATGGATCACGTTTGCCGTTCGACCTTCGGTTGTGGCAACTTACTTCCTTCTTGGGATCTTCTCACTCTACCAAACCGGAAGGACTCCTGAACCGTGCCTAAAAACAGCATTTTCGACCAATGTTTTAAAAATGAGATCAAACAATAAATTAATTTGACATTTAAATCATGAATCAATCGATTGAATAAATTAATTTGATTGTACCAAATAATATTATAATTAATTTTTAATTTAATAATATAAATAATAAAATATAATTATTAATTCAAATAAAAAATTTAAAAATTTAAAAAAAAAAACTCTAATTTTGTTTATCAAAATTAAAATTTTAAAAATCAAGGTTGGACTGGTTCTTTAAAGTTTGATTGGTTTAATGGATTTTTTTAGTTTTCATTGAATCATATAAAAATTAATTGGTAATCGATTTTTGATTGGATCAATTCGATTAGCTGATTTGGTTCAATTTTTAAAACCATGTTTTTAACTTAGAAAACAAAAATCCAACCCGCTTGATCCTACCAGAAATAAAGGTTCTCCATCAATCAAAATAAGAATAAAAATTATTTTATCTCACCTTTCTCATTCCCACCCTTTTGATCTCTACATAAATATTATTATATATAATTATATATTGTTATTTTTAATCTTAATCTTTTTTTCTTATTATCTTTGAAATTATTTGTCGAACTTGTGATTTTTTTTTGATATAATTTGAATGATGATATTTGGCTTGTTGTTGTAACTTGGATAATATTTTTTTTAATTTAATTTAACATTTTAATTATTTTAATGATAAATATATATAAATTTAAAAAATAAATATTAATTTTTTTAATACACTTAATGAAATTTTTTTGGCTACATTATTAATTTTATAATTTTTATTGAAAATTCATATAATTATTAAGGATGGGATGAAATGAATGGGGGAAGAGATATAGAATCGAGAAAAATTTTTCATATTAATGGGATGAAAACCAGATTAAAAAGAATCTTTGTTAGAAGGATAAAATGAAAATAAAAATTATTTTTTTAATAGAGAACGCTAGAGGCTGAGCTTCTGGGCACTGCCTCAGCTCATTGTCATCCATGCCCAGCCTATCCTTTTGCATAAAATGGGAAGAGATTCTAACCCATCCCCTAACGTGTATGGCGGCTCAAACTTCATTCTTGGGTGATTAAGAATTAAGATATTAATAGGGCTATGAAAAGAATGACGGACCCCATGATCGAACCGTGCCTCTTACAGTAAATGGCAAACGATGTATCATCGTCAAGGCAAGACTTTGGCGGTGACTAAATGGTCTCTTTAATGCTGCAAAGATCAAGGGCCTCGACTAGAGAAAAAGTGCGGGAATATATATATTTATATTTAAATCAACTTATCTAAGCTTTTTTTTAACGGTTCGCTATATGAATCCGTTTCTTCACTCTATTTTATTTAGAACTAAATTGATATTTAAATTATAAATAATTTATATTTTTTTAAATTATTTCTAATCATATTATTTTAGGTCTATCTTTATCTTTATTTTATCATGGATTATTAAAAGATCACTCTTTCTAACCGAAGCATCTAAAGGTCTACGTTGTATATGTCCAAACCACTTTCTCTTATTTTATCTTTAATTGGGGTTACTCCTAACATTTTCCTTATGTCTTTATTTCTAATTCCATCTTTTAAAGTTTAAAGTTTTACCACATATCCATCTTAACATACACATTTCTGTTATATTTAATTTATTCACATGTTGCTTCAATATTGCTCAACACTCTGTTCCATATAGCATAGCTGGCTTAATAACGGTTTTATAAAATCTTTCTTTCAATTTTAATGGGATGTGCCGATCATACTATACTCCCGAAGCACTCCTCCACTTAATTCATCCTGCTTTAACTCTATGATTCACATCTTTAATTATTTCACCTTCTTGTTGGATAATTGATCCCAAATACCTAAATTTTTTACTCCTTAATATCTCTTGGCTTGCAATCTTTACTGTTTCTTCTTTTGTATTTCTACTCCAACTAAAATTGAAGGGAGAAACAATCTTCGAGGTATGCATGTTTTAAAAAATTGATAACAATTACCAATGCGGAAATTTAAAGATTACATACTAATCTATCTAACATGCATCAAGATCATATCTTTGCCTTGTATATAGGATCGATTGATCCAAAATATGCATATAAATAAAACTATCAAGATCATGTCTTGATCTTCAAGGCAAGAAGTCATACTTCTTATCTTGAAGCATGCCTTAAGATCTAGGGATCATATCACTTACCTTAAAGGCAATTGATAAATCCTTTTATGCTCTGCAGCCATTCAATCGTCCGGCCTCTAGTATCGTCCACGCGAAGCCCCGAATGATCGGATTCCCGGGAGTGCTAGCTCGTGGAAAACACTTTGCTGATCTTGAATCCTCCCACTTGAATTCTTCTTCTAGGATCGTCCATACTTCCGTTAGCACCAGAATCACCAGGATTTTCTATTCTAATTCTTTAGAAAATCAATTTACGACATATCGTGTGTTGTTTTTCTCTTCTGTGTAATCTAGTGAGGGATGTCCTCTATTTATAGTCTCTTTTAGCCAGTACATTAAATTCTAACATTTAGAATTCCGTCGCTTGGCGAAAACCAAAGAGACGCCGAACCGTAGCGCTTGATTAATTCCGACGTTCGGTAAAAAACCAAAGAGTCGTCGAACCGTAATGCTTGGTTAATTCCGACGTTCGGTAAAAACCAAAGAGTCATCGAACCGTATAATTCATCCTCTTGACCACAAATGCTAAGGATGGCTTAAGAGCTTGTCAACTCTAAATAGCAAATCCATAAAGTGATTTCAATTTTAGTGATCATGTGACTTTCACATGAAGTGCCTTGGCCAAGGTCTTGCTAAATTGAAACACAAGCATTTCTCCTTTTAACGGGATAGGTCAAATTCCATCTTGATCCACAACTGACTACCACAAGTACTTGACTGCACCCAGTAACCTTTCGTAGCTGGATTAGAAATCCAGGTGGTCCGGCACCTAAGTACAATGAGTTGCTTGTAAGCCACTGGTTGTGATCTTCAGGTCTGAAGGATACTTATACCTATATCTTCTCGGATTAACTCTTGACAGTAGAGTATCCGAAAATGAGTCACGTTCGGTGAAATGTACTCCTACACTTTCACCTGTATGTCATACCAGTGTCTCTACACTCCTTGGTTAAGAGGACAACCAACAAATATGATATACAACGTCCTATAATTGATAGTACTATGGCCCTGTCATAGTATATCATTGGTCGCGAACCTTTTTGAGGACCTTCAAAGATAAATCATCCTTTATCGTGAAGGAAGATCCTAAGGGCTTCATTACAATCAGGAGTATTAAGAAGATGTTCTTGTAATGAATAAACTGCCAAATAACTTTTATTAATATATCAATTTATATACAATTTACATTAGCACAATCATCAAATGATTGGCTTTAGGATACAATTCCCAACAAACTCCCACTTAGCCTAAAGCCACTCATTACAGTATCTAATACCCATCTTCAACTTATAGTTGTCAAACTCCTTGATGCTGAGTGCTTTAGTAAATGGGTCACCTAGGTTTTCTTTCCATCAATCTTCTGAAGATTTATGTCACCTCGGTCTACAATCTCTCGAATAAGATGAAACTGGCGCAGTATGTGCTTGGTGCGCTGATGTGCTCGTGGTTCCTTTGCTTGAGCTATGGCACCAGTGCTGTCACTGTACAACAGGACTGGTCCATCTATGGAAGGTGTCACTCCAAGCTCGGAGATGAACTTTCGCAGCCACACAGCTTCTTTCGCAGCATCTGATGCAGCGATGTACTCTGCCTCGCACACCGAATCTGCCACTGTATGTTGCTTGGAACTTTTCCAGCAAACAGCTCCACCATTCAGGATAAACACGAAACCCGATACACTTTTGCTATCATCATGATCTGATTGGAAACTGGAATCAGTATATCCAACAAGTTTCAAATCAGACTCTCCATAGACTAACCACTGGTCCTTAGTATTTCTCAAATACTTAAGGATTGTCTTAACAACTTGCCAGTGTTTTTCTCCTGGATCAGATTGGTATCTACTCACTACTCCTAGTGAGTATGCCACATCTGGTCTTGTACATGTCATGGTGTACATAATCGATCCCACTGCCGAAGCATATGGAATTCGACTCATACGTTCTCTTTCATTAGGAGTTGTCGGACAATCCTTCTTAGAAAGATGAATTCCATGGCCTATCGGAAGATAGCCTTTCTTGGAATTCTCCATGCTAAACCTCTTTAGCACTGTGTCAATGTACGTAGATTGGGATAAACCAAGCATCCTCTTAGATCTATCTCTATAGATCTTCATCCCTAGGATGTATGATGCTTCTCCCAGATCTTTCATGGAGAATTGTGATGATAACCATGTCTTTATTCCTTGTAATGCAGGGATATCATTCCCGATTAAGAGAATATCATCCACATATAATACAAGAAATACAATAACGGAATCGTTAGCCCATTTATAAATGCAAGGTTCTTCTTTATTTTTAATAAAGCCATAAGATTTGATCACTTTATCAAATCGTATGTTCCAACTCCTAGATGCTTGCTTAAGTCCATAAATGGACTTCTGTAGCCTGCACACTTTAGACTCATCTTCAGATATAAAACCTTCAGGCTGTATCATATACACCTGTTCTTCTAAATCACCATTTAGAAAAGCGGTTTTAACATCCATCTGCCAAATCTCATAATCGAAGTGTGCTGCTATAGCTAGCATAATCCGAATGGATTTCAGCATTGCCACAGGAGAAAACGTTTCGTCATAGTCAATACCATAACGTTGACGATACCCCTTAGCAACCAGACGTGCTTTATAGGTCTCAACCTTTCCGTCTGCGCCTCTTTTCCTCTTGAAAACCCACTTACACCCTATGGGTTTTATCCCTTCGGATGGGTCAACTAATGTCCATACATTATTGTCCTTCATGGAGTCAAGTTCGGATTTCATGGCTTCAAGCCATTTATTAGAGTCAGTCCTTTGCATAGCATCCATATAGGTGATCGGATCCTCGTTGTTCTCATCGAGTTCAACAGGATCATCATTCTGGACCAAGAAACCTAAGTATCTATCGGTTGATGTGGTACTCTACCAGATCGCCTTAATGGTGCATCTAAAATGGGTTTTGAGTTTGATCTAATCAACTCAGATTCTAAGGGTTCACTGGTTTGTGTTGTTCCTTCTACTTGATGAACTTCCTCAAGTTCAATATTAGAGCTATTTGTTCCTTCACTAAGGAACTCCTTTTCAAGAAAAACTGCTCTATTACTAATGAACAACTTTTGTTCTTCAGTATTGTAGAAGTAATATCCTTTTTCTTTCGGATAGCCGATAAAAAAATATTTGTCAGATTTGGGTTCAAGTTTGTCTGATTTTGCACGTTTCACATAAGCCGGACACCCCCAGACTCTCAGATAGGTAATAACCGGTTTATGTCCATACCACATCTCATGTGGAGTTTTAGAAACAGACTTACTTGGAACCTTATTAAGAATATGACAAGCTGATTCTAATGCGTATCCCCAAAATGATATTGGCAAGCTTGCAAAACCCATCATGGACCGAACCATGTCTAACAGAGTTCGATTCCTTCTTTCCGACACACCGTTATGCTGCGGTGTTCCAGGAGGAGTCCATTGGGAGAGAATCCATTCTCTCTTAAATATGTCACAAATTCATTGGAAAGGTATTCGCCTCCTCGATCTGATCGAAGGGTCTTAATACATTTTCTTGTTTGTTTTTCTACTTCTTTATGATATAGTTTGAACATTTCAAACGACTCAGATTTATGTCTCATAAGATAGACATAACCAAACCTAGAAAGGTCGTCTGTAAAAGTAATGAAGTAGTAATATCCACCTTTGGCACAAGTGCTCATTGGTCCACATACATCAGTATGTACTAGACTCAATAGCTCTTTGGCTCTTTCACCTTTTCCAGTAAAAGATGACTTGGTCATTTTACCAAGAAGACAGGATTCACAGGTAGTTAATGATTCACAATCATCAACTCGAAGGATGCCCTCCTGAGTTAACCTGTTTAATCTGTTCTTATTGATATGACCCAGCCGATGGTGCCAAAGATAAATGTCTGTGACATCAGTTGTTCTAGGGCGCTTACTTGAATTGTACACTACATTCACAGGCTGTGATAATATATAAATGCCATTAGATAAATGCCCAGTCATTACAGTGACTCCATTCATAATGATATTCAAAGTAACATCCTTTATTGAAATTTCATAATGACTTTTGGCCAGAAGGCCTACAGAAATTACGTTCAACAAGAACGTTGGGCAAAAATGACAATCATTTAGTATAATGACATTTCTATTGAAAACTATTTCAAGAACTCCTAATGCCAGAACTGGAACTAATCTTCCATCGCCGACATTAAGGAATCTTTCATTGTCCTCAAATCTTCTGGTGACCTGTAGTCCCTGCAATGAATTGCAAATGTTAAAAGGACTCCCGGTATCCAATACCCAGGTCTGATTATCATATACAGAAAAATTACAAGGTGTTATCATATAAATACCTTGTTGAGCAACATCTTGCTCCTTTTTCTTCTTTGGCCTGTTTTGATCAAGTGTGGCAATGTAAAGAGGACAGTTCCTCTTCCAGTGCCCTTGCATCTTGCAGTGAAAGCATTCAGCTTGACTTTTATCAACTTTCTTCTTCTGCATCTGACCCCTTATAGATGTCCTAGCATGTTGCACCTTTTATTATTCTTTTTCTTCTTCCCTTTCCCAAAGGGTTTACGCCCTACCTTAGATCCTTCAACCACATTAACCAAACCCTTAGAGAGCTGGTTATCCTTCTCAAAGTTCTGTAACAACCCCAACAAACCGTGGTAGTTGACTGCAGGCTTTGTCATTCGAAAATGAGTAAGGAAAGGTCGGAAGGATGGAGGCAAGGAATTCAGGATCGCATCTTTTCCCAACTGCTCATGTAAGGGAAAGCCGAGCTTGCTTAGGAGTTCTATCTTCTCGATCATGTACAATACATGATCAGTGACAGGAGATCATCCCTCATTCGAGCATTGAAAATAGCACAACTAGTCTTGTGCCTTTCAACATCGTCAGGTGTGCCGAAAGATTCATTCAACGCTTGAATGATTTCTTCTGGCTGAGCATTCTCGAACCGGCGACCGAATTCATCGTTCATTGCTGCTAGCATGATACAACGCAAGCTAGTTCTATCATTGAGCCACTTCTGATAAGTGTCTCTCTCAGAACTTTGGGTGTTTGCATCAGGTATCTTTGGTGCAGGATTATTCAGAATATATAGAATCCTCTCATGCTCAAGGACGATCTTAAGTTTTCTGAACCAGCTATTGAAATTGGAACCATTCAACTTGTCACTATCCAATAGGGACCTTAATGATAAATTAGTGGCCATGTTCTGCATAAGGAAAAACTAAAGTTTATTAGTATATAAATTGATTCAGTCTAAAGACTTGGACTTTAGTCTAAAGATTCTTCCACTATTTTGTTCAAATTGGCAGCCTCTACACCCCAATTCGAAGAATTATTCTTAATTCTTTAGCGGGCACTAAGATCTACATAAACTACATACAGCCCAAGTGAAGCTTGGCTAACCCATATGCATCTAAGAGTAGGTTCAAAACCAATTGTTTCCCCAAACAATTCTTAGTGTTCAGTTTTGCCCCATATACCTCTTCAGCAGGCATGAAGTGCCTCCACTGAAAGTTCTGGTTAGGTCCAACCATTAAATGATATAATCAGTGTAACCTATCAATAGACAACCAAGCCCGAGTGAAGCTCGGCTCACCTGACTGTCTATGTAATAGTTACGCTGACTTATCATATAATGAATGATAATTCTGATGGTTGACAAGCACCAGGCATGGAGTGCCTCCAATGATTATCAAGACATCGACTCATTATCACCCACCTTAATGGGAGGCTATGATTTAGTTATCATATAACTATTTCATTTTAAGGACCTAATAATTTTAGAGGATTTAATAATCTGTAGATAAATTGACTAATCAAGTTCTCCCACTGAATCTATGAAATCGGTAGAATGAAACAAGATTAAGTCAGGTTAAGTGGCACCTAAATCAGTCAGACTGATTTCCTTACAGGCATGGGTCAACCCGAATCAGGTAAATGATCTGAATCATAAATGGTTCACCACATTGACCAGGTGAGTGAGATCGATGGGAGGGATATGCCATTAACTCGTTAAAGACGCATCAATACGAGTAGCTCCCAATTAAAAACCATTCGATCATTGATCCTAGAGCAACTTGCCAACTCACCTTGACATCATATGGTTAACCAATTCTGATTTGACCATCTAAGAGATTCATGCTCAACCACGGAGCCTAATCTACTTCCATTTGGTTTAATCAAAGAGAAGGACATGATCAACTACAACTATTGTTTGATTTAGAGCATTCTTAACCTAATCTAATTAGATTTGATCAAATACTCTTATAGTCCAGTTGATTTAAACCTTAGGGTCTAACCCTTTATGGACCCGATTTAGCTAACCCAAAGGATTAAATATATTTCATGTTTACATGTCATATATTTCAATCAAGCATCACATGTATTATGTTACTACTCATAATTCCTATATTTAGATCATATCTAAAGAGATTATGAATTAACATTTGACATTCAAATTAGACTCTCATAAATATTTGTATGTTTCATAACATAGACATCATGCCATCATATATCATATCTATATTTTATACTAAACATGCAAATATCATGTTTTTATACAACATCAATATGTATCAAATATAAAACATATTTTAAGAGTGTGTGTAATCAGTGTTTTGAAGCCAAATCAATTTAAATTATCACGGCAATATGTCACAGAATACCTCGTTGAATGTGTAATTTGGATTTTCAATCCATCTGTGACCGAATAGACCTGTGATTTATTTTAGTCTTGATTACACAATTAATAGGAGCATTAATTTACATGCAATAAATTATATCAATACGAAACCATCGCTCTGATACCATTTGAAGGGAGAAATAATCTCCGAGTTATGCATGTTTTAAAAAATTGATAACAATTATCAATGCGGAAATTTAAAGATTACATACTAATCTATCTAACATGCATCAAGAACATATCTTTGCCTTGTATATAGGATCGATTGATCCAAAATATGCATATAAATAAAACTATCAAGATCATGTCTTGATCTTCAAGGCAAGAAGTCATACTTCTTATCTTGCCTTAAGATCTAGGGATCATATCACTTACCTTAAAGGCAATTAGTAAATCCTTTTATGCTCTGCAGCTGTTCAATCGTCCGGCCTCTAGTATCGTCCACGTAAAGCCCCGAATGATCGGATTCCCGGGAGTGCTATCTCGCAGAAAATAACTTTGCTGATCTTGAATCCTCCCACTTGAATTCTTCTTCTAGGATCCTCCACACTTCCGTTAGTACCAGAATCACCAGGATTTTCTATTCTAATTCTTTAGAAAATCAATTCACGATATATGTGTTGTTTTTCTCTTCTGTGTAATCTGGTGAGGGATGTCCTCTATTTATAGTCTCTTTTTAGCCAGCCCATTAAATTCTAACATTTAGAATTCTGTCGCTTGGCGAAAACCAAAGAGATGCCGAACCGTAGCGCTTGGTTAATTCGACGTTCGGTAAAAAACCAAAGAGTCATCGAACCGTAGCGCTTGGTTAATTCCGACGTTTGGTAAAAACCAAAGAGTCGTCGAACCGTATAATTCATCATCTTGACCACAAATGCTAAGAATGGCTTAAGAGCCTGTCAACTCTAAATAATACATCCATAAAGTGATTTCAATTTTAGTGATCATGTGACTTTCACATGAAGTGCCTTGGCCAAGGTCTTGCTAAATTGAAACACAAGTATTTCTCCTTTTAACGGGATAGGTCAAATTCCATCTTGATCCACAACTGACTACCACAAGTACTTGACTGCACCCAGTAACCTTTCGTAGCTGGATTAGAAATCCAGGTGGTCCGGCACCTAAGTACAATGAGTTGCTTGTAAGCCACTGGTTGTGATCTTCAGGTCTGAAGGATACTTATACCTATATCTTCTCGTATTAACTCTTGACAGTAGAGTATCCAAAATGAGTCACGTTCGGTGAAATGTACTCCTACACTTTCACCTGTATGTCATACCAGTGTCTCTACACTCCTTGGTTAAGAGGACAACCAACAAATATGATATACAATGTCCTATAATTGATAGTACTATGGCCCTATCATAGTATATCATATGGTCGCGAACCTTTTTGAGGACTTTCAAAGATAAATCCTCCTTTATCGTGAAGGAAGATCCTAAGGGCTTCATTACAATCAGGAGTATTAAGAAGATGTTCTTGTAATGAATAAACTGCCAAATAACTTTTATTAATATATCAATTTATATACAATTTACATTAGCACAATCATCAAATGATTGGCTTTAGGATATAATTCCCAACAAAAATTACATTTCATGTATTCGGTTTTAGTTCTACCAATCTTAAAACCTTTAGATTCTAAAGCTTCTTTTCAAATCTCTAGCTTAGCATTTACTCCAGATTTAGTTTCATCAATCAACACTATAGCATCTGCAAATAACATACAACATGTGATATCATTTTGAATATGTTTGGTTAATTCATCCATAACTAATACAAAAAGATATGAATTTAAGGCAGATCCTTAATGTAAACCTACAGTAATTAAAAAATCACTAGTTTCTCCCATTGTTGTTTTAACAATAATTATTGCTCTATCGTATATATCTTTTATCAATTCTATGTACCTTTTGGTAACTCTTTTTTTCTCTAAATCTACCATATTATTTCTTTAGGGACTCTATCACATGTTTATCTAAATCAATAAAGACTATATGAATATCTTTTTTTTTTTTCTATACCTTTTCATTAATCTTCTTAATAAATAAATAGCTTCCATGGTCGATCTTTCATGCATAAATTCAAATTGATTATTTGACACCAAACTTTAGCTCTTATTCAATTTTTTATTACTCTCTTCCATAATTTCATTATATGACTCATTAGCTTAATTCCTCTATAATTTACATAATTTGAATATCTTCTTTATTTTGTATATGGATATTAATATACTTTTTGTTCAATCATCCAACATTCTTTTAGTTGTTACAATTTTATTAAATAAATTAGTTAACCACATGATTTCAATTTCTCCTAAGCTTTTTCAAACTTCAATAGAGATCGCATCCGATCTCAATGCCTTTGCATTTTTTATTTTACTCAAAGCCTTTTTAACCTTAATTATACTAAATCTACGAAAAAAAGTTTGTTCATTTGTTACTCCTAGGTTATCGCATCCTTCTACCCTTAAATTTACTAAATTATTTTTATTTAATAATTTTTTAAAATAATTTTTTATCGTTCTTTTATCTCTTCTTCTTTTACTAAAACTTTTTCATCTTCATCCTTAATACATTTAATATAGTCAAGATCTTTTGTTTTCTTTTCTCTTAGTTTTGCTAGTTTATATAGTCTTTTTATTTTCTTTCGTATCTAGTCTATTATATAAATTATTATAGGCTTTAAATTTAGCATTACTTGCCATTTTTTTAGTTTATTTCTTTGCATCCCTATACTTTTTAAGACTTTCTTCATCCTAGCCTTTTGCCAAATTTTATAGTTTATCCTTTTAAGTTTGATGGCAGTTTGAACTTTCTCGTTCCACCATCAAATTTTCTTTCCTACTAATCCTATTCCTTTTGATTGTCCTAAAACTTTTTTTGCTATATTTTTTATACATTTAGTTGCTTTTTTCTACATTAAATTGGGATCACATTTATATTTATAGTTATTTATCTTACTAATTTTTCTTTAAATAATTTTAGTTTTTCTCCATTCAACTTCCACCATTTAATTCTTAGATTAATAATTTTACGTTTTACTATAAATTTTATTTTTATCCATATGTCTGCTACCATTATCCTATATTGTGAAGTTAAACTTTCTCCTGTAATAACTTTACAGTTTTTCTATGTTATTTTATCTAACTTTCTAGTTAAGAAAAAATCTATTTAACTTTTATTAGATCTACTTTTAAATATTATTAAATATTTATTTCTTTTTTTAAAAAAAGTATTTGCTATTATTAGATCATATGCCATCGTAAAATCTAATAAGCTCACACCAGCTTCACTCCTATCTCCAAATTCATATCCTCTATATACCGTTTCATATCTATCCCTCTGTTTACTTACATATCCATTAAAATCTTCTCATAAATATATCTTTTCTTCTTGGGGTATTTCTTACATTACTTCATTTATGTTTTACCAAAATTGTATTTTAGTTTATTTGTCTAATCCTACTTGTGGTGCATATGCACTAATTATATTAATTATATTATTCTTAATTATAAGTTTTAGTGATATAATCCGATCTCCTTCCTAATTACCTTAACAATATATTTCTTAAAATTCTTATATATAATTATTCCTACTCCATTTCTATTTTTATATTTTTTAATATAATATAATTTATATTCTATATTCTGTATTTCTCTAGATCTTTCATCTACCCATTTAGTCTTTTATAAGCATATTATATTTACTTTTCTCTTAATCATAGTGTCCACTATCTCCATAGCTTTACTGTTAGTGTTTCTATATAGTATTTACTTTGCTCTATCGTGCATTTCTATTTCAAGTTGTTACTATAAGCTGACTATCATGAACTAACTTCTTTACCCATATTTGTCCATAATGCAATAACCTTTGCTTACTTATCATTCCATCCGGACGCCGATACGGCGCTTCTTGCTCATTTTTTAAAATATTTAGAGGCAGATGCAACGCGTCTCTTAATGAAGACATTCTTGCCATTCATATAGTTTGATTTAGTAGATTTATATTTTAAGAAATTTAATGAAGTTTTACATCGGCTTAACGCAATATTTCTTCTTTATTCGAATTTGAAATCGACCTTGCAAAGTTATATATATCTCATAAATATACAAATTATATATATATAATGACTTAACTAATTCTCTCAATGTAGCATGCATTAACGAATAAGGTTTGGAATATAATATTAGAGAAAATCCAAAGTCGCTGCCTTTCAAGGTCAGGTCACGTGCTCAAGCTTAAATAAACTTATTTAGGAATTTCTTTGAAAAATTCATTCAGACGATCTGGAGAGGGTTTGCCTACGTTGTCGAACGTCTATGCAGAGGAGAGGACCCATGGTAGGTGTGGATGCTTCCCAAAAGTACAAATTTGTTGGATTTAGTTCGGAGGGAACCGTTGTTTTTCGATGCTCTTTCTTGACTTTTTTTTTTCAGGTTGTTGTATCTTTAACGAGGCTTGGTTTTTTTATGCCTTTTAATTTCAACTTAGAAAGCTGCTGGGCCTCCTGCGCTCCTTTTCCTTTCCGTTGCCTAGCTCCAACCAGGGGAAAAGTTTTTATGTACCAAAGGCAGCCATTTCGTATGTTTGATGTAAACTTTATGCATCAATCTTCAATGTATAAAAATTTTTCTTTCAAAATAAGTCATGCTGCACTGAAGACAAAAACTTTTTCATAACAAAATTTGAGAGGTTACCACCCTTTTTCTTACAAGAGAGAAGAAAAAGTGAAGGAAAAAAAAAAAACTTTTCATATCGAGGGATATGAGTGGATTAAGCTTCAGAGACATGATTAGTGATGCGGACAAATCAACCATGATGAGCAACGGGCATATTTAGATTTGTCGTGAGCTTCCAAATGAGATGGAGAGGTCGTCTTTCTTCTTCGAAAACCTGCAAGAAGTCCTCGGCCGGTGTTCCCGGCAAGGATCCTTCGACGCTCAAGTTAGTAAACTTGTCGCTCAGTTCTGTAGTAGTAAGAGATAAGTTGAGAGAAATCCCCTTTCTGTTGAGTTCGAGGACCATTTATACCTGTCTGGAAGGTTCCCTTCTTTTTTGTCCTCCTTTGAAACGCCGAATCTTACTCGTTGGGATAAACTCCTTCGAACGACAAGTGGTTAAGCCGTTGATGGATGAGGGCCGCTTGTAGCGGTAACTGCCAGGCGTGCTAACACTTGCCCGTGATTTTAGTGAGCGAGGGATGTGGCAACAGACCTCGAATCTCGGGATCTGTTACTTAAGGCGGGTCGTTGTGTATGCGAGAAAGGCACTAAGTTAGAGCTGGAGCCGTCGCTGGAGGCCGGAGCCAGAGGCCAGCTATAGGCCAAAGCTGAAGGCCGGAGCTAGAGGCCAGAGCCGAGGGCTGGAGGCACAGGCCATCGCTGGAGGCCGGAGCCAAAGCCGTTGCTGGAGGTCGGAGATGGAAGCCGGAGCCAAAGGCCGTTGCTGGAGGCCGGAGCCAAAGGCCGTTACTGGAGGCCGGAGCCAAGATTCCATTTCTAGGTTTTGCTGTCACATCACTATTTCTGAAAATCGTGTAAAAGATTATAATACCACCCAGAGGAGATGATCAGCCATATCAGATGCCCCCTGCTCCCGAGATGAGTGAATGCACAATCACCAGCGATAGGGGTGTTAATATCCACTGGGCGGCTGACTTTCGCGCCATCATTTCGTCTGTTCGAGCTGTGGGGATTGGAAAGGATTTCCTCGAGTAATGAGACGTAAAAAGGCAAGCGTCATCATAGTGGTAAGGCCACCGCCATCTTTCTATTGATGGAGCTTTTCGTGTTTTTCGGGCCGGTAGGCCGCCGAAGCGGCTTCCATTCGAAGGTGGACACATGCCAGGCCGGACGGCCACGAGATGATTTGAAGTGGGGCTATAACAAGAAAAAATTGCCCTTATCTTCCCATTCTCCCTTTCCTTACGCTACAGCTTCCTCCCCTGAGTCCGCAAGCATTCGTCCGCCCCCGTGTCCGTTCTCTCCTCGTGCTCTTCGGTCTTAGCTCGAGTTTTTCAGGTTAGTCTCCATGGCTTCCTCGCCTTCTTGTTCTATTTCTGATTCCGGGGGGCGTTCCCCCACTCCTTCTCAACCTTCCGCTTCTTTACCAAGTCAATGGTCTACCCCCTCCTCCGATCACTCCTTGCCGGAACGGCGGCCGGTCAGACGCCCCGTAGCCGGGAGTCATCTGACCGGCGAGCGGACTTCCGTTCGGAGCTGTCCGACAGCTGCTGATCCTTCCAATGCTGTCAAGGAGTCCCCCGAAGGGACTGCTTCCACTATGTCTGCTCAAGACATAGTAAATCTGAAAGCCAAATATAGTTTTCCTCCAAACCTTCGTCCGTCCTACCCCGTTCCTGATGACAGGGTAATCTCTTCTCGTCCTGGAAGAGTTGCCTTGTACGGAGCCTTCTTTAAGGCAGGACTTCGACTACCTATCCACCTTTCATCCTTAACCTTCTGTATCGATATTCTTTAACACCTTCCCAGTTAGTCCTAACTCAATCCGAACCATCGTTGGCTTTCTGGTTCTCTGTCACCTGCAAGGCATAGAGGCCAGCATCTCCTTATTTCGCAGTTTTTATACCCTCTGCAAGCAATCAGGTTGATCGTCCTTCACTCCTAGGTCCACTAGGATCCTTAAGTTGTACCTCCCCACCTCCGTTAAAGGGTGGAAGGATAAGTTCTTTTTTACTGATATCGATAGGGTGCGTGGAAGCTAGGGGACACCCAACATTGATGCCAATAGGGATTCTTCGATCCTCCCAAGGGATCGAATGTATTTGGGCAACTTCTGACTGCCGATGTCCCTCGATGCAATAAGCTTCTGGTCGATGAAAACTTTGTCTTGCTGATCTAATCCCGTGGCCGAATCCCGGCACCAAACCACTACCGACGAGAACATCTCGTCCCTGTTCGAGGCGAGTCGCAGCCACCTCCCCCACCGTCCCTTCTTCGGTAATTGCCCTCCTCTTTCCCTCCTACCCTCTTTTGGTGCATTAGCCTGGAAATCTTTTTTCCTCTCGTCAGGTGGTGGCGGAGCTGGAGAGGAGGAAGCACGACCTCCTGAGAGCTGTTCAGGACACGCAGCGCGGCTTCGTCACCACCGCGGACCAGCGCTCTTCGATCGAGGAGGCCTTGGTATGGACTACAAGACCTCGGCGTTGTGTCTTTCTTTCTTTCTTGTTGAATTTTCTTGCGTCGAGACCAATGAGCAAATGGATGGGCAGGTGTTGGTGGAAGGATATGATGCGGGATTGCCGGTGGACCTATCGAAGCTGGACGGCACGTGGCGGCTCGACTACACCTCGGCTCTCCCCTTCCTTCGGGTCCAGATCTTTCTTCCTTTTACTTCCGTTTTCTTTTTCCATGGACGGCTGAATGACTACTTTTTTTCACGGTGTTGGTTGCCCACGGCTTTTTTTTTATTTTTCCTTCCCCTGGGAAATATATGTCGGTGGGACAAATTTTTCAGAAGTTTGAATGTAAGGATCGATCTGATGGAGGGATTGTAAGGAACGTTGTGCGCTGGAGCATTTCAAACCTGTTAGAGGTAAAAGACGACGCAAATTTTTTTTATTATTATTGATACAAAGCTTTGCCTTCTTATATTCCATGAAATTGGTCTGCAATTTTTGGTTGTGAGGGCATGCAAGTGTTAAATCAACCGTAAAAATGGACGTGTTTTTGATATTTTTTTTTTAAAAAGACGACTAAAAATGTAAACATTTTAAAAAATTTTGGTAGAAGCATACTTTAGTAAACATTTTAGAATTTTGTTTCCTTAAAAGGTGCACTTTTGGTAGAGGTGGGCACTGGACGTGCCGCCCATGGCACGGCACGGCCCAGGCCCTGGGCCGTGCCGGCCCGGCACTGCTACAGTACCGGTCGTGTCGGGCCAAAAATTTTTTCTGTTGGCCCAGCACGGCATGGCGGCCCCGGCCCGCACGGCCCAGGGGCCTGGGCCATACACAGCTCAAATAAAAAAATTTATAAAAAATATAATTTTTTTTGATATATTAAAAAATTATTAGGAATAAAAAATTTTATTAATATAAAGCCACCATAATGGTGGGGGTTTGGCACAGACCCCTACCAGTTTATTAATTTAAATTAAAATGGTACAGAAGGGAGGGGGGCTTGGCCTGACCTCTAGAACATAATACATTAAGTAAGAAGAAAAAAATAGAAAGATCGCAACCGTCGGATCATTGCCGATCGGATGGATCGCAACCGTCGGATCGATCATCGCCGATCGGGATCATGGCTTGGATCGATCGCAACTGTCGGATCGTCTTCGATGGGATAGATCGCAACCGTTGGATTGATCATCCCGATCGGGATCATGGCTTGAATCGATCGCAACCGTCGGATCGTCTCCATCGGATCGATCGCAACGGTTCGATCGATCATCACCAATCGGGATCATGGCTTGGATTGATCGCAACCGTCGGATCGATCATCGCCGATCGGGATCATGGCTTGCATCGATCACAACCGTCGGATTGATCATCGCCGATCGGGATCATGGCTTGAATCGATCGAAGACGTCGGATCGTCTCCGATCGGATTGATCACAATGGTCGATCGATCATCGCCGATCGGGATCATAGCTTGGATCGATCGCAATCGTCGGATCATCTCCGATTGGATAGATCGCAACCATTCGATCGATAATAGCAGATCAGGATCATGGCATGGATTGATCGCAACCGTCGGATCGTCTCTGATCAGATCGATCATCGCCGATCGGGATCATGGCTTGGATCGATCGCAACCATCGGATCATCGCCGATCGAATGGATCGCAACCGTCGGATCGATCATCGCCGATCAGGATCATGGCATGGATCGATCGCAACCATCGGATCGTCTCTGATCGGATCGATCGCAACCGTCGGATCGATCATCCCTGATTGGGATCATGGCTTGGATCGATCGCAACGTCGGATCATCTCCGATCAGATGGATCGCAACAGTCCGATCGATCATTGTCGATTGGGATCATGGCTTGGATCGGTCGCAACCATCGGATCATCTCCGATCGGATGGATCGCAACTGTTGGATTGATCATCACAGATCGGGATCATGGCTTGGATCGATCACAACCGTCGGATCGTCTCTGATCGGATTGATCGCAACCATTGGATTGATCATCGCCGACCGGATCATGGCTTGGATCGATCCAGACGTCGAATCGTCTCCGATCGGATGGATCGCAACATCGGATTGATCATCGCCGATCAGGATCATGGCTTGAATCGATCGCAGATGTCGGATCATCTCCGATCAGATGGATCGCAACCGTCGGATTGATCATCGCCGATCATGATCATGGCTTGGATCGATTGCAGACATCGGATCGTTTCCGATCGGATTGATCGCAACAGTCCGATCGATCATTGTCGATCGGGATCATGGCTTGTATCGATCGCAACCATCGGATCGTCTCGATCGGATGGATCGCAACTGTTGGATTGATCGTCGCCGATCGGGATCATGGCTTGGATTGATCGTAACCATCGGATCGTCTCCGATTGGATGGATTGCAACCATCGGATCGATCATCCCCGATCGGGATCATGGCTTGGATCGATGCAACCGTCGGATCGTCTCCGATCGGATTGATCGCAACGATCCAATCGATCATCGTCGATCGGGATCATGGCTTGGATCGATCGCAATCGTCGGATCATCGCCGATCGGATGGATCGCAACTGTCGGATCGATCATCCTCGATCGGGATTATGGCTTGGATCGATCGCAACCGTCAGATCGTCTCCGATCGAATTGATCACAATGGTCCGATCGATCATCGCCGATCGGGATCATGACTTGGATCGATCGCAACCATCGGATCATCGCTGATCGGATGGATCGCAACCATTGGATCGATCATCGCCGATCAGGATTATGGCATGGATCGATCGCAACCGTCGGATCATCTTCGATCAGATCGATCGCAATCGTCGATCCATCATCGCCGATCAGGATCATGGCTTGGATCAGCTGGCTGGTGCCTAGGTGCACAGTGTGCTCCTGGCACCAGCCGTGCCATGGCACGACCTTTGTGGGCCGTGCCATGGCACGACCTTTGCCTATGGCACGGCCTACAAAATGGCCCAGCAGGGCCGTGCTGGGCCGTGCCAAAACGGCCCTTCTGGCCACGTGCCATGGCACGGCCTAGCAACGGCCCTGCAGGCACGGCCCACAAAACGGCCCAGAAGGGCCGTTTTGGCACGGCCCAGCAACGGCCCTACTGGGCCGTGCCAGGCACGGCCCGTGGCCATTTCTTGATGTGCCACGGGCCGTGCCGAATTTTAATTTTTTTTAGTGGGCCATGCCTGGCACGACCCATTTGTTAATGGGCCGTGCCAGGCACGGCACGGTAATTTTTCTGGCACGATGGGCTGGGCCGTGCCTGGCACGGTACGGCCCAGTGCCCATGCCTAACTTTTGGGGTGCAGGTTAGGGTTGTTACTTGTTAATAGCAATAAATAACAAGTGTATTTTCTGTTGATGCTTGTAGACAAAAGCATTGCATATAAATAAGAAGTTATAGTTGACAAAGTTTGTGTAGAACATGTACGTTTTAGTTTAGAAGCACGTCTATGCATTATAAAAATTTATTCACAATGATCGAACTTAGGGGAAGGAAAGGTCATATTGTTAAAATCTTTAGACAAGTCCATGCCAATGCATGCCTCCTATCAGCATGGTACAATAAGTGTGTTTGTTCCCAAGTTTTGGCTTTGAGTTGCCATTAGAAAGAAAACCTTAAAATGGACTTTGTGTTGCTGAAAGATATTGACCACTTTGAATTTTAGTGAGGGTGGGATTGGATCAGGTTGTAGACTGGAGCTAAAATTGGAAAGGTCCATGTCAAAGTGGCACAAAAGGCAGTCTAGGACATCAAGGTTAGGCTTTGCAAATGCAAGTTTGTTGGGGTTAGATATTGCTCATCAGTGTTCAAATTCTGCCTTATGAATGCTGAGGAGCAGTCTATGTGCTGGGCCAGGTTTACGAGAGAGTATGAATTATCAATCAAAAAGAAGCTGGGATTTACTCATTCATATAGATGATATGTGAACATGTGGTCAACCTTTAGCATAGTCATTACTGATGGTATTTGGGCAAACCGAGGACAAGATCTTATTTGAAGTGTTCACAGAATGGCCAATGAATTGGACAAGCTGAAAAAAGAAGAAAAAAACATTATGATGCTTATATTTTAAATGACTCCTTAATGATGTTTCCCTTTATGATGAGAACATGGGGAAGGGTTGAGGGGTGCATATAAGGTGTGGGAATGAAAAAATTTGAAATATTTGTTTGCTTTTTAACTAGATTGTGGCGGATGCTTACACCATCCTATAGGTCTTAAACTCAGTCCAATTCAGTGATCATTTAAATTATTATCCTAAATAACTGTCACAGTTAGACACATTACATGGTATTGTCCTGTTGCTGACGGAGTAGCATGTGTAGCAAGTTGGGCACAATAGATGAGGCCTGTTGCCATGGTCATCATTTAAATTATTATCCTAAATAACTGTCACAGTTAGAGATGTTACTAAATGGTATTGTCTGTTCCTGATTGAGTAGCATGCGTAGTAAGTTGGGCACAATGGATATGTTAATGGGAGGCCTGTTGCCGGTTTGTCCTTTCCTGGAAGTAACTAAAATATGACATAAATAATCCTAGAAAATTCTTCAGTGAGTTGCATTTCCATCATACCAAGAAAAAATAATTATATTTTCAAGCATTCCAAATCCAAGGTTATGAGTTCTTTCAGTAATTTTCTAGGAAAGCTCCTAACAAGTTCAGTTCTCATGGGCTATCATAACATCTAAAAGTTATCCAATTTAAAATGCTATGTAACAAAACTTCCAGAATGTACATCAACATTTTACTCATATGTTTCTGCATTTAACTACAATCTTGTGCATTAAAGCTATTGGTTTGTTCAGTAATAAACACCCTTCTAATTGATTCTGTAAGCTATCATGAGATACTAAGAGTCATCCAGCTTTTAAACCAACTGCAGTTCTTCAATTTTTCTATTTACAATAATATAAAAATACAAAAATATATTGTATTTTGGTATAAACTTGATTCTCTGAAAAATATACATGGAAAATAGAAAGATTTAGCAAAGCATGTGAAAGCATAAATGGCAAAAGCATAAATTGTTAATAATTGTGAACTTAATCAATAACCGAAATGGTAATAAACACATAAGTGTAGCCAACAATATTCCATGGGAATTGTATTTTCCTCATTAATGGAAAAGAAATCCATCCTGCGAACTTTATCCATAAATAAAGATAATATTTGTTAACTAACTACTAGATTGGAAAAGCTTAAGCTATTAGGGAAGGGGTCAACAATATATATCAGGCCTTAATACCTTCCCTCATGTGTGGCTTGGACATTGCACGTGAAGGCATGAATGAGTAAAGAATGACTCAAGATAAGAATGAGTCAAGGAAGGACTCAACCAGGAACAAGCCAAGACAAGGAAAGACTCAAGAAAATAAATGGGTAATATTGACCTGAATAGGGATTTGAATTCATGACTTTTGGCTCTGAATATCATGATACATTGAAAGGGAGGAGATGTGTTTGCAAAATGTGCAAGGCTCATTCTACTATAGCTCAAGGTAAATATAATGTCCAGAGTGTGGCCACCTCCATGGTGAGAATACTACCAAATATATCAAACAATATCCTAACCTACAAAACACACACACACATACACACACACTAACACTAGAATCCCTCTTAAACTCAGTGAATCATGCATCTAGAGTCTCTAAGGAGAGGAAAATTTCTGGGTCATATTTATCTTCATAAAGAAGTCTGCAATCAACTATAGAGAGGAGATATATGGTAGAGAGAGCATCCAGGCAATGTAACGCTGCTGGTGAAATGGCGATATATCTCAATATGCTTGTTACACTCATAGAACACTGTATTGCTAGCTATTTGAATAGCATTCTGGTTATCACAATAGAGAGGATTAGGTTTGGCAAAAACAATTCGCATGTCAAAAAGGAGGTGGTGCAACCATACTGTCTTTGTAGTGGTATCTGCCATAGCATGAATTTGCCTCAATGCTCGAATAAGAAACTATATCTTGTTTCTTAGCTTTCCAAGATAATAAAGATTCTCAAGGCTAAGCAAGCTAAGGAGGTAGACACAGTAGCTTCAATGAGCATCTCAAGCTGATCAAGATGATCCTAGATATGCAGTGAGATGCTTGTTTCAGAGAAAGATGATACCTCCATGCACGAGGAGCCTTTAAGTGTGGTGCCTGTGATGGTGGAGCATTGTTGTTGAATCTTCTTCTTCTTGGCAAGCTTTTTATAAGTCCAAATGGTGTGACCTTTAGCTTTGCATTATTTGCAAAAAAAAGTTGCACCCAACTGTGTTGCCTAAAGTAGATCTGAAGGAAGAAGTGACTATCTGTACATAATAATATAAGGATTTCTTTAGTTCAAACCACTTCCAACAATATAATTGGTTGTTAGAGCCATAGGAAGCCAATGCCAAACACTTAACTCCAGTAAAACTCAAGCAGGATACTCCGTGATGCTCAAAGAAAGCAAAGGAACAAATAATGGAGTGTATAATGTTAGGATGATGGGTTTATGATAGTGAAAGTATTGTTACCTGCACACAATGCTATTCAGGACCATGCAGAGTTCCCAGCCTAGGCTGTTAGTAGTCCAATTTCAGTGGCAAATGCAGCTTCAAGTGTAGCAAGTCAACCCAAAACAGGGACAGCTCCACTTAGTTGAAGTTGCAATTCAAAAATGAGAATGTCAAGCTGCAACTGAACAAACTGAGGCAACTATAATTGCAAGGACAGCAAAATGAACTCTTGTTGCTCAGGGCAATATGAGAAGAGAAAGCCCAAGGTCATAATAACAGGCCAAAGTGGCAGTAAACACCAGCAGGTGTGATAGGCAAATTGTCTAACATGTTATAAATGACTTGGAGAATGCACTGCTGGTTGATTGTTGTTAAGAGAAGATGGACAGCTGCTTCTAAACCTTGCAGATGCCATAATAGAAAACACTAATAAGGCTGAAGAAACGATTCAGTTGTTCGCGATTGAGGCAGCTAATTGAATGCTCAATAGAGGGGAAAAAAACAAGCTTGGAGCAGCAAGAATGTTTGATCAATGATGAACATAGAGGGGTAAAGCCTCTATAAGAAGGAAAACAATGCCGAAGGCAAGATTGTTGAAGGAGCACCAAAAGTAATGGAAGGCTATTTGATGGATTGCACTAAGGCTATAAGGCTCTGATGCCATGTTAACTAACCACTGTTACTCAAAAATTTAAACTGTTAGGGAAGGGTTCAACATTGTATGTTGGGCCTTAACAGGTTACAGGTTAATATCACGGAAGAAAGTGCATTACAAAAGTATGGGCAATGCTCTCCAGTGGTCTCATTTAGTATCATCTGATCGAGATAAGAAAACTCTCACAAATGGATTTGTACTTACATAGTGTCTGTCAAATCTTGGTCAATTGCCATGCCATGCATGAATTTGACCTTGAGTGTTATATGTGTGCTTTTTGCATAAAATGGCAACTGTTCTATTCATGTGCTGCCACTGATTATTTATAGATTTCTTTTTATATTTTAGATTTTTTGGTCTTGGCCTTCTTGATGTTTTGAAGCTTATGAAAATTATCTTTATAGGAGCAAGAGGGTGCAACACTGCTGGTCTCTGCAAATTTTCTGTTCTTTCTAAGCGCAACATCCATCTTCAGTTTGAAGAGGTAGGCCTTTTTTGTACACAAGAATTTAGTTATATCTCTTATACACTTGACATCATCTGGCGTGACATCTCTCTAGTTTTTCATGTTGCATGTGCTTTTAAATGTCTTTGCATAATGAAGTGACCAGTGAAAATATTCAATCATAAAAAGGCTTGCTCAAATTGGATAGCAGTCTTTACAATCCTTTTTCTTTAAAACAAAAGAAACAATCTTGTTCAAACATTTGTTTTCTTGGCTACATTTTGTCTATTGATTATATGGTAACAGAATAGCAGATTGGACCAACTGGTAACATGCAAGATCATAAGAGCCTAGCTGCCAAAGTTCAACTGGTTTTTATGCTTATACCCTGATAAATATGCTAAACACCACATTCTCACATAGAGGACTTGAAGAACTTATGGTGTTCAAAATGTCATGTTTCTGATGCAACTCTTGCTTCTGAAAGCTAAAGCTATGATTCAGTGATAATGGAAAAGGCTATTATAGGGAAAAGAAACTTACAATAAGAATGTTTTCAGAACTTAAAAAGCATTTTTCCATTGGCCTAAACTGAAGATTCTAACAAACAAGAATCTTATCCTTGCATTGCTTGATGCTGGCTTTTGTTGATAGAAGTCCCTAAAAGAAGTGGTTTGTAATTAGATGCATAAAGGTCTTTAGATTAAGTTGGCCCTTAGTTTTGGAAAGCTATGATTTATTTCCAATTTTAAGATGTGTGGTTTCTAATCTCTATGATGCCTATGATCCTTGCTGTCTGCTTTAGAGGAAATAACTTGAGCACTTTAAAAGGGGAGGTTCGTTCAAGTTTTCAGTTGAAGTAAAATGATTGACTGATATTAATTCCTTGCTTTATTACAACAGAAGTACTCACAATGGCTATTCTTTTCACCGTATTCTTCTAGAAATTAATGCTGAAATTACTGTTTAGATATACACAATTTCTTCTGGTCAAATTGTCCGCTTAATATCCTGTTACCCCTTCTACAGCTTGTGCCTAGTTGCAGGAACATCACAATGGCTATAGATTCTTTATTAAAGGACTCTCATAATCTCTAGTTCTAGAAAGACAAAGTCCACATCATTGTTTGGAAGCTTGCAAGGCTCTCTATAAGAAGTAGAAGGTAAGTTATTTATAGATTATATTGAGGGTATCCATGCCCTTGGTGGTATGCAAGCTATCAAAGTACCGCTTGGTGCAATGTTGTATATGGGCGCCTATGTGGTTGGTATATGGTAACTTAGTAGTTTAGAGCCTTTCTTAAACATTATGCCATGTTAACCAAAGGAGAAATCTCCTTTGGATTACACTCCTATTTCAAATGCATTAACAATGATAAATTTATTAATTATAAACGATGAACAGAAACAAGCAACAAGGATTCATGGATTATAGTTAAAGTACCTAGCTGACAAACAAATTGTGGTATGTAAGTTGCCAATAGTCAGACACTGCAAAATCGATATTATTCTTCAGAAAATAACTTATCATTCACCATCATCAGAATCATGTGGGCTAAATCTCACAAGAGCTGCTCGGGCTTTTGTAGGCACTTGACAGCTTACAGTGCAGCCCAGCTCCAATGCAGTGTGGTCGCTAGGCTACATCTGCATATGTGGGTGCCTTTGTGGTCACACTAACTGCATTTTAAAATGTTGTCCTTGATGATGAATAAAATAATGAGGCCTTCTAATCAACATCTACTACTTTGTTCACATGAGAGCCTATGACAAAGCCCATGTGGATGCACAACACAAACATACTAGGATCTATTACTGACGCATAAGGACTATGGCATCCTAGAAGTCTTGAAACGTATACTCTTGCACTTTTTTATGTGTTATTGTCGAATACCATGAGTTATTCCTGAGCACATCGAAAATCTTGTGTCTGCCCTTTGATGCAAAGGTTTATGATCATCTTCAAGCAATATGCAATTTAAGAGTCTTTTTAATGTGCTATTCTTGTCTGACATATTTAGAGAGACCTTTCAATTAACTAGGTGAACTTAAAATTTCTTAAAAATTTGGAACATCTTGAGCTCTAGTACGGTGCAAAAGATATTAAGAAAGAAATTTTGTCAAAGTGGACTGCCTGGGAGGAATACTATCAATTAGGCACGTACTACCAAGGTAAAACGCATTGTCACCATGACCGTGGCATATATCTCATATAGAAGAGATTTTGATTGACATATTTTCTCAGACTTCTCCACTTTTGCATCTTCCATGTTTTAAACATGTGCAATGTGTTGTTACTTCCATATCAAGCAAAGGCAACATAACATACATGCTTGTCCATGCTGATAATCAAGTGCATTAGTGAGAAAGGAGATGGCATAGATTATTTAGCATAATGATAGACCTCTCAACTCAACTCAACTCAACTCATCTAAGCCTTTTCCCAACTACATGGGGTTGGCAAGCATAATGATAAAACTAATTTACCAAAAGATTTTGTTCTGTAGACTCATGCTATTAATGTTGTTGCTTGTTGTCCACATTATTTTTCTAGATCAAGAAAGTTTTGAAAATATACTTATATTGTTACTTATTATTTTGTGGATTGGAGTTCTTATGATTTATTGATCTACCGTCTTGTAGGTTGCTGTTGAAAATATCAAGATTAGTGAAGAGCTGCAAGCATTGATAGCTCCAGCTATTCTTCCTCGTTCTTTTTTAAGCCTACAGGTATGCCAATAAGGCTTAATAAATCTGTCAACCTAATTATTCATTCCGTTTTTAAATTCTAAACGTGATATTATTATGTACCTGACAACTCATATTAGTAAAATTGTAAGCACAAGTTAATACATGTCACCATTAATTGTTCTATGATAACTGGTTGAATCATTTGTTACTCCACTTATTTAGCTTGTTGGCTGAACAATTATCTGACCACCTTGGGGTCGGTGGATAAGATTTGAATCTCCCTTGAGACACTACTATGTAACTGGAAATCAACAGGTTTGCACAGTAAACAGTATAAATTGCTGTTTTAGTCCCAGTGCTGCTGCAATTGTGTTTCAGTGTTAAAAAGTCCTGATGCCTGTCTGATGATACCAATTGTGTTTGCCTACCTTCATAATGGTGATGCAAATGTGTGTTAATACAGATATTGCAGTTCCTTAGAACTTTTCGAGCTCAGGTACCTGTGAGAAGCCCTGAACGGTACTGTTTTCTGGTATGATTAATATCAATTTCATCTTTAATAGGATGTGAATAGTGCAAATCCAACTTCATTGCAGAAGGTCACCTGGAGGATTGTATTATCTATCATATATGGACCGTGACATGCTTTTAGGCCGTTCAATTGGGGGTGGTGGAGTTTTTGTTTTCACTCGAGCGCAACCTCTTGCATGATAGTGAGTTGGCTTTTCCTTCTACTGAAATATCCAAGAACATACATGTATCAGTGCATAGCTGACAGTTAAGAACACCAATGGAATGCATGTTGTCAGGTGGATGTTAGATTTTCAACCAGATCATGATCTCGTTCTCAGACTTGGACTCATGTACGAACCTTGGAAACCAGGTAATCTTCTGCATATAATCATGGGAAGAATTAAATGCTGGATTAAATTTGAGCAACCATGTTTTATTTTATTTTTGTGTTTTTCTTCAGCATTATCATTTTATCTTAATTGCTTCGCAGAGTACTAAGATGCAATGAGAACATCAAATTCTGGGAAGTGGGACTACCAAGGATCGCGAGGAAAAGTAAAAATTATGAATGCAAGTTCTCTAATTTTGAAATCGATGTTTCCCATGTCATATGTTTATGTATATATTGAACAATTTCTCAAGTCTAATCTGCAAGATGTGGTGTGAAGTGTCAGAGGAAGCAATAATTTCGGAATTTCGGAAACAGATTCTGGTCTGAATCAATCAATCTTGATAATATGATCTGAAACCTTTTTTTCTTATCAAATCTCGGTTTTGATATTTCTTGGTCCAACCAAAATTCCTGTTTACAGCCTGCCGTACAGTGCCAAAACGTAACACATGGGGGGCACGTTTGCAGTGATTGAATTACATACGTGGTCGATATGGTTTTGCGTCAAGTGTCAACCAACCAACAAGATCGGGAACATAGTGGGCCTGGAAGTACTGTCAGCATTTTTGGATGTTTAACTGCGAAGAGCCTGTAACTTTATTGGGAATCAAATATTCTGTCATAATCATGCACTACCCTCCTGAGTTAACTGATGGATCTAGGGGTGTTGGATTATATTTATTTATCAATTTTTCTGGGAAATTGCAAGAGATCAGGAGAGTATTTTTACTGTATCAAACAGCTTGGCAGATATTACCATCAAGCTTTCGCTTGGACGGTATCAATCCCTTGCAGCTCAGACTGCGTGGTTGGGAGGGGATGCGATTCTAATTGAAGCCATGATGGGGACTAATTTCTTCTATTACGAAAAAAAAGGTATTGCTCATACATCAGATCGACACTCAAATTTAATGTGTATAATTAAGGAGATAGATAAACTAGAGATAAGACTGGATGTATGGGCGTGGGCCTACACGCGCGCGCAAGCTAAAGCTTTCGCCATCAAAGACAGTGAGAATGCTTTAAGGTTAGTGCGAGTGAGTGTTCCGGCATCTGTCTGTTTCCTACTTTAAGATTCGTGCTCTGAAGTCTTTCTTCCCTGATCTCCTTGCTACAGTGCTGCCTTCCCTGATCCTTCGCTTCTGGTTATGGAGAATCTCAAATCCTCGTCTCCGATAGTGTTGGATGGTCCCAACCGTGGCGGCACGGCGTGGCGGCGCGGGATATTGGGGCGATTTGAGTGGGTTGCTCCTTCTCCTTCTCCGGTGGTCGTGGCTGAATTGGAGCGGCTTTATCCGGATGTAATCCAAGTTCCAGTGCAATCACTGGAAGAAGAGGAAGCTAGATGGCGAAATACCTCAATCATCGTCCGAAGCCTCACTCGCTGGATTCCTCCAGAGGCAATTTCAAGGGAATTCCAGCGTGCGAGGATAGCAAGGGACATTGAAGCGGTTTCACTGGCTAATCGGCATTTTCTCTTCAGATTCTCCGATCCCAGTGCTGTGGAGACTGCTCTTGGAAGACCCTGGGTGGCCAATGGTCAGCCGCTTGCTGTTGCAATGTGGCACCCAGATTTTGTGCCGGCTGAGAGCTCGATCCATAATGCTCTGCTGTGGATTCGTCTTCCTCAACTCCCTATTGAGTATTGGACGGATGAGGTGCTCTCTTCGATCCTTTCGGTCGCTGGGCAATTCCTCTTCGTTGATGCTTCCACCAGAGATCGGAGTCGAGGAGGTTTTGCGCGTGCTTGCGTCCGCGTAGATTTGAGTAAGCCCCTGCGGCCTGGAGCAAGGATTCAAGGCAATAGAACTCCATTCTGGCAGCAGTTCTCTTACGAGAACTTGGAAGGCATTTGTGGCTCGTGTGGCGCCCTGCATTTTGATGGTGTCTGTGGGGCAGAGTCGGTTGTTTCATCTTCCTCCGTGCCCTCTTCCGAACCTCGCTTTGGTTCATGGATGGTTGCTCTCAGACGCAGGAAGGCTCCTCCAACTCAGAAGCCAGCGGCTGGACCTTCTCCCCCGGGAGGAAATGCTGGAGCTTCTTCCTCTGCTCCCTTGGATGGTTGGTCTCTCCCGAAGAAGGTGGCGCATCGATCGGGAGGCAGAGCATCTGGGAACCAGGGAAATGAGCCTCAGAGGATTGCTACAGTACAGGAGTATTCAGCGTGCCGGTCTCCTCTCATTAGTGTGCCGGTTCGTTCTGAAGCTGAGAAGCAGATGTTACTTTCCAATCCGTTTGCTAATTTGGCTTCAGATCAATCTGCAGATGCTGAGCAAGTTAATTTGATGCATAATGTGGAAGCTCAGATGGGTCAGTCCAAGAGGGCCAGGCCAATTGAGACAATTCAGCATAGAGGGGTTTCTAAAACTTTAAAAGGAAAAGGAAAAGCCCTTCTTCGTGGAAAGGGTAAGGCCCTGGACCTTTTCAAATTTGAAGCTTCTGCAGACTCCCTTCAGGGATCTACTGGCCTTAATGGGCCAGGAGCCAAGAAGTCCCGCCGTAAGGATGGGCCTGCTCGGGAGATCTGTTTAGGGCCCTCCTTGCCAATTCAAATTGGGGGTTTGGATCATGATTCGGCAGTCTCCCTCATCAAGAAGGCCATTCAGAGGGGGGATTCAGAGGTGATCATGGAAGTATCTCATCCTGATAGCCAGGTTATGGAGGGATACGCTGCTAAGGGGCTTTTGGGTACCCTTTCTTCCAGTAATCTGACAGATCAGGAGTTGACTGGGGACATGGATGAAGTCCCCTCCTCTAAAGGTTCTGAATGAAGATTCTTATCTGGAACGTGCGAGGTGCTCTTAAACCCTCGTTTCGATCCTCGTTTGGGAGATTATTACAGCTTCATTCTTTTGACATATGTGTCCTTTTGGAGACCCGCCTTTCGGGGGATAGTCTGGCTCGCATTCAGAGACAGTTTTCTAGATTATGGTCTTCTTATGCGGTTGAGTCGGCTAGTCTCTCCGGAGGTATTCTGGCGCTTTGGAGACATGATAACATCAGAGTTGACGCTTTCCATGGCTACGGTCAGCAAGTAGCTCTGGTTATATCTGAGGGATCCTCTGCTCCTTGGCTCCTATCGGGCATCTATGCTAGCACTGACTTTCGTATGCGCCGAATGCTTTGGGATGAGATCCTCTCCCTTCTTGATCAGGGTCTTCCCTCCCTTATTGCTGGTGATTTTAATTGCATTGTGGAGGCCAAGGAGAAAAGGGGGGGGTAGGAAATTTGTGGATTCACCGGGTGTTGCTGAGTTTAGATCCTTCATTTCTTCGGCTGAGCTGTTAGATTTGGGGTTCTCTGGACACCAGTACACCTGGTGTAACAATCGTCAGGGTGCAGCTAGGGTGTCTGAAAGGCTGGACAGGGCTATGGTC
This sequence comes from Calamus simplicifolius, assembly GCA_900491605.1. Lineage (NCBI taxonomy): Eukaryota > Viridiplantae > Streptophyta > Magnoliopsida > Arecales > Arecaceae > Calamus > Calamus simplicifolius. Next base: position 116,878 of record UESW01004042.1, read on the forward strand.
TCTTCCTCTTGGTATCAGCTTTTTCCTTCTATCACTGTTACTCATCTTCCCAGAATTGGTTCCGATCACTGCCCCATCCTCATCTCCACTGATCATTCTCAGCAGCGTAGTCGGCAGTTTAGATTTGAAAAGTTCTGGACTTTTTATTCTTCAGCGAGAACCATTATCTCTCAGATATGACGTTTACCTATTAGAGGGAGTGCTACTTATCGACTATCTCGTCGATTAATCAGTGCCAGGCGCCGGCTCTCAAGTTGGAACAGAAGAGATGTTGGGGACATTGTCAGGCAAGTTGAGAAGGTTGAATCTACTATTTCTTCCTTGCAGATGAAGGAGGATCAGGTGGGCTTCCTCCTGGATTCCGATCTTTCATCTCTCAGGGCCTGCCTGGCTTTGCATCACTCTCTTATGCTGCAGCAGGAGACTTATTGGAGGCAAAGGTCCAGAATTCAGTGGATTAGGGAGGGTGATCGAAATACTAGATTTTTTCATCAGTCCACCTTGAAACGCCGTGCGATGAATCACATCAGGCATGTTGTTGATGATGAAGGTAATCTTCAGAAAGACGTTCAGTCAATCAGGGATCAGTTTTTTCAGTTCTTTCAGTCCAGATGGTCTGAGCATTCAGGGGTTGGATCCCCTGTTTTCCCTGTCCAGCCCCTCTATAGACTCTCTATGGCAGAGAATGATTGTCTTATCAGAGCAGTCACGGAGGAGGAGATTCATCGTGCTTTATGGGATCTTGGTGCTAATAAGGCCCCTGGGCCTGACGGATTCCCTCCTTTTTTCTTCCGCCACTACTGGGATATTGTGGGTCCGAATTTGGTTCAGACTATTCATCTTGTCTTTCAGTTCCACACTATTCCTCCTGACTGGAACCGGACCCTTATCACCCTGGTGCCAAAGCGTCCAGATGCTTCTTCCCCCCAGCACTATCGGCCTATCAGTCTCTGCACCACCTTATATAAGGTTTGTGCTCGCCTTTTGGTTTCTCGAATGGAGTCAGTTATTCCTCGGCTTGTCTCCCCGGAGCAGGGTGCTTTTATTAGGGGACGGAGTATTACTGATAACGCTCTCTTAGCCCAAGAGTTTATGCATGATCTGCAGCGTGCCTCTAGTCGTCAGCGTCTTATGGCGGTCAAGCTTGATATGGAGAGAGCTTATGACAGATTGAGTTGGGACTTTCTGCGATGCACCCTCCAGGAGTTTGGCTTTCATGATCTCTTTATCACCTGGATTATGGCATGTGTCCATCGGCCGTCTTTCTCTCTCCTTATCAATGGAGGGCAGACTGATTACTTCCATTCTGAGGTTGGCTTGAGGCAGGGATGTCCTCTTTCCCCCTTCCTTTTTATTCTATCTGCTGATGCTCTGTCCCGGGCTCTCTCTCAGGCTCAGATGGACTCATCTTTGGAGCCCTATTCTGCTGGTCCTTTTGGGCCCTCTCTTTTCCATCTAATGTTTGCGGATGACTGCATTCTTCTAGGGAAGGCTTCTACCCGTAATGCTTCCATTTTGGCGACCATTCTGCAAGATTATTGTCGGGCATCGGGTCAGAGAATTAATCTCAACAAGTCCTTGATCTGCTTTAGCCCAAAGACGCCTCCCATGATCAGGGGTTCTATATTGCAAACTATGGAGATTTCTACTCAAGCTGATCAGCTGTCTTACCTTGGGATTCCCATCACGGGTAGAAGGCCTCGAATTTCCGACTTCAGTATCCTGGAAAGGAGGGTCCGATCGCCTTGAAGGGTGACAGGTTACTGGGCTCTCTATGATGGCTCGGATTACTCTTATTCACTCAGTCCTATCTTCTCTTCCTCTCTATCTGTTATCTAATGCGGCCATCCCTCTTACTTGTTTGCGAAAGATTGAGAGATGCTTTCGGGACTTCCTTTGGGCCTCTATGCAGGAAGGTTATGGTGTTCATCTTCTTGCTTGGGATATTGTCTGCATGCCGACTGCAGAGGGAGGGCTCGGGATCCAATCTCTTATGGCCAGGCGGGAAGCTCTTATTGCTAGGCATGCTTCGCGGTTCTTGCTTGATCCGCATTGTTTGTGGAGCTCCTTCATGCGTGCCAAATATGGTGACTGGAATCACTCTGCTTCCCCTCAATCCTCCCACCGGCACTCCTTCTTCTGGAAAGAGGTTTGTCGTCACGCTCCGGCTGTTCTTGATGGCATTTCTTGGATTATTGGCGATGGTTCCTCTGTGGATGTTCTTCAGGATGCCTGGATTTCTGACCTTCCACTTTCTCGATGGCCTACTTTTGTTACCACTGATATCCCTAATGGAATGAGAGTCTCTGATCTTATTTCTCATGATCATTCTGCCTGGCTTTCCTCATCGATATCGTGCTTCTTCGGGGATGAGCTCTACCGTCGTGTTACTTCTCTTCCTCTCATTCCGGGCCATACTAATGACTCTAGGGTTTGGAGGAGAACTTGTTCGCCCCGGGCTTCTATGAGGGACCTCGTCGATATCTATCGGCCTCGGCCCCATCAAGTGATGGATTTGGCTTGGATCTGGCATCTTCCCATTCACCCTAGAGTGCGTCTTTTTGTATGGAAGCTCGCTTGGAGTATTCTTCCGACCTGTTCCCTGCTCTCGCGGAGAGGTTTGAGCATCATGCCTATATGCCCGTTGTGTGGTCTCGAGGAGGAAACAATGGATCATGCTATCTTCTTATGCAGTACAGATCTGGCATCGTTCGGGGATGTGTCCTTGGGAGCATGATTCGGACTCCCAGTGTTTATCTTTCCTTCGGCTGATTAGGCAGGCTATGCGGAATGGTGTCTATCAGATGGTTCCGAGATGGGTTTATATTGCGTACCAGATCTGGTTATCCCGGAACCATATTGTTTTCACTGAGGAGGCTCCTACCTCTATTCGGGTCATTAGGTCCGCTGTCTTCTCTGCTGCTTAGTATACTTTCCATCAGAGTTCTCTGGATTCTGCTTGCCCTGGCCACTAGGACTCCCATGCTACTTCGGTAGCGCACCGGCGTACGGTCTTTGTTTCTTGGGAGCCCCCACCCCTAGGGTTTATTAAAATCAACTTTGATGGGAGTGTTCGCGGTAGACACGCGGGTTCAGCTTTTGTGATCAGAGGGTCGAACGGAATGATGATTGCGGCTGGCGGATTTGGATTGCTTGACTCTACTGTCCCCTATGCTGAACTGTATGCGGCGTGGGCTGGTATTTCTTACGCCTTTCGGACCCTGGGCGTCCAAAGGCTTATTATTGAAGGTGATTCTGCTACAGTTATTAGCTGGATCCGTCAGAATTCCACTGACTATCGGTTGTCCATCCCTATGATCAGTGATATCAGATCTCTTCTTCCAGGAGCAGCGAGTGCCCAGATTCGGCATATCTACAGGGAAGCCAATGGAGCTGCGGATTGGATTGCTGCTCGAGTGGCTTATCACTCTGGCTTTTGGAGCTGGCAGCGGGGTGACCCTTGCCCTACTATTCTAGGCCAGATATTGTATTTCGATATTTTGGATTTGATTCACCCTAGATTGGTGTGATCACCCGTCTGTACCAAAAAAAAAAAAAAGAATAAACATGTTCAGAAAAAAAAGATGTCTTACCACGTAAATAATCTAAATCATTCTTGCACTTGATTAAAGCATGTCTAGATGCTTATTAAAGCACGTCTATATGCTTAATGTTGGCCATTATATGTTGGGTTATGCCTCGGTTAAAATATATTTTTGAAACCAAATCAATTTATATTGATTTCTTAAAATTGAAGTTGGGCTAAATATTCTAGTAAACTCAATTAAGTTGAACCAAAAACATAATAATTTGATTTTGATTACCATAAGATTGGTTTTCATAGCAAATTTTAGGTCGTTAACTAGCACTTTAGCTTTTCACAATAAAATAGAATTATATTTATCATATAACTTAATTATTTACACATGCATATAGCATCTTAATTTTAATTATTATACAAATGAAAGTTTATGTAATATATTCATACGAACCACTTTGATTTATATCGTTTTTTTAAAATCTAAATCAAAACAAAACCTTTAATTTTATTTTAAAAGCTTTTAAACTAAGATCAAACCCAAAAAAAAAAAAAAAAATTAATTAATTGAAATAAAACTCACATCATGGTTTACACAGATTTTATAATTTAGCCCCTTTTTTGTGCAATGGGTGCGTGGAGAGATTATTAAGAAAGAAAACCAAAATAAAGTCATGATTTTTCCGTTAAGTTTTATCAATATCTCGTATCTCATGCTTATCTTTATTTCTCACACCATTATAACGGATTTTACTATTTTAAACCTATCTTGGACTCCAGGTGAAATAAACTGCTCACGGACATCCTGATGGCGGCTTGATAACTGGGCGTTGTCTATCTTCTTGCGAATTGTCCTTTTCGTGGTTATTACTTATTTTATTTTTATAAAATTAAAAAAAAAAACAAAATGTTCCTCAGACCAAGTGCAGGATCAATTGCAACGTGAAAGCAATCACCATGTGTGGGTCCAAGGAGGGCCGTGGGAAATTGGAACAGCGGAAATCTTCCAATTACCATGCAAGAAAAATTGGGCAAAGTGAGATCATGCTCGACTTTGTAAGACTATTTTTTTCTTGATCTCGTTTCAGGCAGTAGAAACGTTGTAAGAATATTATGTCCTTTCTTGATCGCCTTACAGGAGTTGGCAGTAGAAACGTAATTAGATGATGCTGCTTGTCATCATGCAGCACCTTTTCGAGCCGCAATTTGCTTTCGATCTCTTGAGACAATGACTGACGCGGTAACTCTAAACCACAAGTTTACAGTAGTCAAGAGACACAATTTCACCTATAATTCGAAAGCATCCCATGCACGGCATGGCATGATGCTAACAAGGAAATTTGAAACAGGAAAAGTTTTTTACATGTAAACAGCGCCCGACTGCAAACTGCAAAGAGTCGTCTCAGAAGACGCAACTCTCGTGGCACGTAAAGCATGTACGTAGAACTAAATATGGCCGATGGGCAGTGGGCGAGCTGGTTGATCGATGTTGCTTTCACGCCATCTTTTCGGGCTATTTTCTGGCCCCTTTAGTGGATGGTAGGTAATATGTCATGAATAATGTGTTGGGAATACACCCTCAATCATCCTCGGAACAAATATGCGTGCACAATCATAGAAAAATATACGATCTACCACAATCACAGAATATGCGGAATAAAATAAACACCACACAAAAACACCAAATTTACGTGGAAAACCCCTCCAATGTGAAAGGAAAAACCACGGGGCAAATTCTGAGAGCACTTCACTAATCTTAATAAAAGATTACAACTTTTCTCCTAATTTCTTTTTGCCCAAAAATTAGGAAATACTTCGAACTTAAAATAATAGTTGATGTGGGTACAAGAAGGATCTCACCAACGTGTGGTTGCTCTTCCGTGCCCCCAAATCTGCTCTCAGACTCGTCCGTATCGACCTCCTGAGGTTGCACAGGATTTCTCCCAAGCCTGGGCTTCTCTGGATCTCTCTCAGGCCGCACACCGCTCTCTCCCCCCAATCTGAGATTTTTCTTCTCTCGTATCTGCCACATACGGATCTCTCTCCCCCTACTTTATTTCCGGGTTTATTTTTCCTTTTTGAAAACAGCTCCGTAACAAACTGTGATGCAGTTTGTTATCATGGGCTCCGTAACAAACTATGATGCAGTTTGTTATCATGGGCCGGTTCCCTCCCCACGTGGAGGGAGCAACCAACAATATCTCCCCCTCCCGACTACGTGGGGAAATCCACCAAGCCTGCTTTCTTTCTACAAGCTTCAACCTTCTTGATAGGTAATGACTTTGTCATTATATCTGACCCATTATCATCTGTATGGATCTTCTCCAACAGCAACTACTTCTCTTCCAGGACCTGTCTGATCCAGTGATAACGCATATCAATGTGCTTCGACTTGGAGTGAAAAGTTGAATTCTTGCTCAGGTGAATAGTGCTCTGATTGTCACAATAGACCACATAAGTATCATGTCTAACACCCAGCTCCTGAAGAAATCTCTTCAGCCACAATATCTCCTTGCATCCTTCTGTCACTGCTATGTACTCAGCCTCTGTGGACGATAATGCAACACACTTCTGTAACTTAGACTGCCATGAAATTGCACCTCCTGCAAATGTAACCAAGTAACCGGATGTGGACTTCCTGGAGTCAACATCTCCTGCCATATCTGCATCTGTATATGTATGTAACACAGGTTCTCCCTATCCATAACAAAGACTCAAGCTAGTTGTACCTCTCAAGTACCTCATGATCCATTTGACTGCTGCCCAATGCTCCTTTCCTGGATTCGCTAGGAACCTGCTCACTAAGCCAACTGTATATGCTAAGTCTGGTCGGGTACAGACCATAGCATACATAAGACTACCCACGGCTGAGGCATAAGGGACTCTATTCATCTCCTGCTTCTCTTCCTCTGAGGCTGGGCTCTGCTCTGAACTCAGCTTGAAGTGTCCAGCTAGTGGACATGCCACTGACTTGGCATTGCTCATGCTGAATCTCTGAAGCACCTTCTCTATGTATTTCTTCTGGGACAACCATAACCTGCATGCTTGTCTATCCCTGAATACATGCATCCCCAATATTTGTTTCACTGGCCCCATATCCTTCATATCAAAAGCTTTCCCTAACTCCTTCTTCAGTGTGACAATCTTGCTGGTGTCCTGCCCAACAATCAACATATCATCCACATATAAGAGAAGGATGATAAAATCACCTCCAGGGAACCTTCTAATGAAGACACAATGATCTGTGGTTGTTCTTTTATAACCAACCTGTACCATGAAAGCCTCAAACTTTTTGTACCACTGCCGAGGCGCCTGCTTGAGACCATACAGACTCTTTCTAAGTCTGCACACCATGTGCTCCTTTCCTTTCACCTTGAAACCTTCAGGCTGCTCCATATAGACCTCTTCCTCTAAGTCACCGTGCAAGAATGCTGTCTTCACATCCAACTGCTCTACCTCCATGTTCATGCTAGCTGCCAATCCTAACACCGTCCTGATTGAGGTCATCTTCACTACTGGAGAAAATATCTCATCGAAATCAACTCCCTTCTTTTGTGCAAAGCCCTTCACAACTAGTCGTGCTTTATATCTAGGCTGTGAGCTTTTCTCTTCTGCCTTTACCTTGTAGACTCACTTGTTTCTGAGTACCTTTCTCCCCTTGGGCCTAGCTACCAAGTCATATGTATGATTATGCAGAAGAGAGTCCATCTCCTCCTGCATAGCTCTCTGCCACTGCTCCCGCTGTTCACTGACATGGGCCGCCTCATATGACTCTGGCTCATCTGCATCTGTCAACATGATATATTCATGCACTAAATACCGATTAGATGGTTGCCTTGCTCTCGTGGATCTCCTCACCTCTGTCGGTAGCTCCTCCTCAGGGATCTGAATCTCTTGATCTGTATCCTCAATAGGTGTAGGCTGCTGCTCATCTGCACCCTGTACTGGCTGTTTCTCTGGCTCATCTGCATGAACTGCTGGAGGACTGACAGACTCTATATCTACTGGGCCATACATATCTGACTCAGACTGATGCTCTGCCCTCTTGATGTCTTCTATGGTTTGATCCTCATAGAATATGACATCTCTGCTCCTGACTACCTTCCTATCAACTGGGTCCCACAGCTTATAGCCAAACTGCTCATCACCAAACCCCAGAAAGATACATTGTCTTGTCTTGTCATCTAACTTTGTCCTCTCATCCTTAGGCACATGCACAAATGCCCTGCAGCCAAAAATCCTTAGATAATCATATCTGACATTCTTGCCTGTCCACACCTTCTCTGGCACCTCTCCATCTAGAGCTGATGAGGGAGATCTATTTATCAAATAACATGCTGTCTGGACTGCCTCCCCCAAAAGCTCTTGGGCAACTTGGACTGGGAGAGCATGCACCTGACTCTCTCCACTATTGTCCTGTTCATTCTCTCAGCTACTCCATTCTCCTGTGGAGTCTTTGGCACTGTTTGCTCATGTCTAATGCCTTGTGCTCTGCAGTACTGGTGAAAGACTCCTATGTACTCTCCCCCATTGTCTGTACGAATGCATCTCAACTTCTTTCCTGTCTGCCTCTCCACAAGCCTGTGAAAAAACTAAAAAACTGCTGCCACCTGGTCCTTGGACTTTAAAACAAAAACCCACACCTTTCTGGAAGCATCATCTATAAATGTGACAAAATATGAGGCTCCTCCTAAGGTCTTCTCCCTCATGGGTCCACACACATCTGAGTACACTTGCTCCAAAAGGTCAGTCTTCTTCTTGGAGCTACTCTGAAATGTCACCCTGTGCTGCTTACCCACCACACAGTGGGTACAATCACTGAGAACTTCGTCCTGTATCTCTGGTAAGACCCCTGCCCTGACGAGAGTTTGTAATCCCTTCCCGCCAATATGGCCTAATCTCTTGTGCCACAAATCTGCAGTATCATGCTCTGCTGCGCATACCTCTGATCTAACCAAACTGGACTGCAACTTGTATAATGTGCATGATCTCTGTCCTTTGGTAATCACCATAGCACCTTTGATTAACTTCCATTGATCTCCCCCAAACTGGCTAACATATCCCTCTTCATCTAGCTTGCCTGCTGAGATGAGATTCATCCTGAGATCTGGAACATGTCTGACCTCTTTGAGTATCAATCTGCTGCCTTCACGGGTCTGGACTACTACTTCTCCTATCCCACATATTTTGGAAACACCATTGTTTCCCCATTCGGATCACACCAAGATCACCTATCCTGTAGGATGTGAAGAACTCTCTCCTGGTGTGGCATGATAAGAAGCTCCAGTATCTACCACCCAATCAACCTGATTTGATGTGGTGGCTAAGCACTGATCAACACATTCTGTAAATAGAATGATGTCTTCTCCTGAGGCAACTACTGCTACCTCTCTATCTTTCTTATCTTCTGCCTTACCGCCTTCATTGTTCTTCTTCTTTAGCAGTCTACATTCACTTTTGTAGTGTCCTTTCTTATGACAATGGTAGCATTCGATTTCCTTCCTTGGTCTGGATTTGCTTCTGCCTCTGTTGTTTTCTTTTCTAGTAAACTGTCTCCCTCTGCCCTCTGTGACAAGTACATCTGTCTGTGTTTGAGACTCTCCAGTTCCCTTCATTCTTTCCTCCTCATTGAGCAAGCTGCTAGTAGCCTAACTCATGGTGATAACTCCATCAGGGGCGGAGTTACTCAATGACACCACCAGTATCTCCCAACTATCAGGTAGAGAACTCAACAACAGGAGTGCCTGAAGTTCATCTTCCATAAGCATCTTCATTGTGGCCAGCTGGTTCACAATGCTCTTCATCTCATTTAGGTGCTCTGCAATTGATTTTCTCGGCTTGTACTTCAGATTTACAAGCTTTCTGATTAAGTATGCTTTATTTCCGGCAGTTTTCCTCTCATACAACCCTTCTAACTTCTTCCATAGTTCATAGGCTGAGGTTTCATTTGAAATATGATGGAATACTGTATCATCCACCCATTGCCTGATGACACTGATTGCTTTTCTATCCATAGTAGCCCAATCTTCATCATCATATTTTTCTGGCTTCTCTCCCATCTTCTCAATCGGCTTGGCTAAATCTTTGCAATACAAGAGATCCATCATCTTTGGTTTCCAAATCAACCAATTACTGCCATTGAGACTAATCATCCTGCTAGTATTAGTGGTAGAATCCATCTGTGGCACGCTCAAATAATTTGTTCTGGGCTTGCAACCTTGCTCTGATACCACAATTATTGGGAATACACCCTCAATCACCCTCGGAACAAATATGCGTGCACAATCACAGAAAAATATACCGATCTACCACAATTACAGAATATGCGAAATAAAATAAACACCACACAAAAACACCAAATTTACGTGAAAAACCCCTCCAATGTGAAAGGAAAAAATCACGGGGCAAATTCCGAGAGCACTTCACTAATCTTAATAAAAGATTACAACTTTTCTCCTAATTTCTTTTTGCCCAAAAATTAGGAAACACTTCAAACTTAAAATAATAGTTGATGTGGGTACAAGAAGGATCTCACCAACGTGTGGTTGCTCTTCCGTGCTCCCAAATCTGCTCTCAGACTCGTCCGTATCGACCTCCTGAGGTTGCACAGGATTTCTCCCAAGCCTGGGCTTCTCTGGATCTCTCTCAGGCCGCACACCGCTCTCTCTCCCTAATCTGGGATTTTTCTTCTCTCGTATCTGCCACATACGGATCTCTCTCCCCCTACTTTATTTTTGGGTTTGTTTTCTCTTTTTGAAAACAGCTCCTTAATAAACTGTGATGCAGTTTGTTATCATGGGCTCCGTAACAAACTGTGATGCAGTTTGTTATCATGGGCCGATTCCCTCCCCACGTGGAGGGAGCACCCAACATAATGGTGGCCATAAATCGTTGCCTCAATGGGCTCGATCGTCTGCATCCTTGGATCAGGCTTGTCACAAGATAACATGTTCAGTTTTTGTAGTAGGTCGATGGGTTCTCAAGTTGGCAAGAGGGGAGGACTGCTTAACCAACCAAATATTTGCGTGAACTATCCCAAATTAAGGCGGTTTACGTGACTATCAGGTGACGAGGGCTTCCATACTTCTTATCTTATGAGTGACGCCTATATATTTGTTTTATATAGTTAAATAACTATTCCGATTTCTTTGGAAATTTATGTTCTTTTCAACAGTTCCTCTCTTTTGTTCAAAAGCATCACCATTATTATACTAACCTCATCAGGTAACGTGTTGGCTTGCTCTCCATATTTGGCAACAGGATGAGATCATATGACGGCCATTGGCTAGTATAGTGGCTTGATTCCGACACTTAACCGCTAAAAGAAACGGAAAAACTTGGACTCTGATTTCAGGTAAGGTAGCAAATCCTGATCACTGAGGTCGAGGCTCCACTCAAGAGATAGTATTTATGAATATTTTATTTCATATCAGAGGGGAAAGCATTACTTAACATGCAGTTGCTCAGTGCTAAATCATGCTCTTAAGTCAATAAAACATAAAGAAAATGGAGACATCAGGGAAGTGGATCCCAGAAATCAAGCAGCGAAATATGATCCATATCTTTTTATTTTGTAAGTTTTATACAATATTGGCATTCCACTATTGGAAAAGTCCACCGCAACGTCACCCAAACATTGCTTCACGCTAGATCATTTACAGGGTTTCTTTTTCAACTGGATAATTAAAGCCGGTGTGGACTTTGGAGGGCTCTCTCTTCCCACTATTGTGATGCTTCTGGTTTTTTTTTTTTTTTTTGATTTTTTTTCTTCAATACAATTTGAGACGCATCCTGCTGAACTTGTGAAATAAACCTTCATTCATATTTTTAATTTTTTTCCTCACCGAAAGCCAACTTGTATTCTTATTTTTTATGTCCAAATCCCAGCCCATGACCGCACATTCGACAAAGAAGCGATTTTCTTGTCCTTTGGATTTATTTTTACATGGCGATCATTATGTTGCCAAGAAAAGCGACCCTTCTGACGTGCGTAATATGGACGCACGAAGAAGGCGACCAGCCGCACCGTTTCATTTAGAAACGAAAGATAGACCCCATCTAAGAACTTGAATTAATAAGTTAGAAAAATAAAAAATCACAACGTAATTACATCAATAGAACTAAATTACACACAGAGAGTCCTCTCGACTCTTTCACTCCCACTGACAGCTCCTCCTGCATAAGCGTGATCCAAGAAAAGAAAACATATTAATAAAAAGAAGAAACGGAGAGTAGGAGAGCAAACGGATTTTGCTTCAAGCTTAAGCTTCTATCAGATTACATAGCATCTAACTTTAGCTTCTAATTTGATCTGTTGATGGCGCCGAGGTTGTTGTGGAAGCCGGCTGAGGTGAGGATGCCGTGGGCGGTGGCGAGCTGGTCCGAGAGGGCCTTGATGCGGAGGTGGTAGGCCCGGGCCTCCTCCACGGCCTCCGCCTCGAACTCGCCGAACTCGACACTCAGACGCTCCTCCGCCTCCTCGATCGCTCTCAGCCTCTCCCGCGTCCGCTCCAGCTCCCGCCGCACTTCCTCCTCCCTCGCCCGCGCCTCCACCGCCTCCCTCTCCAGCTCCGAGTTCCTCCGCCGGAGCTCCTCCACCTCCGCCGCCCCAGCGAATGCTAACTTTTCCGCCATCCTCGTCGGTTTGCCCGCCGCTGTCATCCCCGGTGCCATTGATGCAAACCGAAAGGTATAACAGAGCCCACACTCTGGTCCGCTGTTCTCGAATGGCCTTGGTAGGATCCGTTTAAATAGAGAGTTCGGGCATACCTCGAGGTTTGGTGGAAGCGGGGTCCACCCCACTGACGCCGTCGTAACGGCCGAGTTTGATATTTGGAACGCCGTAGTGTAACGAGTGCTCGCAACGAGTTATTTGTCATGATGATAAAAAAATAGTACTTAACGATTAGAAGGACACGTGTGGTGACAAGAGTACTTGTTATATATATATATATATATATATATATATATATATATATATATATATCTTCTCTTTAATAGTTGTCGTGTTGGCGATCAATATATCGAAAACCACTGTAACGTCCATTATATTAACCTTGCCGGCACGTTACCGAAGACGAGGTCCTGCTGCCCGACGTCATGACCTGCGTAAAACTCACCAACGTCGAAGGTATCGCGAGGAGGGTGCACGCAACGTCGGCGTGACGAGGAGGGTCGGTGTCGCGCTCCAGACCGAATATGAGATTTAGGAGTGGTAACCATCGGATGCCAAGACGTTTTTAATTATAATTTAATTTATTTAAAAAAAAATAATATCACTATATCATTCAGAGTCAAATATTTTAGTACAAGTTATAATACATAAATTAATAGAATTATAACAAAATGTTGGATCTTAATTTTCTCTAATAGAAGCTTCAACTATCCCAAATCTCATTCTTCAGTCTTGTGGCTCTGAAAAATGTTATGAGATTTATATGAGCTCACACTCAATAAGTAAGCCTACTATCACATAATATAATAATTTTATCATTTCAAGATATTATCAAATCACATCTTCATGTATAAAACTTCCAATTTCAAATACATTCATCATGTTATCAAAACATGCATGTCATCAGCTCAATAATTTTGGAAGCTTAATTATATAATAAATGCCAAAATATGCAATGTAAACAAACCCACTGTATTCATATTATTATTTTCTTATGTGTCCCATGGCCCTACAATACCCATCTGGTGTATCACTCTTTAATGTCCCCTAAAAGGAAGGGTCCTGATACCAGCGTTATGCCATATATCATAATCAATCACAACACATCCTCTAAATGTGTGTGCGTTATGCAATATATCAATCACATCACATCTTCTAAATGTGTGTCCTCCATGTATCTCCCCCTATGGAGGTGGGTCTCGTATTACTTGGCATTTCACATCATTTCACATCATATGAGAACCACGGCGACACATATCATCATCATATTTGCATGTAGCACATCATGCATCATCATGAGCATAAGCTCCTCATATCACATATACAATGGTTTGTACCTTCATAGTATAAAATACATCAATAGTACCAATATATTTTGAAAAGCCAAAATAATCACATCAATCAATTTTTGCACATTTATAATCCAGTACTTTGCAAAATATTAGCAGTCACATATAATTATAATAGATACCCAATTGTATACTCATGGTACTATTTATCAATTAAATAACAAAATTCTATTTTACCTCATTTCATAAATATGCATATAGCTATAAATCTAAAGATTTATATATTAAATAATTTATGAAATCAGGATAATTAGCTTACTTGCAATAAATGGCTTAAATACAAATAATGCAATATATATCCGTATAGCATTTAAATACATAATTTTCATATTTTAATAAATTATAAAAATTATAATAAATGGCTTACTCACCTCAGTACGCTAATCCCAAACTGTAAATCAGCTATGTGGACATCTGGTTACCTAAAGCGTTAATTTTCATAATTAAATCTCAAAAATTAGAATAATGAAGCATCCCCTAAGGTCTACCCAGTCTAATTCTAGGCCCAACTTTGGGCTTGAATATCTCCCAATATATAAGTCCGAATGGGGAAATAAAAATATCCTGAGAAACTAGAATTAACGCCGAATCGGACCATATTTTTATTTTTCCATTCCGACCCAATACGGGGCCCAAAACGTAGTCCCAAAATAGCTCGTTAGCTAGCCTAATAGGGCCCAAAGGGGGACGGTCCGGCCGGCTGAGCCGTCTCCCGCCTCCCCTGTTTCACCCGAAACAGGGGAAGCGAGTGCCGGCGGCCAGGGCCGCCACCGGCCTCTCCCCAGGGTTTGTGTCCCAATTCTGGAGGAGCCTTCATAGAGCTCTGGGGACCAAATTGAACTTCAGCACAACCTTTCATCTTCAGATAGATAGGCAGTCTGAGAGAACCATACAGACCCTGGAGGACATGCTGCGAGCCTGTGTGATGGACTTGGGTGGTGCTTGGAACAACCACTTATCTTTAGTGGAATTTGCTTACAATAACAGCTACCAAGCCAGTATCCAGATGGCTCCGTTTGAGGCTTTGTATTGTAGGAAGTGCATATCTCCCTTATGTTGGGTTGATGTGGGAGAGAGAAAATTGTTGGGCCCTAAGCTAATTCGGCAGACAGTAGAGAAGGTGCAACTGATCAAGGGACGACTCCGTACAGCTCAGAGCCGATAGAAGAGCTATGCTGATGTAAGAAGAAGGGAGCTAGAATTTCAGGTTGGAAATCATGTCTTCTTGAAGATATCACCAACCAAAAATGTAATGAGATTTGGGATTAGAGGTAAACTGAGTCCCTGATACATTGGGCCATTTGAAATTATGAGCAAAGTGGGAGAGGTGGCTTATAGCCTGGCATTACCTCCGGCACTCTCTGGGGTACACAATGTATTCCATGTATCCATGTTGAGGAGGTACATTTCTGACCCAGTCATGTGATAGAATTTGAGCCCATGCAGCTAAGGAAGGATCTAACGTATGAGGAATATCTTGTGCGTATTATGGACCGCAAGGATCAAGTTTTAAGGTGGCATAACATTCCCTATGTCAAGATTCAGTGGAGTAACTATTCTGAGAGGGAAGCTACTTGGGAGCTTGAGGAGGAAATTAAAGAGAAATATCCTCAATTGTTTGTAACATAGCATATGTAATTGGAAAAAAAAAAGATTAATCATATGATCAAAGCTTTGGATTCTAAATGTTATATGAGATACACTAATTTCGAGGCCGAAATTTTTATAAGGAGTAAAGAATGTGAGCCCTTGCTCCCTCCGCGGATCCTCATCATGTGAGGATCCGCCATTGTTGACAGAAGGAGGGCGCCGCCTCCTTCCTTCGCCATTGTTGACGGCCGCGGCAAGGGGGTGCCGCAGCCGGTCAAAGAAAGGAGCCGCCGACGCACGCCCTTCACATGGGATGACCCTTTTTTGTACTCGTGTGAAAGAGGCGCATCGACGCTCTCTTTCCTTGATTGACTGTGGCTTTTTTACCACGACCATCAACAATAATGAAGAAAGAAAGCAGCGTCCCCCTTCCTCCGTCAACAATGGCGGGAGAAAGGGGAGCAGGGGCTCACAGTCGGTGGACGCCCGCAAGAGCGGTCGGTTGCGTTCGGGAAGCCACCGATATTGGACATTTCGGTGGGCCAAGACTTTCATGGCCGTTCGTTGAAGACAAGCGGTGAGACGTGAAAAAGTTATCTTGACCCGATGCCGGCCGGTGGACTTTGATTCGATGATAGGGGGAACGTAACGGTCCGGAGATCCACCATCCTAGCGGTCGCTGATGCGTCCCATCTGAGACGGGGCCCACAGCGTCTCTTCTTCGTTTTCGCATGGGTGAACTGAAAAGTCTTTGTACGTTGATCTTTGGTGTATAAACAACATATTAAAAATTTAAATTAATTATACGTTCATATGATTTTTAGCATGCGTAATGATACGAGCATACCGCTTGTTGGGGGATAAAATCGTCATTGCATCGATATCCGTGCAAGGCGGCTAAGCTGACCTCCTCCTACCGTCTCCTTCCGGGCTTCCGTAGCTCGGCCTCTCTCGGGCTTCCCTAGCTCGGCCTCATCCGGGCTTCCCTAGCTCGGCCTCCTCCGGGCTTCCCTAGCTCGGCCTCCTCCGGGCTTCCGTAGCTCGGCCTCTTCCGGGCTTCCCTAGCTCGCCTCCTCCGGGCTTCCCTAGCTCGGCCTCCTCCGGGCTTCCGTAGCTCGGTCTCTTCCGGGCTTCCCTAGCTCGGCCCCTTCCGGGCCTCCGTAGCTCGGCCTCTTCCGGGCTTCCGTAGTCCGCGACTACCTAGCGATCCACGTCCTGACGTCTACCTCCGCGGAACCTGACGCAGGGAGCTCAAGCTTATCCGAGTAGCACCTTAGGCAGGGAATCATGTTAAGACGTGGCCTAAGACCTATCGTAACCGCCTCAGGTCTACTCACCCAGATCCCAAGACATCAAGGAGCTCTCTCAGCCGTCGATCCCTTAACAGACAAGGCGTGGATTCTAACGGCCCCACAACGGCCTGATTCTGTCTACCTCCGTATCGTAACAACCTCAGTACCTTCCAGAAGATGCTCAAGTCCCCAGGTGACAGTCTATAAAGGTCAGATTGGCAGATTCCCTCAGGTACGCGACTCTTGATGCCCAAAAACTCTGGAGTCATTCCTCTCTTCCGGCAGCTCGTCGGTGCTCTGCTCCTCCTGGAGCTCCCGATTGGCCGCCCCCTGGAGAGGTCTCCCGGAGAGATCCACCTCCCTATTGTCTGGTTGATCGCCGATTCCTTCCTCACTGACTTGAGCGTCGGAGGGCCTTCCGCGGAGGACCACCCCCGGCGTCCTTCCGCATGTGGGCTTCCTGTTTTGCAGGTCCGCCGCACCCCACTCCCTGAGGATCGACCGCGCCCGAGTCGGAGGACGGATCCCGGCGGCAACAGATTGGCGCTAGAGGAAGGGCTCAAGTCCCATCAAAACTTGAAAGAAGGAGACAAGGATCTTAATCCGGAGAAGAACCTCTCTGATGGCCAACCGGAAGAGAGGAGCAACCTCTGATGCTCAGGATCAGGTCGCCTCCCAGAGGCCTGATCCGACCGGCGCCACAGCGCCACAACCCCCGCCTGTCGAGACTCCGTCGCCGCCTGCCATTCCGGTGACCCAGGACCAGTTTGCTACGCTGGTCCAGCAAGTCCAGGCTCTTACCCACCTGGTCCAGGAGCGTCTTGCGCCTCCTCCTGCTTCACATCCCCAGAAAGAAACGGCGACTTCTTCTTCGCCGGCAACCTCCTCCTCCGATCCGCATGAATCAGCGGATCCCCCACATCGCCCCAGGGGAGACAAACCGGTCCCTCGAACCGGTTACGATAGAGATCTTCCCAGATCTCGGCGAGCCCGCTCCCTCTCTCCGGCAACGTCTCACCATGATTCGACGCCGTCCTTGCGGTTCTCGCGCCCAGCTCCTCCTCTAGCCGGTGAGGAGGAGATCCGCCGTCAGATCCAAGAAATGCGTCAGGAGCTGGACGCCGCCAAGCAGATCCATCTGCCTCAGCCCAAAGCAGAGCAGGGCATCCCTTTCTCTAAGGGGATCATGGAGGAAGTGATTCCCTCCCACGTCAAGCTGCCGACCGTCGAGCCCTATCACGGCTCCACTGATCCGACGACCATCTCAGCAGCTTCCGGTCAATAATGATGTTCCACGGAGCATCTGATGCGATCCTCTGTCGGGCCTTCCCATCCACCCTCAGAGGATCCGCCCGAACCTGGTTCAACGCCTTGAAACCGGGTTCCATTGATTCATTCGACGAGCTGAGCCACCTTTTTATTGGCCAGTTCGTCAGCAGCCGCCGCCACCGACGGAGATCCGACTCCCTCTCCGAAGTCAAGCAAAGAGAGGGGGAGTCCTTGAGAAATTATCTTGGCCGTTTCAACAAGGCCATGTTGGAGGTGGACCACCTTAATCATGAGGTGGCTATGTCCGCCCTGGCGGGGGGAGTTTCAAGGAGAGCGACTTCTATTTGGCAATGGAAGTCAGCTACCCCCCATGTCTGTCTGATATGATGGCCCTTGCGGACAAATACGCTCGGGTCGAGGAGTCGCGGAGAGTGGCCCGCGCTGAGCAGGCAAGGAAGAAGCAAGAGCCCAAAGCTCCCGACAGACACCGCCCTGCCCGTCGGCCAAGTCCGCCTCGCCGCCAAAGAGTCCCTCCGCTGCCGCCAAGGAATCGCTCCCGGAGTCCCCCCAGGCGATTCGATCGCTACACTCCGCTGACTGTGCCCCGGGCGCAGATCCTCATGGAGATAGAGCGCCAGCTTCCCCGACCAGTTCCTCTCCGAGGGAACCCAACCCGGAGAGATCCTGCCAAGTACTGCCGCTACCATAGGGAGCATGGTCATGACACTGAAGAATGCTGGCAGCTGAAGAATGAGATCGAGAGATTGATTCGGCGGGGACGGTTGGACCAGTTCAGAAGAGCACCTGAGCCGCCACAAGGAGGTGATCGCCAGCCCGAGCTCCCACAACTCCCTCCTCCACCAAATCCGCCCGTGGTTGGCCGTATCAACATGATTGAAGAGGCCGGCGGATCGAGCTCCAGGGGCGACGGTGATGCACCGGTGCCGAAGAAGGCACGCACGGCGAACTTTCCTTTTCTGATGATGATCTTCTTGGGATACAGCTTCCCCATGATGACGCACTTGTTGTATCCCTTAACTTGAACAATTATGATGTAAGCCGAATCCTGGTCGATAGTGGAAGCTCGGTAAACGTTTTGTACCTCGGTGTGTTTGCCAGGATGAAATTGCTCATGGAAAACCTTCGAGCCGTGGATTCCACCCTGATGGGATTCACCGGCGACGTCATCGTCCCAGAAGGAATCGTCACCCTGACGGTCCGCGCAGGAACCTGGCCCCTCGTAACCGTTGTACAGACCGACTTCTTAGTGACCGACCTCAGGTCCCCATACAACGCCATATTCGGCAGGCCCGGCTTGATGTCCCTTAAGGCGGTTGTCTCTATCCCACATCTGTCAATGAAGTTCCCCACCGAGCAAGGAGTTGGAGTGGTTCGGGGAAGTCAGGCCATGGCTCGGCAATGTTTCGTCACGAGCCTTCAGTCCAGGATTCCCGAGGTTGACGGGCTAGACGCTCGTGAGGACTTCGCCGAACAACGGGGGGAACCGGCGGAAGAACTGGAAGAAGTACCGCTGGACGAAGCTCGGCCCGACCGAACCATAAGGATCGGGTCGCGACTTGAAGGAGAGCCTCGTCGCGAGCTGATCAAATTCCTCCAAGCAATGCGGACATCTTCGCCTGGACCGCCTCTGACATGCCAGGGATTAACCCCGATGTCCTCGTCCATCGCCTCAATGTGGACGAGATGTGCAGGCCTGTTAAGCAGAAGAAGAGAAGCTTCGCCCCAGAGCGGCAAAAAGCCATTGAAGAGGAGGTCGACAAACTCATCAAAGCCAATTTTGTCCGAGAGGTAAATTATCCAAGTTGGTTGTCGAATGTCGTCATGGTAAAGAAGTCGAATGGCAAATGGAGGATCTGCATCGACTTCACCGACCTCAACAAGGCATGCCCAAAGGATAGCTTCCCCCTCCCTCGGATCGACCAGCTCGTGGACGCCACCTCAGGCCACCAATGCTATCATTCATGGATGCCTATTCGGGCTACAATCAGATCCGGATGGCCCCCGAAGATGAAGAAAAGACCGCCTTCATAACCGACCGAGGTACCTACTGTTACCGAGTTATGCCTTTCGGTCTTAAAAATGCAGGAGCGACCTACCAGCGGCTGGTCAACAAGGTGTTCAAGGAGCAAATCGGCCGGAACATGGAGGTGTACGTGGATGATATGCTGGTCAAAAGCAAGGAAGCGCTGCGGCATGTTGAGGACCTCGCGGAGAGCTTTGCCACGCTGCGCAAATATGGAATGAAGCTCAACCCAACCAAGTGTGCCTTCGGCGTCAATTCCGGGAAATTCCTCGGCTTCATGGTCTCCCAGCGAGGTATCGAGGCTAACCCTCAGAAGATTCAAGCTCTCCAACAAATGGCGCCCCCAGCGTCTATTAAGGAGGTCCAGCCTGACCGGGAGGATAGCGGCCCTTAACCGCTTCGTGGCTCGGTCAGCCGAGAGATGCCTCCCCTTCTTCAAAACTCTCCGATCGGCCAAAAATTTCCAATGGACTCCTGAGTGCCAGAAATCATTTCAAGATCTCAAGAAGTACCTCGGCTCGCCTCCGCTTCTCAGTAGTCCGACCCCGGGAGAGACTTTATTTCTGTACCTGGCCGTTTCGGAGGGCGCAGTTTGCTCGGTGCTAGTCAAAGAAGAAAGCAAAATCCAGAGGCCGATCTACTATGTGAGTAGGCTGCTCCGCGATGCGGAGACGAGGTACACCAGGATTGAGAAGATAGTGCTGGCTTTGATCACCTCAGTCCGGAAGCTACGGCCTTATTTTCAAGCACATTCAGTGACGGTCCTCACCGATCAACCCATCAAGGCGGTGGTCCACCGTCCAGAAACATCGGGGAGGATGACCAAATGGGCCGTCGAACTAAGCGAGCATGACATACATTTTCAACCTCGCCCGGCCATCAAAGCCCAAGTGCTGGCCGACTTCCTCCTCGAGTGTACCATCCCGGAGGACGGCTCTACCCCAGAAAATCCCGAAGGACCAAAGCCTGAAGCTCGGTGGCTCCTTCACGTCGATGGGTCGTCCAACGCCCATCACTCCGGTGCGGGTTTAGTCCTCACCAGCCCAGAGGGGATGATCTTCGAATATGGCGTCCGATTCTCCTTCCCGGCTTCCAACAACGAAGCCGAGTACGAGGCCCTGTTAGCTGGTCTCCGGATCGCCCGCAACCTGAAGGTGGAAAAGCTTAACGCCTTCACCGACTCTCAGCTGGTGGCCGGCCATGTGCGGGGAGAGTTTGAAGCCCGAGAACCCAATATGATCCGATATCTCCAAGAGGTGCGCGGCCTACTTCCCCATTTTGCCGAGTTTGAAATCATTCAAATTCCTAGATCGGAAAACGCCCGTGCCGACCTACTCTCCCGATTGGCAACCGCGGAGACGATGGATGCTGAACAAAAATTCCATCTGGAGACTCTGGAAAAGCCGAGCATCATGGAAGCCGATCGGGTGATGCAAATCGAGACCGAACCATCCTGGTTCGACCCTATCCTCAACTATCTCAAAGAAGGGTCGCTCCCATCCGACCGAAGAGAGGCCAGGAAATTGAAGCTGCAGGCGACCCACTACGTATTGATTGACAACCAGCTTTACAAGCGGTCTTTTTCTATGCCGCTGCTCAGATGCCTCCGCCCATCCGAGGCGAACTATGCTCTACGAGAGGTACATGAAGGGATTTGCGGCAACCATCTGGGAGGCCGGTCCCTATGCCACAAGGTGCTACGGCAAGGCTATTATTGGCCGACCATGCAGAAAGATGCGGACGATCTAGTCCGAGCCTGTGACGCCTGCCAGAGACATTCAAGCATCCAGAGGCTCCCTTCCGCCGAGCTAGTTTCTATATCCTCCGCCTGGCCCTTTGCCAAGTGGGGGATGGACATCCTCGGCCCATTCCCGCTGGCGACGGGACAGCGGAAATTCTTATTTGTCGCCATCGACTACTTCACCAAGTGGGTTGAAGCGGAAGCAGTTGCCCAAATCACCGAAGCCCGGGCCAGAGACTTCGTGTGGAGGTCCATCGTCTGCCGGTTCGGCCTCCCCCACACCATAATCACCGATAACGGTAAGCAGTTCGACAATTCCAAGTTCCGCCAATTCTGCGAGGAACACGGAATCCGTCACCACCTTACTTCGGTCGGGCACCCACAAGCCAACGGAGCGGCCGAGGTGACCAACAGGACTCTCCTCCAAGGAATCAAAGCTCGCCTCTCTAGAGCCCAAGGCAGGTGGGCGGATGAGCTGCACCATGTCTTGTGGGCCTATCGCACCACTCCGAGAATCCCGACGGGCGAGACTCCATTTCGAATGGCTTTTGGCACGGAGGCCGTCATCCCTGTGGAAATAGGCCTCCCATCTTTGCGGGTGGAGAGTTATTCGGAGGAAGCCAGCAACGAGCAACTCCGCACCAACCTCGACTTGGTAGAGGAAGTCAGAGAAAAAGCCCGAATCAGGACGGCTGCTTATCAACAGAGGGTGGCCCGGTACCATGCCTCCAAGGTCAAGGGGAAAACCTTCCTACCCGGCGACCTCGTCCTCCGAAAAGCTTCTGTATCCAAACCGCTGGAGCAAGGAAAGCTGGCGCCGAACTGGGAAGGCCCGTACCAAATCACGGAGATCATTGGGCCAGGAACCTACAAGCTGCAGGATCTCGACGGGAAATCCGTCCCCCGAACGTGGAACTCGGACAACCTCCGCAAATACTATCAATAGGGTATGTCCTTTATGCTTCGCCAGTTATCTATTTTCCCGCAACTTGTTATGTGAATCGATTATGCACCATATTGCCATAAATCGTAAAAGGAAATAGATGCTGCTTACCAATCCTCGGTACAACCGAGTTATCTGCCTGGACAGGAAATCTCCGAACCTTGGCAGGGCCAAGTAAAACAAAGTCTCCGAACCTTGGCAGGGCCAAGTAAAACAAAGTCTCCGAACCTCGGCAGGGCCGAGCAACAAATCTCCGAACCTTGGCAGGGCCAAGTAAAACAAAGTCTCCGAACCTCGGCAGGGCCGAGCAACAAATCTCCGAACCTTGGCAGGGCCAAGTAAAATCTCCGAACCTTGGCAGGGCCAAGTAAAACAAAGTCTCCGAACCTCGGCAGGGCCGAGCAACAAATCTCCGAACCTTGGCAGGGCCAAGTAAAACAAAGTCTCCGAACCTCGGCAGGGCCGAGCAACAAATCTCCGAACCTTGGCAGGGCCAAGTAAAACAAAGTCTCCGAACCTCGGCAGGGCCGAGCAACAAATCTCCGAACCTTGGCAGGGCCAAGTAAAACAAAGTCTCCGAACCTCGGCAGGGCCGAGCAACAAATCTCCGAACCTTGGCAGGGCCAAGTAAAACAAAGTCTCCGAACCTCGGCAGGGCCGAGCAACAAATCTCCGAACCTTGGCAGGGCCAAGTAAAACAAAGTCTCCGAACCTCGGCAGGGCCGAGCAACAAATCTCCGAACCTTGGCAGGGCCAAGTAAAACAAAGTCTCCGAACCTCGGCAGGGCCGAGCAACAAATCTCCGAACCTTGGCAGGGCCAAGTAAAACAAAGTCTCCGAACCTCGGCAGGGCCGAGCAACAAATCTCCGAACCTTGGCAGGGCCAAGTAAAACAAAGTCTCCGAACCTCGGCAGGGCCGAGCAACAAATCTCCGAACCTTGGCAGGGCCAAGTAAAACAAAGGAACCTCGGCAGGGCCGAGCAACAAATCTCCGAACCTTGGCAGGGCCAAGTAAAACAAAGTCTCCGAACCTTGGCGGGGCCAAGTAAAATGTTTCACCGAGCCATGACAAGGCTAGGTAAAAACCACTCGGGCTAAGACCCCAGCGAAAGGTCTACAAGCCTCGACCAAAGCCGAACGGCCCTCAAATAGTCCCCGAAGGACTTCGTCCGGTTTGAGAACGGGCGCTTAACGAAAACCATCGGCATGCGAAAAAATGCCACCATGGGCAGAATTCCCCTAAGAGGCTATAAGGTCTCGCATAACCAGCCGATGGCCCCAGGCTGGGCCAGGAAACTCTCCCTATCAGTAGAGATCCTTTGAGAGGCCCCCCCTGCAACCCGTCACGCGACATATCTACGATTAACGTGCGGGACAGTGGGACTAGACCGACACCCAAGTCCGTCGAGCGTATCAAGATAATCATCCTCAAAGAAGAAAGAGATTCTTAAAAACGAGTCTATTTTCCATTTAAATGAGAAGGAGCCATTGCAAGGCACAAAAAGACACAGAAAAACAAAAACAAAAACAGGGGCGGACAGAGCCCCTGGGGTCAGTTGCCCCCAGAGCCCAGCAACTTCTCCAGGAGTGCAGTCAGGTCAGCCACCTGCTGACGAAGCAGCCGAATCTCCTCCTCCTGCCGACCCATCACCCGACGTGAGGCCTCCGCCTCCCGAACCGAGACATCCAGGAACTCCTCGGCGGTCCTGGCGAGCCGCTCATTGGTCGCCAGACCCGACGCAAGGGTCAGCCCATCGACAATCACGGAGGTCCCCCTCTCCTCCGAGTACGACGGGTTGCTAACCGAGGAACGCGAGTCAGTTGACGACCGCGCCGGAGAGTCCATTTTTTAGAGCTCAGACCGAGGGATGGCCAAAACCGATCCCCCTCGGTCATATTTATACCCGCCAGGCAGGTATCTCGATCGGCCGCGCCGCGAACACCGACCCACGAGAATTTGCCACGTGTCGATATTCTAATGCGTGAGGAATCCAAAGAGTCGCGCCTAATCCCGAGTAAGATCGATAAGCGCGGAGGTTCCCCAGGCGAACACTTTCCGATCTGTCGCCCCCTGCATTAAATGCACTTAGCGCTTCCCCAGGCTACTTAATACGCCCCTCTTCCTCGGAAAACGTGGAAGTCCGTCGCTCGGGCGATAAATTACCCCCTCGGAAAGAGCAGCATCGCCAGTAAAGGCGTGACAACACGCCGCCCGTTCCGCTCGAGCGCCCCATCCATTGAGCGCCGCGCAGACCTAGCGCCGTAGCCTGCAACGGCGACTGATTCGCTCCTTCCGAGCTACCAATTCTCCGAAACGGCAGGGCCGAGCTACCAATTCTCCGAACCTCGGCAGGGCCGAGCTACCAGTTCTCCGAACCTCGGCAGGGCCGAGCTACTTCTCCGAACCTCGGCAGGGCCGAGCTACCAGTTCTCGAACCTCGGCAGGGCCGAGCTACCAATTCTCCGAACCTCGGCAGGGCCGAGCTACCAATTCTCCGAACCTCGGCAGGGCCGAGCTATCAGTTCTCCGAACCTCGGCAGGGCCGAGCTATAAAGTTCTCCGAACCTTGGCGTGGCCAAGCGAGATTTTCTCCAAACCTCGGCAGAGCCGAGTTACAAAATCCTTCGAACCTTGGCAGAGCCAAGTAAGACGTTCCCCGAAACTCGACTATCTCGAGTGACTAAATCCTCAAACCATGACAAAAAGGGTGCAGACTCCCCGAACTTCGGCCAAAGCCGACTCACGACACTCCGAGCTTCGATAAAAGCGGAGCACAAAATACCAGACTCCTGACCTAAGCAAGGAGCGTATTTCGCCGAACGATCTCTGCATCGCCGCATACGAACCTCGATTAGTTCGGGCAACATAAGACCCTCGTCTAAGGGCGAGCGAGACACTTTTATGCCCCACAAACGACAAATAGCAATGGGTTCGGCACAAGAAAAGATAGAGATCGAAACATTGAATATAACTCTCTTTATTGCCGATCATGATCAATTACAAATGCCTCACAGGCGTTACAAAAGTGTTGAAATGCATAAAATAAGGGCAAATACAAAACTCCGGCAACTGCTCCAAAGCAAGCCTAGACAACGGCGCTCCAACACCCGGATCGACAAATCATGCAAACCACGAAACGGCCAAATCCGCCTGGGCAGGATGAATTAAAAGATCCAAAAGGAGGCATGGCCCGTGGATGCTGATTCTGAGGATCCGGACGATCCAGCCCGCTCCCCTAGGAGGGGGCGCTGAATCGTATGCCGCCGCCCAGCCAAGAGAACCGGGATCATCCGACCCCGGTTGCTCCCATATTTTCCCTCCCGTGGCAAGGATTCCCCTCAGAAAAGAGACGGAACCCAAGCCAGCGAAAAGGGGGAGGCCTGCGCGTACCACGGAGGCGTCCATACACCTCCCACCCCGCGTCTCCGAGCAGGAACCGCAGAAACCACAACGGAAGCGCATATGTGCGCTCTCCGTATGATCTCCGCGCCCCCCATGTGCGCTCTCCGTATGATCTCCGAGACTCGTCCCC
Organism: Calamus simplicifolius; assembly: GCA_900491605.1. NCBI lineage: Eukaryota > Viridiplantae > Streptophyta > Magnoliopsida > Arecales > Arecaceae > Calamus > Calamus simplicifolius. Next base: position 142,852 of record UESW01004042.1, read on the forward strand.
TAAGGATGAGCCACCCTTCAGCTGCTCCCGGTCGCCCCAGCTATCCGGCGGCAAGGAGCCCATGAAAGGAAAAGTCGATCCTTCCACTCGTAGCAACAGAGAAATGAGCATGGTAGAAGTTCCAGCAAGGAAGAAACTTTGGAGATAGCCAAACATGGCCCCCTTTCTCCCTTTTTATAGGCAGGAAAGACTCGGGATGAGCCATCAAAGCTGAGAGTCCCGAGATTCAAACACCTATCCCACGCCTCCACATGGCCCCTCACGATAAACGCAGCACCCCACTGCGCGCCAAACTCACCGCCTGAACCAGGACGTGTACGAAGATCCCTTCCTGATCCCGGATCGCAGTCATTAAATGCAGGAAATCGTCCGCTGACGCTTCGAAAATCGGCGGGCTCAGAAAATCGTCCTTTGAAAAAGTACTGTCCAATAGTGGACGGTTGCGTGCGCATCGCAACGAGGTAGCCTGCATGGGAAAAGAGCACCTTCCGGAAAGCTCTAATGCAGCTTTATACCCCCACTCTGCCGTATCACCACTTCTAGTAAAGTAAAAACCGAATTGCCTGCGGGATGGCAGGACGCTGGCAGGGTGGCAGGAAGCACGAAAACCTATCTCATCCGTCGGCCCCAGCCGACCTATTCTTGCCGTCGGCCCCAGCCGACCTATTCTTGTCCGTCGGCCCCAGCCGACCTATTCTTGCCCGTCGGCCCCAGCCGACCTATTCTTGCCGTCGGCCCCAGCCGACCTATTCTTGCCGTCGGCCCCAGCCGACCTATTCTTGCCCGTCGGCCCCAGCCGACCTATTAGCCGACCTAGCCGACCGTCACCTATTTTAATCTCCAAACCGACCTATTTTACCCACCGACCCGGGCCAATACGTTTTCCTGGTCTCGAATTAAGGATGGCCCAAGGATATCAACGAGCCATGGGTCGTTCACGATCGAGGCGACACTAGACAACGGCAAAGTCACGCAGGAAAAACACTTAGATAAAAACAGGAAATCCCTTTGCTGTGAAATGTCAAATGTTTAAGAGGGGAAGATACAGGAGCGGCTCCTAAGAGCCAGGAGCCCCACCGGCTTTGGGAATACCCTCAGCCACGTCTGCAGGTGCACGGCTAGGCTCGCCCTTCTCTGATGTTTTCACCCCCTCTGTAACGGTTTGCGACTGTCCCTCGGAGGCTACGGCTTCGCTGGGACCAGGGGCGCCGCCAAGCTCGGCGTCAGAAACATCGACACATTCATCTTCATCTTCTTCTTCTTCGGACTCGCCGTCTTCGGAGTCTTCGACGCTCAGAAAAGAAAGGTCCCATTCCGGGTGCCCGCTGAGTATCCTCTGCTTACACTCTTCCATCCCGTGACGGAACGCGTCTACGCTCATAGCGTCTTGCCGCCCCTTAAGTATGGCAAGCTGCGTGTTGGCCTCGGCGACCCGTTTCTCGGCCTCTGCGACTTGGGCCTTCGAAATGGCGTTTTGCTCCTCAAGCTCGCTAGCCCGTGTCTCGAGCTCCGAGCTCCTGCTGCGAGCAGACGCGAACGCACTTTGGAGAGCCTGAATCTCCGACCCCATCCTCGCCATCTGGAAAAGTCAAGGTCAATCGGCGTCGCAGGGAACCAATAGAAAAATAAGGAGGGCAAAATAAGAGCATACCTCCCCCTCTCGCCTGGCCAACCTTCCGGCCAGCTCCTCAGCCTCACTCCGGGCCCTTGTCCTGTCAGCGCCAACCAGCTCGACCCTCTCTTGCAGGGTACTGATCTTCGATCGTCCGGCTTCAATCTCCCCGAGCTTGCGATAACTCGCCACTCACTCGAGTCATTATTCCTTGATGCCACCTCGCGTTCTCCTTCAATTCGGCGATTTCGTCATCACGCCTTTTCAGTTTCTCCTCCACCTCGCCCAACATTCTTGCCAGGCGTCTTCTTTCGTCGTCGGCCTCTCTCCTCAACCGGCTCAAACTCTCGCCGTGTTCCCGCCGCATCGCCGCCACCTCCGCGGAGTGTTTTGATTCGATCCTGGCCAGCTCCCGACATGCTTCGTCGTTCTTCGCCAGGAGTCCCTGTAACTCCTCTACCCTGCGTTTCAGCTTGGACACCTCGTCCACGGCAGCCTGATGTGCCGCCCTAGCCGCCCTCGAGTTCCTGTCCATTGTGTCCATGAGCTCTTCGAACTGCTCAGACACCTTCAGCCGCGACTGGAGCTCGACGTTCTCCCTCCGGGCCTGGACGCTGGCCCCTGTCGCCAAACTCAGACGCCAGCAAATCGCCCGGGAAAGCAAAACACCCTACAAAGCAAAAAACTGAGTAAGCGCCCACAACGAAGTCCATCGAAAAACATCTGTCGCGCTGAAAAAATGGCTCACCTTCGAGGCGTAGTCCCGGGTCATCTTCATCAAGTCGTGTTATCTATGGCGGAAGGAGATGAATACCCTCAGCTACACCTTGCTGCCCGAACGCAGCATCGACCAATCCCAGGTCGCGAACTTGTCCGTCGATGGATCCGCACCCGGATGCAGAACCGACCTTATCATGGCGGAAAACGCCTCATCAATGTTAACCTCCGAACTGCTGGGTTGACCGGCCCCGCCTGAGGGACCGGCCTGGACGACCCCCAGCTGAGTAGCCTTCAGCCTCCCAGCCTCCTCCATCAGGGCCCTGGCTTGAGCCTCTTCAGATAGCTCGGCCAGCCCAAGCGCCAGCCTCCCCAAAATCTTCTTCGAGGGGGCCCCGATCGTGGGACCCCCACTTTGTTGTGCTCCCTCCACCGGTGCATCCTCTCCGGTCGCCACCACCTGCGCCCCCTCCGGGCTCCCCGAGGTCTCGGTCTGAACCGCCTCTTGACCCATCGAAGGCGGCCCGACCTCGCTGCTGCCAGACTCCCCAGCGGATAGACCAAGCAGGGGCTCCTCCCGAACTTCCTCCGCTGTGGCTGTCTCCTCCCCCTCTCCCGCTGGAGCCAGTGACAATCCCGCGGGGACAATAGACCCCTCTGCTATAACCGCCTCCACTGGACCCGTCGCAGATTCCTCTTTCAAGGGGGACGCGGTCGGACGAGCCAGCGGAGCTTCATCTGAACTGTCTGAAATCTCCAACACGGAGGTTCGGGCGCCACAGCCGCCCTCCCCGGATCCTCCTTCGCCCCCGACGCCTCTGTAGCGACTGCCCCAGCGCCCGGCGGGCTCCTTGCGGATTATGAGCCCTTTTCTCAGGCCGACCGCTGTCCGCACCGCTACCTTCCCCAGGGCGCTTCCCTCTCTTCCTCTTGGAGAGGCTCGACAAAGCCGACCTTGCGGCTGCCACATCAAAGCACACGTACTCGGAATCAAGCGCACCAATCGAAAAAAGATACAAGGCACGAAAGAGACTCACCTTGTGGATCCAGAGGGCTGAGCCCGGCTGCGAAGAGGGCCCCCTCCGATAACAGGTCATTTGCCGAAAACACCTGTCCATTACGAAGGACATCCAGGTCCCTCTCCTCCTGCGCCGTTAAGGTCGGATGCGTCTCCGCATCCCTCGCCACTTCTCCCCATCGTCGAGGAAAATCGGAACCGATGTTCCCCTCCGCAATCACAAATCGGCTCTTCCACCCCTTGATGGAAGAAGGCTTGTCCGCAATGACATTAAAAGACCTCCGGGGCCCGATGGAGGTCCACTCCGATTTCCTCCCGGGAGTTAGGTGGTAACAGGTGCGAAAAAGGGGGAGGGTTGCAACGATTTGGATCTGGTGACACATCGAAATGAACCCGACGATGTTCCGCCAACTATTTGGAGCCACCATCGATGGGCAGATGTTGTAGTGGGTCATGATCTCCTTCACCAAGGGGTGGAGAGGAAAACGAAGACCCGCCTTAAAGCTGTCCTCATAAATAAAGACTCCAGACTCTACCTCGCGAGTAACCCTATCTTCGGGCTCTGGCACCCGCAAAACCACATCCATGGGCAGACCATACCTCTGATGAATCCTCCCCAAATCCTCAGCGACGATTTCGGAGGCCACGTCTTCAGGGCTCATCGCCATCTCGGTTGAGAAAAATCTTGGGCGAAAACGATGAACGCTGGAGAGGACGAGAGACCAATACTCTTCTGAAAACAAGGCGAGAAGACGCCGCATGCACAAGTGTATATATATAGGGCGGCTGTCACTTCGCTTCCCCGCCAAGGAACTGCCCTAGGGAGGCGGGACGTCCCATTCGAGGCGTCCGGAACCGCCTCGACAAACCCCCATATCGATCGGGATTCACGGCATGGCGCAATCTCAACCGTCGCTAGTGGAGGAACCTTGCCTCCGAAGGTACGATAGCCCTATCGCATTAAGTAGGGCATCATTGTATGGGCTGTTTGGCCAAGACGTCCCGTCCAGAACGCGCCACTTGAACTTATACTCCCTATGCCCGAACCTACGCTTCGAACTAGGGAGTGGAGGGCATGTGTTGGGGGGTAAAATCGTCATTGCATTGATATCCGTGCAAGGCGGCTAAGGCTGACCTCCTCCTACCGTCTCCTTCCGGGCTTCCGTAGCTCGGCCTCTCCCGGGCTTCCCTAGCTCGGCCTCTCCGGGCTTCCCTAGCTCGGCCTCCTCCGGGCTTCCCTAGCTCGGCCTCCTCCGGGCTTCCCTAGCTCGGCCTCCTCCGGGCTTCCCTAGCTCGGCCTCTTCCGGGCTTCCGTAGCTCGGTCTCTTCCGGGCTTCCCTAGCTCGGCCCCTTCCGGGCCTCCGTAGCTCGGCCTCTTCCGGGCTTCCGTAGTCCGCGACTACCTAGCGATCCACGTCCTGACGTCTACCTCCACGGAACCTGACGCGGGAGAGCTCAAGCTTATCCGAGTAGCACCTTAGGCAGGGAATCATGTTAAGACGTGGCCTAAGACCTATCGTAACTGCCTCAGGTCTACTCACCCAGATCCCAAGACATCAAGGAGCTCTTTCAGCCGTCGATCCCTTAACAGACAAGGCGTGGATTCTAACGGCCCTACAACGGCCTGATTCTGTCTACCTCCGTATCGTAACAACCTCAGTACCTTCCAGAAGATGCTCAAGTCCCCAGGTGACAGTCTATAAAGGTCAGATTGGCAGATTCCCTCAGGTACGCGACTCTTGACGCCCAAAAACTCTGGAGTCATTCCTCTCTTCCGGCAGCTTGTCGGTGCTCTGCTCCTCCTGGAGCTCCCGATTGGCCACCCCCTGGAGAGGTCTCCCGGAGAGATCCACCTCCCTATTGTCTGGTTGATCGCCGATTCCTTCCTCACTGACTTGAGCGTCGGAGGGCCTTCCGCGGAGGACCACCCCCGGCGTCCTTCCGCGTGTGGGCTTCCTGTTTTGCAGGTCCGCCGCACCCCACTCCCTGAGGATCGACCGCGTCCGAGTCGGAGGACGGATCCCGGCAACACCGCTAATTCGCATGTTTAATATCCATTTTATGCATCAAAAGTTGATGTATAACAATTTTTTCGTGAATGAACAAGTGTTAAGAAGAATTTGTAAAGGTTCAACTATCGTCCACAGATTTTTTTCATGGGTGAACAAGCGCTGATAGGAACACTTTGATGCACAAAACCTTTAATGCATAAAGACTTTTTTATGGATGAATAAATACTGAGAAGACTTTGTAAAGGTTCAACTATCGTGCACAAAGATTTTTTTATGGGTGAACAAGCGCTGAGAGGAACCTTCGATGCACAGACTTTTTCATGGATGAACAAATGCTGAGAAGACTTTGTAAAGGTCCAACTGTCGTGCACAAAGAATTTTCCATGGCTGAACAAGCGCTGAGAGGACTTTGTGAAGGCCCAACCGGGGTTCGACGCGAATACAAATTACTGTTTACTGTTTCATCTTGGATCCAGGCAAGTCCGGTGGCAGGTTGCCACGTAACAACGTGAGGGGGAATCGACTGCGGATGAAATGGATGGACCCGGACGGACGTGGCAACTTTTGATGGATCACGTTTGCCTAAAAACAGCATTTTCGACATATGTTTTAAAAATTAGATCAAACAATAAATTAATTTGACATTTAAATCATGAATCAATCAATTCGATTGAATAAATTAATTTGATTGAATCAAATAATATTATAATTAATTTTAATTTAATAATATAAAATAATAAAATATAATTATCAATCCAAATAAAAAATTTAAAAATTTTAAAAAAAATTAACTATAATTTTGTTTATCAAAATTAAAATTTTAAAAATCGAGGTTGAATTATTCTTTAAAATTTGATTGGTTCAATGGGTTTTTTTAGTTTTCATTGAATCATATAAAAATTAACTTAAATAATAAAATAGGATCGAACTGGTAATCGATTTTTGATTGAATCAATTCGATTAGCTGATTCGGTTCAATTTTTAAAACCATATTTTTAACTTAGAAAACGAAAATCCAACCCGCTTGATCCTACTAGAAATAAAGGTTTTCCATCAATCAAAATAAGAATAAAAATTATTTTATCTCACCTTTCTCATTCCCACCCTTTTGATCTCTACATAAATATTATTATTATATATAATTATATATTGTTATTTTTAATCTTAATCTTTTTTTCTTATTATCTTTGAAATTATTTGTCGAACTTGTGATTTTTTTATTGATATAATTTGAATGATGATATTTGGCTTGTTGTTGTAACTTGGATAATATTTTTTAATTTAATTTAACATTTTAATTATTTTAATGATAAATATATATAAATTTAAAAAATAAATATTAATTTTTTAATACACTTAATGAAAATTTTTTGGCTACATTATTAATTTTATAATTTTTATTAAAAATTTATATAATTATTAAGGATGGGATGAAATGAGATGGGGAAGAGACTGATATAGAATCGAGAAAAATCTTTCATATTAATGGTATGAAAACCAGATAAAAAAGAATCTTTGTTAGAAGGATAAAATGAAAATAAAAATTATTTTTTTAATAGAGAACGCTAGAGGCTGAGCTTCTGGGCACTGCCTCAGCTCATTGTCATCCATGCCCAGCCTATCTTTTTGCATAAAATGGGAAGAGATTCTAACCCATCCCCTAACGTGTATGGCGGCTCAAACTTCATTCTTGGGTGATTAAGAATTAAGATATTAATAGGGCTATGAAAAGAATGACGGACCCCATGATCGAACCGTGCCTCTTACAGTAAATGGCAAACGATGTATCATCGTCAAGGCTAGACTTTGGCGGTGACTAAATGGTCTCTTTAATGCTGCAAAGACCAAGGGCCTCGACTAGAGAAAAAGTGAGGGAATATATATATATATATATATATATATATATATATATATATCAAATCAACTTATTTAAGCTTTTTTTTAACGGTTCGCTATATGAATCCGCTTCCTTCACTCTACTTTATTTAGGACTAAATCGATATTTAAATTATAAATAATTATATATTTTTTTAAATTATTTCTAATCATATTATTTTAGGTCTACCTTTATCTCTATTTTTATCATGGATTATTAAAAGATCATTCTTTCTAACCGAAGCATCTACAAGTCTACGTTGTATATGTCCAAACCACTATAATCGATTTTCTCTTATTTTATCTTTAATTGGGGTTACTCCTAACATTTTCCTTATGTCTTTATTTCTAATTCCATCTTTTAAAGTTTAAAGTTTTACCACATATCCATCTTAACATACACATTTCTGTTATATTTAATTTATTCACATGTTGCTTCAATATTGCTCAACACTCTGTTCTATATAGCATAGCTGGCTTAATAACGGTTTTATAGAATCTTTCTTTCAATTTTAATGGGATGTGCCGATCATACTATACTCCCGAAGCACTCCTCCACTTAATCTATCCTGCTTTAACTCTATGATTCACATCTTTAATTATTTCACCTTCTTGTTGGATAATTGATCCCAAATACCTAAATTTTTTACTCCTTAATATCTCTTGGCTTGCAATCTTTACTGTTTCTTCTTTTGTATTTCTACTCCAACTAAAATTGAAGGGAGAAACAATCTCCGAGGTATGCATGTTTTAAAAAATTTATAACAATTACCAATGTGGAAATTTAAAGATTACATACTAATCTATCTAACATGCATCAAGATCATATCTTTGCCTTGTATATAGGATCGATTGATCCAAAATATGCATAGAAATAAAACTATCAAGATCATGTCTTGATCTTCAAGGCAAGAAGTCATACTTCTTATCTTGAAGCATGCCTTAAGATCTAGGGATCATATCACTTACCTTAAAGGCAATTGATAAATCCTTTTATGCTCTGCAGCCATTCAATCGTCCAGCCTCTAGTATCGTCCACGCGAAGCCCCGAATGATCGGATTCCCGGGAGTGCTAGCTCGCGGAAAATGACTTTGCTGATCTTAAATCCTCTCACTTGAATTCTTCTTCTAGGATCCTTCATACTTCCGTTAGCACCAGAATCACCAGGATTTTCTATTCTAATTCTTTAGAAAATCAATTTACGACATATCGTGTGTTGTTTTTCTCTTCTATGTAATCTGGTGAGGGATGTCCTCTATTTATAGTCTCTTTTTAGCCAGCCCATTAAATTCTAACATTTAGAATTCCGTCGCTTGGCGAAAACCAAAGAGACGCCGAACCGTAGCGCTTGATTAATTCCGATGTTCAGTAAAAAACCAAGAGTCGTCGAACCGTAGCGCTTGGTTAATTCCGACGTTCGGTAAAAACCAAAGAGTCGTCGAACCGTATAATTCATCCTCTTAACCACAAATGCTAAGGATGGCTTAAGAGCCTGTCAACTCTAAATAGCAAATCCATAAAGTGATTTCAATTTTAGTGATCATGTGACTTTCACATGAAGTGCCTTGGCCAAGGTCTTGCTAAATTGAAACACAGCATTTCTCCTTTTAACGGGATAGGTCAAATTCCATCTTGATCCACAACTGACTACCACAAGTACTTGACTGCACCCAGTAACCTTTCATAGCTGGATTAGAAATCCAGGTGATCTGGCACCTAAGTACAATGAGTTGCTTGTAAGCCACTGGTTGTGATCTTCAGGTCTGAAGGATACTTATACCTATATCTTCTCGGATTAACTCTTGACAGTAGAGTATCCGAAAATTAGTCACGTTCGGTGAAATGTACTCCTACACTTTCACCTGTATGTCATACCAGTGTCTCTACACTCCTTGGTTAAGAGGACAACCAACAAATATGATATAAAACGTCCTATAATTGATAGTACTATGGCCCTGTTATAGTATATCATATGGTCGCGAACCTTTTGAGGACCTTCAAAATAAATCATCCTTTATCGTGAAGGAAGATCCTAAGGGCTTCATTACAATCAGGAGTATTAAGAAGATGTTCTTGTAATGAATAAACTGCCAAATAACTTTTATTAATATATCAATTTATATACAATTTACATTAGCACAATCATCAAATGATTGGCTTTAGGATACAATTCCCAACAAACTCCCACTTAGCCTAAAGCCACTCATTACAGTATCTAATACCCATCTACAACTTATAGTTGTCAAACTCCTTGATGCTGAGTGCTTTAGTAAATGGGTCACCTAGGTTTTCCTTTCCATCAATATTCTGAAGATTTATGTCACCTCGGTCTACAATCTCTCGAATAAGATGAAACCGGCGCAATATGTGCTTGGTGCGCTGATGTGCTTGTGGTTCCTTTGCTTGAGCTATGGCACCAGTGCTGTCACTGTACAACAGGATTGGTCCATCTATGGAAGGTGTCATTCCAAGCTCGGAGATGAACTTTCGCAGCCATACAGCTTCTTTCGCAGCATCTGATGCAGCGATGTACTCTGCCTCGCACACCGAATCTGCCACTGTATGTTGTTTGGAACTTTTCCAGCAAACAGCTCCACCATTCAGGATAAACACGAAACCCGATACACTTTTGCTATCATCATGATCTGATTGAAAACTGGAATCAGTATATCCAACAAGTTTCAAATCAGACTCTCCATAGACTAACCACTGGTCCTTAGTATTTCTCAAATACTTAAGGATTGTCTTAACAACTTACAAGTGTTTTTCTCCTGATCAGATTGGTATCTACTACTACTGTCAGCTCCCCCTTCTCTCTGGGGCCACCGACAGCACACCTGCACACTTGTGGTAATCGGATAGAGTTTTACTAGTCTTTATGTAGCGCTCCATAAAGAGCTAGAGAACCCCAACTAATTATCATAAGTGGCAGACACACGAAAACACATCCTGTTAAAAACTTTTCATTTTCATCTCAATTATATACACAAATCACTCAATCAACACTAAGCATCACCTGCTCAGATAATATTTTTCATGACATTCCTCAGGCAGTTTACAAGATCACATTCACAATCGACATCAAAATCCTAAGTGCACACATCATGCTCATAATTTTCTCCAAAACATAAGTCTCGTATTCATATCCAAAAAGGTCTAAAACATCATTACATCTCACTGTACTCAACATATCACAAAAGGTCTAAAACATCATTACATCTCACTGTACACATACACATATATACAAATATCAAACCACACTCTCTCAATATACAAGGCTAGCATTTATACACTCTTGCATCCAAGCAAGCTTCACCAGCTAAGGGTTCTGTCCTGTTTATCTTGTGATCCTGGCAGAAATACTCACTGATCTGAAAGAACATTTAAATCATAGAGGGATGAGACCTAAGTCCCAGTGACTGGATAACCATCTAACTATGGAGAAATAGAGAACCATAACCTCTTATTTCAATCGTATGCTGATACTATTTAGCTTGTACAACTCAAAGTACATTTTTAACATGATATCAGATAAAATAAAATGTAGCTTATTCTTCAAATAACATATCAGTACTGAAATACTCTATAATAACTTTTCACTGAAAGATAACTCATTAAGATAAAAATCCATGCATTACAATATGAAGATATGCATTCTTTATCTACAACCCAGACTCCCATCGGGATCTGCTTGCCCACTGGCATCTCAAGTAAGCTCTCCCTCTCGGGATAACTATTTGGCCCATTGGCCCTTTTTATATCACAACATATGCTTTTAGATCTCATGATGCTGGGCTGTGTGTGTAATGCCTCTGAGGTACCACCCTACAGTCGCCCTTCTGTAGGTGTACTCTCATCGGGTGCGTGACTAGCAACAGGATCCCCGCACAAATAGCACCCCTTACCCGTGCGGTTCACCTGGCAAAGTGCTTTGTTCCTTAACCCTGGAACCTCGGGTTTTCTCTCTGCCCCCACGGGCTATATATAGTAATCAGCTCCACTGAGCTATGATTCATGCCCCCACGGGCTGCTCACAACCAGCCCCACTGGTCTGGTTAGCGTGCACTCACCCCTGATTCTGGGGTTCATCGTACGATCTGTTCGCAAGGAGGTGCCGGCTCGATAGTAGTGTGCAATGCTCATGCTACAGTACAGTCTAAAGGGTGATCAGCCCCCTAGCTGCCTGATGCTCAGTATGACATACATCATTTGTAAAGCTTTATCATGCAAATATGCCATGTATACATTAAAAATCCCCTCATCGAAACTCATGCTTATGTGTTTATGCTCAAAACTCATGCTCGAAACTCATGCTTAGCTTAAAACTCATGCTCAAAACTCATTTATCAGAATATCATATACTAGGTTCTCATTTCTCATATTTAAAACATACATAATACTCTGCTAAACATAACATACCATAACTAGGTATTAATCTCATTATACTAGCTCAAATTAACTTCTCATTGCTAGATGAGAAACCCACTCACCTTAGTAGGTTACTCCTCGACTGGTACTCAACTCTGGTATTCGGCTCCCTGGAATAACCCTCTTGACCTACGTCAACATACAGATACGATAGCTATTAGGATTACCTCCACACGAGGTTTTCCCACGAACCATGCATGCATACATGATCTATCCTCTAATATCTCATTATTTTCTTCCACCCTTTCTCTACTCAAGATTACTTCTACTATTACCTCAAAATACAATAATCTAAGAAAATCTAAAGTCATACAAGATCTAGGGAAGCTATAGCTTACCTGGAGTCGAGCACAAACCCCAAGCTTCCCTTTCCCTTTCTCTTTCTTCCTCCTTTTTTTCTTCTTCTTCTTCCTCTTCCTCTCTTTTCTCCTCTTCTTTCTTTCTTTCTTTCTTTCTTTCTTTCTCTCTCTGGCTGAACCCACGTTTCCCTTTTTCTCTAATGACTTGGGGACCAAGTCATTGGAAACTTAAGGGTTAAGGCATGCCAAATTCCCCTTTTGCCCTCAAACACTCTTAACGCACGCTTTTTGGAAAACACGTGGCTCACTTATAACCATGATATTTTGCCCTTAGATTTTCTTTCCCAAGTTGCCCTTAACACAATTAGCAATTGACATCGGAGCCTTTTCCCATTTTGCCCCTGATATAGCATTTTTTTAATCGATTTATAGCCCAGATTATCATTTTTACTTAAATCGATACTTTTATGTAACATTTCTAAGAAAAGACTTTACCAGCTTGAAGAACTCGATTTTAGAAATCCAACGGTTCAAACGGCATCCAAATCGGACTTGAAACGGATTAAATATGAATTCTCAAGATTTAACTCAGAAAAACCTGCCGTCTTGGAGTCGGCTCGAACAGATTGGAGTCGGCTCCAGCAGAAATAGGTCGACTCCAGAAAAGTAGGGGTCGACTCCAGCTCTGCAGGGGTCGACTCCAAAGCGTGCCGAAAGTTTAAAACCGTGCCAGAGTCGACTCCACTCCATTAGGTCGACTCCAACCACTAAAAACATCATTTTAGGATAAAACTCAAACTAAACTTGATTTTTCTTGTGATTTAAACCCATTAAAACTTAAGTCTCTCAATTTCTTAAATCAAACTCATTAACATTCAGAAATATACTTATTTACTCCAAAATTTCTTCTCTTTACATTTATCAAAAGGCCAACACACCCATATTTCAAGAAACTTTCTGACTTTCATTTCAAATGAAAATGCCATAATTACAAGGTTTTCAGGATGTTACAATTCTCCCCCTCTTAAGAAATTTCGTCCTCGAAATTTAGCTAGATATATTTTCAAATAGATGGGGGTACTTCAATCTCATCTCATCCTCTCGCTCCCATGTAGCCTCCTCTTTTTGATGATTTAACCATTGCACCTTAACTAATGGAATTCTTTTACTGCGGAGCTGCTTAATCTCCCTACTCAAGATCTTCACTGGTTCTGTTGCAAATGATAAATCCCCCTGTAACTCTATAGTCTCAGACTGAATCACATGAGAGGAATCCGGCACATACCTCCTAAGCATTGATACATGAAATACATTATGAATCTGAGATAACTCTGGAGGTAAAGCCAATCTATAAGCTAGTGTCCCAACTCTTTCCAGAATTTCATAGGGTCCAATATACCTGGGACTCAACTTGCCTTTCTTTCCAAATCTCATAATACCTCGCCAAGGAGATACCTTCAGAAAGACTCTATCTCCAACCTCAAACTTTACCTCTCTATGCTTTTTATCTGCATAGCTCTTCTGTCTATCCTGGGCTGCCTTTAATTTAGCTCTTATAATTTTAACTTGATCTGCTGTAAGCTGCACTAACTCAGGGCCTAACAGCCTTCTCTCTCCCTCCTCATCCCAACACACTGGAGTTCTACATTTTCTCCCATACAAGGCCTCATATGGTGCCATATCAATGCTAGAATGGTAGCTGTTATTGTAAGCAAACTCTATTAAAGGTAGATGATCATCCCAGCTACCAGAAAATTCCATGACACAAGCTCTCAGCATATCCTCCAGTGTCTGGATGGTTCTTTCTGACTGACCATCGGTTTGGGGATGAAATGCTGTACTGAACCTCAATTTAGTCCCCAAAGCTTTCTGTAATTCTGCCCAAAATTGAGATGTGAACCTTGGATCCCTATCTGATACTATCGATACTGGCACACCATGCCTACTCACAATTTCATGCACATATAATTCTGCTAATCTATCCAAGGTAAAGACAATCTTAATAGGCAGAAAATGAGCAGACTTAGTCAATCTATCAACTATCACCCATATAGCATCATTGCCCCTTCTGGTCTTTGGGAGTCCTACAACGAAATCCATAGTTATATGCTCCCACTTCCACTCTGGCACAAACAGAGGCTGAAGCTTTCCAGCTGGACACTGATGTTCAGCCTTAATCTGCTGACACACCAAACACTTAGATACATACTCAGCTATCTCCTTTTTCATACCATTCCACCAGTAATTCTGTTTGATAGTTCTATACATCTTAGTACTACCTGGATGCATTGAATAAGCTGAGCTATGTGCTTCCCTTAAAATCTGATCTTTCACTGATTCCACAGCTGGCACACAAACTCTGCCCTTGAATAATAACACTCCATCACCTCTAACAGAAAACTCTGACTGAGACCCACTCTGAATTAAATCTCTAGCTTTAAGCAAATGTAGATCTAGCAACTGAGCTTCTCTTATTTCTTCTAGCATTTGGGGTCTCACTCTGAAAGTAGCCAACAAGGCTCCTGATTCTTCTACAGCTAGCTCTGCATCTAACCTCCTTAACTCAATCATCAAGGGTAGCTGTACGGTTCTGATAGAAGCCAATGTGGCCATAGACTTTCGACTCAAGGCATCAGCCACAACATTAGCTTTCCCTGGGTGATACTCAATAGTGCAATCATAGTCTTTAATCAATTCAATCCATCTTCTCTGCCTTAAATTCAATTCCTTCTGGGTCAGAATATATTTCAAGCTCTTATGATCAGTAAATATCTGGCATCTTCTTCCATACAAGTAGTGCCTCCAAACCTTCAATGCAAATATAACAGCAGCTAACTCCAAATCATGGGTGGGGTAATTCTTTTCATGGGATCTCAACTGTCTAGATATATAAGCCACTACTTTCCCATTCTGCATTAAAACACACCCCAAACCCTTCAATGAGGCATCACTATAGATCACATAATCACTGGCACTATCAGGTAGTATTAGGATTGGGGCTGAGGTTAATCTCTTTTTCAATTCATCCATACTCTTCTGGCATTCATTAGACCAATCAAACTTGATATTCTTTCTAAGCAGCTTAGTCATAGGAGAAGCCAAAATCGAGAAATTTTCTATAAATCTTCTATAATATCCTGCTAGCCCCAAGAAACTCCTCACCTCAGTCTGATTGGTAGGTGATACCCAATTTACTATAGCTTCAATCTTTTGAGGATCTACCATAATACCTTTGGCTGAAACTACATGTCCCAAGAACTTTACCTCATCCAGCCAAAATTCACTTTTACTAAACTTTGCATATAATTGCTTTTCTCTTAATATCTGCAAAACTGTCCTCAGATGCTGTTCATGCTCTTCACTACTTCTAGAATAAATCAAGATGTCATCAATGAATACTATCACAAATTTATCTAGATACTCTTGAAATACTTGATTCATCAGACCCATAAAAGCAGCTGGAGCATTTGTCAAGCCAAATGGCATTACCAAGAACTCATAATGACCATATCTGGTCCTGAAAGCAGTCTTAGATATATCCTCATTCTTTATTCTCAATTGATGATACCCAGATCTCAGATCAATCTTTGAAAACACTGCTGCCCCCTGCAGCTGATCAAACAAATCATCGATCCTTGGCAATGGATAATTGTTTCTAATGGTCACCTTGTTCAACTGTCTATAGTCTATACACAACCTCAAGGTACCATCCTTTTTCTTCACAAACAACACTGGTGCACCCCATGGTGATATACTGGGTCTAATAAACCCTTTATCCAATAATTCTTGTAACTGACTTTTCAATTCTTTCAATTCAACTGGAGCCATTCTATAAGGTGCCCTGGCTATTGGTCTGGTATCTGGGGCTAGATCTATACTGAAATCAAATCCTCTGTCAGGAGGTAACCCTGGCAGCTCCTCAGGAAATACATCTGAAAAATCCCTTACCACAGGGATATTCGTCAGCTCTAAACCATTGCCCTCTAGGCTCACTGCACAAGCTAAATAGGCTTCACATCTCTTTGCTAGCATTTTTGGCTGACAGAGCTGAAATCACTCCTGAGGGTAACCCCCTCCTATCACCAACAAAACAGACCTCTCTATCATCAGAAGTTTGTAACATCACCTCCTTCCTTAAGCAATCTACTCTGGCTCTATGCACAGATAGCCAATCCATCCCCAAAATGGCATCAAACTCTTTCAACCTCAAAGGAATCAAATCTGCTGCTAATTTCTGACTCCCACAGAAATATCACAACCTCTATACACTTGGTCTGCTATAAAAGGCCTCCCTACGGGCATAGATACTACCAACTGACTACCCAACTGGCCCACATCTCTAACTAGATGCTTAGCAAACTCACATGAGATAAATGAATGCGTAGATCCAGAATCAATTAAAATATAAGCATCATGATTATCGATGGGTAGCATACCTGTCACCACATCAGGATCAATCTGAGCCTCCTGCCTGGTCATGGCAAACACTCTGGCCTCGGCCCTCGGAATACTGGATGACCCTCCTGGCTGATTAACATTAGGCCCCACCTGACTGGCTGAAGCCACAACACTACCATCACCCCTCCTACTAGGCTGTCCCCTTGGCATTACTGGCCCCTGAGGAAGCCCACCAGCCTGCTGCCCTCTCCTAGGGCAATCTCTCTTCAGGTGACCTAGATCACCACAAATATAACATCCCTTATTGCCCCTCTTACATTCTCCCAAATGAAGTTTTCCACATACATTACATGGAGGTATATTTCTCCCTCCACCAGAAGGACGACCCTGCTCCCCTACATCACCAGACACCCTGCTGGTGGCAACCTGAGGCACACCCACCATAAGGCTTTCTTTGAACTGGGCTAGATGCTGACACAGATACTGATCTTCTGCCCACATCACCAGGGGCTCTAAACCCAGAATAAAACTGTCCAGTCCTCTGGGGTTTCTTAAATGGCTGAGTCCCTCCCGGAGCAGAAGAATAACTAGGAGCACTTCTTTTCATTCTATCCTGCCTCCTACTCATATATTCTTTTTCAATCTCCTCGGCTTTGAGTGCTCCCTGCACCAACTCAGAGTAACTATTGTAGGTCTGCATACAGGTCTTGGCTTTAATAGGGAGATTCAATCCATCCTGGAATAGTCGACATCTCTCCCTCTCATCAGCCACCAAGGCCCTAGCAAACTGAGATAACTCCACAAAAGTGGCTTCATAATCTGCCACGGACATCCTCCCCTGAGTCAGACAAAGGAAATCCCTCCTCTTCTGATCCCTATAAATCTCAGAATAATATTGCTGATGAAATTCTCTTCTAAAATTTTCCCATGTCAACTCCACTCCCTGGGGCTGCCTGCCCTGAATAGATCTCCACCAACTCTGGGCTCTACCCTCCAGTAAAAAGGTGGCAATACTCAGCCTCTGCTCCTCAGAGCATCCCATCACATCAAATACTCTCTCGATCCTCTGCAGCCATGCCCCGGCCTGAATAGGATCAGTAGTTCCCTGGAACTCCAGAGCCCCTAACTTTCTGGCTCTTTCCACATTCCTCACAACCTCCGTATTTTTAGATGGAAGGCTAGAACTAGCACCCACAGCTGCTACCACAGCCTGAGTAATCATGCCTACCAACTCTGACATACTAGGCCCCTGAGTCTGTACTCGAGATGGGTCTACTGGCACAGGGGTAATAGACTGTGAAGAAGACTCTGGCATCTGCTCTGAAGATGCCCTCACTCTAGCCTCATTAGATACTGGCTCGGTGGAATCACTAGAAGCCATTCTATCAATTTGACTTCTTCTAACTGACCTTCTGAGTCTACTTTGACCTTTGCTTCTATCCCTGCCTGAAGATTGCTCTGTCTCTCTAGATGCCTTTGTAGTAATCGTCCTACAAGACATTATTCATTACATCAGTTTCATCATTCAATAGCTATAATCATAAACATTCAATCATCCTAGACTCATACTCATACTTATTCCCCTAGGACCTAATAACCTAGGGCTCTGATACCAAAACTTGTCAGCTCCCCCTCCTCTCTGGGGCCACCGACAGCACACCTGCACACTTGTGGTAATCGGATAGAGTTTTACTAGTCTTTATGTAGCGCTCCATAAAGAGCTAGAGAACCCCAACTAATTATCATAAGTGGCAGACACACGAAAACACATCCTGTTAAAAACTTTTCATTTTCATCTCAATTATATACACAAATCACTCAATCAACACTAAGCATCAACCTGCTCAGATAATATTTTTCATGACATTCCTCAGGCAGTTTACAAGATCACATTCACAATCGACATCAAAATCCTAAGTGCACACATCATGCTCATAATTTTCTCCAAAACATAAGTCTCGTATTCATATCCAAAAAGGTCTAAAACATCATTACATCTCACTGTACACATACACATATACAAAATACAAATATCAAACCACACTCTCTCAATATACAAGGCTAGCATTTATACACTCTTGCATCCAAGCAAGCTTCACCAGCTAAGGGTTCTGTCCTGCTTATCTTGTGATCCTGGCAGAAATACTCACTGATCTGAAAGAACATTTAAATCATAGAGGGATGAGACCTAAGTCCCAGTGACTGGATAACCATCTAACTATGGAGAAATAGAGAACCATAACCTCTTATTTTCAATCGTATGCTGAACTATTTAGCTTGTACAACTCAAAGTACATTTTTAACATGATATCAGATAAAATAAAATGTAGCTTATTCTTCAAATAACATATCAGTACTGAAATTGTTGAGAAATTATTGAATCATAATTGCCCCAACTTTATTGATTTTGATGATTTCCAAAAGCCATGAGTAGTTTAAAGAAAACAATGAGTTTATCTATCAAAAATCTTGAGCTTATTCAAAAAGAAACCAATGGACTCTAAATGGTTTAATTCACTGATTTTTGAATCAATTTGAAAGAGAAGTTTTCAAACTCTATTATGAGATCTCGAAAAGAAATTCTTACATAATATATTTTAATCTATGATTTCTTGAAACATGTCTTGAATTCATGCTTAATGACATATTTATTGTGTTCAAGTCAAAATATCATTTAAAATTATTTTAATATAATTGGGACGAGCTTTAAAGTCAATCAGAACATTTTTCTGATTTTTGTATCGCTCCCGAGCCGACTCAAGGGTTTCCGAGTCGACTCCCCAATTGTCTGAGTTTCAATGTTGTCCTGAGTCGACACTTGAGTTTTCAAGAGTCGACCCCTGAAACCTTCGCGAGCCGACTCAAGACTGTGCGAGCCGACTCGACTCAGACACCAGAAAGTCTCATTTTTGAGCACTTCTCGAGTCGACTCCCCATGTTCCTCGAGTCGACTCCCGACTTTCAGGAGCCGACACTTATGTTTTCGTGAGTCGACCCTTCAATGCTTAAAATGTTTCTATTTCTGGAATGGACTGTGCGAGCCGACTCCCACAAAGCTCGAGCCGACTCCACGAATTCTGGGCGCGATTTTTAACGATGACACATCAGCCCCAACGGTTAGATTTTTGAATAACGGCTATTTTTCCTGTCTCTAACGGATATATTTTTGCAGATTCTATAAATAGAGGAGTTCTTTTCAAATCAAAAAGACATAGAGAAAATCAAAAAGAGAGAAAAGAATATCATTTGAAAAGAGGGAAAAACAGAGCATATTGGAAAAATCATTTAGCTCAAAGAAGAGTGTTTCAAAAAGAGTGAAATCCAAGTGAAAGTTTCGTCTACTCCTTCTCATCAATCCACAAGAGCCAAAAGAAAATCCACAAGCATTTCAAAGGTCAAATCGGAGGATTTTCAAAAGAGGAAAAAGCTTCATCTCAACTCCAAAAGACTTCAACGGTCAAGAATCTTGCTGAGGCGTGATTCGACGTTTCAAGAGGAGTTGAAGAGAAGAAGGAAGAAAGCCAAAGCCACCACCATCTGCAATACAATCAGGCTTTTATAACCTTTTAATATTTTGTACTTCATTTGTATATTTGCTCAAGGGGAGCACTTTATTGTTCAAACACTATCATTCTTTTTGTTTGCTGATTCAATCAGTGGATTGAATCAGTGGAGGTTGGTATACCTCGTTGCAAGCCGGAGTGCTTGTGTTGGGTTAGTTGTGAGCCCGTGAAAAACAACGTGTAGGGTTTTGTGCTGGTAAGCCCGTGTTAAAACCAGCTGGGTTCGTTGTGCACCCGGTAAAACAACAAGTTTGAGTTGTGAGCTTGGAAAACAACTCGGTTGTAATCTAGAGAGATTATAGTGTGGACCCAAGTGAATCTTGGGAGTGGACGTAGGTGCTGGTTGCGCCGAACCACTATAAAATTGTCTTGTGTTTGCCGTGCCTTATTTTCTCTATCTCTATCTCTCTTTATTAACTGCTTGTTCATTGCTTATTAGTTATTTACACTCACTTGCACATCTTGCTAACTAATCAATTAAAGTTAAAAAGTCTTAAATTTTTAAGAACCCAATTCACCCCCCCCCCTCTTGGGTTGCCATCTGGGCCAACAATTGGTATCAGAGCAAGTGCTCATTTAGAATTTGATCTCACGATCAAGGGCTAAAGATCCATATGGCAACACAAATTGGTTCAAGTTTTGCTGAAGGTCATTCACGAATCGACCTCCTTTATTTAATGGAACCAACTATTCATATTGGAAAGCTAGAATGAGAATATTCATTCAAGCTTCGGACTATGAATTATGGGGAGTAATAATAAATGGACCTAGTACACCCACACACCTTATTGATGGCACTATTGTTCCTAAACCCGAAAGGGATTGGAATGATAATGATAGGAGAATGGCACAACTAAATGCTAAGGCCATTAATATTTTATATTGTTCCTTAGACTCAAATGAATTCAACCGAATCTCAACTTGTAATTCCGCAAAAGAAATTTGGGATAGGTTGGAAATTACTCATGAAGGAACAAACCAAGTAAAGGAATCAAAGATAAATATTTTGGTTCATAAATATGAATTATTTACTATGGAACAAACTGAAACCATCACATGCATGTTCACTAGATTTACTGATATTGTGAATGGTCTGAAAAGTCTTGGTAGAATTCATTCTAATGCTGATCTTGTGCGTAAAATTCTTAGGTCACTACCAAGATCGTGGGAAGCAAAAGTCACTGCTATCCAAGAAGCAAAGGACCTCAATGCACTACCTTTAGAGGAGCTTCTAGGATCCTTAATGACCCACGAGTTAACAATGAAGCAGCATGTTGAGGAGGAAACAAAAAGAAGAAAAACTCTTGCCCTCAAGACTGCAGAAATGGAAGAGAGCAGCAGTGAAAGCAATGATGAAGATGATGAGGAAACTGCTCTCTTGGCCAAAAAATTCAGAAGGTTTATGAGAAAAAGGCCCTTCCATAAAAAGAAATTTGGAGCAAGATTTGAAGGAGAAAAGGATAAGAAAAAGGACAAGGAGAAAGAAAAAGAAAAGAGCCCTTAGTATGTTATGAGTGCAAAAAGCCAGGGCACTTCAAGTATGACTGTCCTTTGCTGAAAAAGGCCTACAAGAAAAAGAAGAAAGCATACATGGCAACATGGTCTGATGAATCTTCTTCGTCCGAAGAAGATGAGCAAAAGGAAGTTGCCAATATTTGCTTCATGGCCAACGACGACGACAACGACAATGAGGTAAGTTCTGAAAACTCAAATGATGACTTTACATTTGATGAAATGTTTGAGGCTTTCAATGAACTTATGATTGATTTTAAATCCTTAAAGAAAAAGTATAAGTTTTTGAAAAATGACAATATTAGTTTAGCTAAAAGTAAAAATGAATTAGCTTTAGAAGTTAAGAACTTAACTAATGAAAAAGAAGAACTTAGGAAAGAAAGAGATAATCTTAATCAAGAAAAGATTTATTAAAATCTGAACTAAAAACTCAACTAAAGATTTAAAAGATCAATAGAAACTTTAGCTTTAGATAAAGAACAGCAAGCTAAAGAAATTGACTCTCTTAAGAAAGATGTTAAAAAATATAAAGACATTGTTGAGAAATTCACCTTAAGTTCAACTAAACTTAACATGATCCTAGATAGTCAAAAAGCTGTTTTTGACAAAGCTGGTTTAGGATATAACACATTAAGAAAACAAAATCTCTAAAGAATATTTTTGTAAAAGCCAACCAAAGTAATATAACTTGTTTTAAATGTAATGAAAAAGGTCATAAATCCTTTGAATGCAAAACATTAAAAATAACAACAAGTTAAATATTAAAGCTAAGAAAATATGGGTTCCGAAAGGAACAATTTTTATTGCTGCTAACCATGAAGGACCCAAGAAAGCTTGGGTACCTAAGCATAAAGTTTGATTATATTGCAGGAATGTCTTGTAGCCAAAAGATCAAAGAAAAAGTGGTACCTTGATAGTGGCTGCTCAAGACATATGACGGGTGACAAAGATGAATTCATCACCCTGGAAGAAAAGAAAGGTGGAGTTGTGACGTTTGGCGATAACGGTAAAGGTCAAATTATGGGCCTTGGTAAAGTTCGCATAACTCCATCTATATTATTGATAATGTACTTTATGTTAATGGTTTGAAGCATAATCTAATTAGTATAAGTCAATTATGTGATAAAAACTTTAATGTTTCATTTAAATCTTCTATATGCACTGTAACTAATTCTATTGATGATAGCATTGTATTTACTGGTTATAGACATGGCAATGTTTACTTAGTTGACTTAGAAAAATTCTTTGAGTAGTCATTGCTTAATTGCTGACAATGCTAACATAAATGAAATTAGTTGGTTGTGGCATCGTAGATTAGGTCATGCAAGCACACACCTTATTTCAAAACTAATTAAAATGGATTTAGTTAAAGGATTACCTAAATTAGATTTTGAAAATAATAAAATGTGATGCATGTCAATTTGGAAAACAAACTAGAAGTTCTTTCAAATCTAAAAACATTGTTTCAACTTCTAGGGCTAGAGCTACTTCACATGGACCTTTTGGACCAACTAGAACCACAAGTCTAGGAGGAAAGAAATATGGTCTAGTGATTGTAGATGATTATTCTAGATATACTTGGGTAATGTTTTTAGCTCACAAAGATGAGACTTTCTCGATATTCCTGAAATTCTTCAAGAAAGTCACAAATGAGAAAAACACTACTATAGTATCTCTAAGAAGTGATCATGGAACAGAATTTGAAAATCACTTATTTGAAAATTTCTGCACTGAAAATGGAATTAATCATAATTTTTCAGCCCCTAGGACTCCACAACAAAACGGTGTAGTTGAAAGAAAAAATAGAACTCTAGAAGACATGGCCCGTACCATGCTATGTGAAAGCAACTTACCAAAGTATTTTTGGGCGGAAGCAATTAACACAGCATGTTACATCTTAAACAGAGCTTTAATAAGACCAATATTAAAGAAAACACCTTATGAATTATGGAATGAAAGAAAACCAAATATAAAATACTTTCATGCATTTGGATGTAAATGTTTCATTCATAATAATGGTAAAAACAACTTAGGAAAATTTGATGCTAAATCTGATGAAGGAATTTTTCTAGGTTATTCAACAACTAGTAAGGCATATAGAATCTTTAACAAGAAAACCTTAGTAGTTGAAGAATCCATTCATGTAGTTTTTGATGAATCTTTAGCAACTGGATCTGAAAAGATTGATGATGAGGAAGATACAAACATAATTGAAAAGATCTTGAAAAACTTAATATTGAAGTATCTTCTGATCATGAACAAGAGCTAAAGATGATGATTCACATAAGGACGATGATGTCAATATTGATCATAATGATGTAGATCTTCCAAGAGACTGGAGATATGCTCATAGTCATCCTAAGGAATTGATTATAGGCGATCCATCTCAAGGAATAAGAACTAGATCATACATGAGAAATATTAGTAATCATCTTGCATTTGTATCACAAATTGAACCTAAAACTATAGAAGAAGCTGAAAAAGATAATAATTGGATGTTAGCTATGCAAGAAGAACTAAATCAATTTACAAGAAATAATGTTTGGACTTAGTTGAAAGACCTAAAAACCATTCAGTAATAGGATCAAAATGGGTTTTTAGAAATAAACTAGATGAAAATGGCATAGTAATTAGAAACAAAGCTAGATTGGTTGCTAAAGGATATAATCAAGAGGAAGGTATTGATTTTGATGAAACCTTTGCACCTGTAGCTAGATTAGAAGCCATTAGGCTATTACTTGCATTTGCATGTCATATGAACATTAACTTATTTCAAATGGATGTAAAAAGCGCATTTTTAAATGGATTTATTAATGAAGAAGTTTATGTAGAACAACCACCAGGTTTTGAAGATCACGAATTTTCAAATCACGTTTTTAAATTGCACAAAGCTTTATATGGTTTGAAACAAGCACCTAGAGCTTGGTATGATAGGTTAAGTAAATTCTTAATAGAAAATGATTTTACAAGAGGAAATGTTGATAAAACTTGTTTTTGAAAAGAAAAAGTAAAGATTTACTTGTAGTACAAATATACGTAGATGACATTATTTTTGGTGCTACTAACGATCTCTTTGTCAAGAATTTGCAAAGTTGATGCAGGGAGAATTCGAGATGAGCATGATGGGAGAACTCAACTTCTTCCTTGGACTCCAGATCAAACAATGCAAGGAGGGAATCTTTATCAACCAAACCAAGTACACAAGAGAACTACTCAAAAAGTTTGGTATGGAAACAATGAAACCCCTCGGAACACCAATGAGTCCTTCATGCAAGCTGACAAAGATGAAGAAGGTAAGAAGGTTGATCAAAAGTATTATCGAGGTATTATCGGATCCCTTCTTTATTTAACAGCAAGTAGACCAGATATAATGTTTTCAGTATGTTTATGTGCTAGATTTCAATCTGAACCTAAAGAATCACATTTAATAGCTGTTAAAAGAATTTTAAGATATCTAAATGGAACAAAAAATGTAGGTTTATGGTATTCTAGAGACTCCACATTAAACCTAATTGCATATTCAGATTCTGATTATGCTGGATGTAAAATTGATAGAAAAAGCACAAGTGGTGCATGCCATTTCTTAGGAGTAACTTAATCACATGGTTTAGCAAAAAGCAAAATTCAGTTGCATTATCAACTACTGAAGCTGAATATGTAGCAGCTGGAAGTTGCTGTGCGCAAATCCTATGGATTAAGCGACAACTTGAAGACTATGGTATCAAACTTAATAAGACACCCATAAAATGTGATAATACTAGCGCAATCAATTTAACGAAAAATCCAATTCAACACTCAAGAACAAAACACATAGAAATTAGATATCATTTTATAAGAGAACATGTAGCTAATGATGAAATTTGTTTAGATTATGTAAACACTGAAGAACAATTAGCTGACATCTTTACAAAACCCCTAAGTGAAGAAAGGTTTGAATATCTTAGAGGAGAATTAGGAATTTGTAATCCTTTTGAATAAATTTTGAAATATTTAAGGAAATGCATCTAGAATTCTTTCAATTCCTCAAAATCTTAAGGAAATATTATCTAGAATCATATCAAAATGATTTATCAAGACTCAATGATTATGAATCATACTCAAAATCAAATCCGGAATCATTTCAAACATTCAGAAATTTCAATCTTTTTTTGTTCTGAAATGGTCTCGAGCCGACTCGGTGTGTACCGGAGTCGACTCGAGTTTCTCTGAAACTTGGGAGTCGACCCTGGTATGAGCGAGTCGACTCGAGTTCGGGATTTCTCTCTGTGATTTAGGCGAGCCGACTCGAGGTTATGCGCGAGTCGACTCGACGTGGTCCCAGTTGATATCTAGGGCACGAGTCGACCCGACGGTCATTCCATTTCTAATCTTCGTTTCTCTCTACAAAAATCTCCCAAACCCTCCAAATCTTCCAAATACTTCCGATTAATCACTCCACTCATATCTATGGCACCCAAAACCCGTGGAGCTAGCAGTAGTGCGCCGGGATGAAGAGGAAAAGGACCGTGCGACGACCCGTCCGCGAGCCGTCCGGATTCTTCCTCTTCTCTTCGGTGATCTCCTGCTCCAGCTTCCACCCCTCAGGTAGACCTCCTTGCTAGTAGAGTTGTGACAACGGGAAGGAAGGTGGATTTTGAGCTTTTTGAAAATGAGGGATTCATTATAGGAAGACAGTTATTAGAAATGGGACTTGAGAAAATTTGTTCATTGGATTGTCCTACTTATCCAGCTTTGGTAAAAGAATTTTATAAGAATTTGACTAGAGGAGACAATGGGTTAGTAAGCATAGTGAGAGGCAGGTCTAAACATTACTGACACCATCTTATCTAGACTTTTAAATTACCATTGTCTGGACCTTGCACATTTGCTTCAGAGGATAGATCTCCTGCTCTCACCAGACTATTACATAGGGACTTTGAAGGATTTGAGGAAGTTCTTGCAAGTCAACTACCATTGGAGCTAAGGCTTTTACATAATATCTGCAGTAGGTTTTATTTCCCAAGACTGGCAGGTTTGACTATGTTTCAGAGAGGGACATTTTATTATGGATGCTATAGTATCAGGAAAGCCTTTTAATCTGCCTAGAATGATTTTATGGTACATGGCTGATTGTGGAAGTAAAAGGAAATCATGTCTTCCCTATGGTATGATCTTGACTCAGTTGTTCAGGAGCCAAGGGATTATGTTTAGTGACAGTGAGCCCAAGAAGGAATTGAGACACACAGACTATTATACCTTGGCCACTATCAACAGAATGGGATTTATCAAAAGGAATGGAATTTGGGAAAGGAAGAACAGTTTAGAGGATAGAGCTGAGGCACCTAGACATTCATCTCCAGAGCCACCTCAGACTTCATTCATACCAGACCCAGTTCCAGCTCCATCAGATATTCCAGTTCCTGCTTCTGCTCTACATCTGCTCCAGTTCAGACCTCTGCTTCTACATCTGTCAGTTTTCAGACACTCAGTTAGAGCAGCTTAGGTCTCTATTCAAATCAGAGTTAATTGAGCATGAGACTAGATTGAAGACTGAATTTGATGAAAAATTTATGAACTTGAAGGAAGCACTTTATTCTATTAATGATCGAGTATCTTCTATTGAAGCCAATGTTAGCTCATCCACCTCCTCTCTAAATGAAGATTTGAAGAATATATTTGAAGAATTGAAGGATATTTGTGGAGATGGTGAGACTTATGCAAAATGTAATGCAGAGCTTCAAGACAAAATTTCAAGTGCATGCAAGTTTGTTGATGAAAAACTAAAAGATTATGTCAAGATTCAATGTGAAGGAATGCATAAGATTATAGAACACTTAACTAGAATTACTAGGCAACATTTTTGATTTCTCTTTATGTATTTGAGTTTGATGTAATGAATGTGAAATTTGCAGTTATGTAATTTGCAGTTATTTGTAGTAATTGAACTTTGATGTAATGCTTTTTGATGTTAATGAAATTCAGTTCATTTCAATGTTGTGTACATTTGAGATATGATGTTTTGAAGTATACCTTGAATACATTAATGTATTTCTTAACCTTTTTGTTGATTACAAAAAAGGGGGAGAAATATTTAAATCGTATATGCTTTCAATTTGATTCAAGTTTGTTAAGTTTCTTTAAGAGGAAGAAATCATTAAAAGGGAGGTATTTAATCGTATATGCAATTTAAGACTCTGAAAGGGGGAGAGAAAATTTTGAGTATTAAGGGGAAGAGATAACTTAAGTATCATTTGCTCAAAGCTTAAAATTTAAAATTTTTGAATGAATTATAAAACTGAGTTTCATAGGGGGAGCTACCTCATTGAGGGGGAGCCTTTCCATGAACATAAATTTTGATTATAGAATCACAAATTTTTTTCAAGTTTAACTCGCATATACTTAATGTTTTTGTCATCATCAAAAAGGGGGAGATTGTTGAGAAATTATTGAAACATAATTGCCCCAACTTATTGATTTTGATGATTTCCAAAAGACATTACTTTACTTTCTAAAAGGCTATGAACATGTTAAGTCAATCAATGAAATATTCTTACTATGAGCAATTTCAAATTGGAAACTATGAACTGTTAATGTGTAATGAGTTTTTGAATCAATTGAATATATGTTTCAGTGAGCTATACTTATGAATTCAAAAATGATTTCTATACCACTCTTTTAAAGATCAATGAATTAATGAAAATGCTTTGAAATTGAGCATTACTGTTAAATCAACATTATTCAAGTCATATTTATATTTCAAAATTGGTTGGGATGATTTTCAAAGCAAATCAGAATGTTTTCTGATTTTTGTATCAGTCCCGAGCCGACTCGAGAGTTTCCGAGTCGACTCCTGTTATCTGATTTTTAATGTTGTCTCGAGTCGACACTTGAGTTTTCAAGAGTCGACCCCTGAACCTTCTCGAGCCGACTCGACTGTGCGAGCCGACTCGACTCAGACGGCAGAAAGACTCATTTTTGAGTGCCTCTCGAGTCGACTCCCAGCTTTTCGCGAGTCGACCCCTGAAAGTCACGAGTCGACTCCCAGATTTTCGCGAGTCGACCCCTGTCACTTTTTGGTGCGTTCTGGATTCGCTTGTCGAGCCGACTCGCACAGTACTCGAGCCGACTCCACGGAATCTGGGCGATATTTTTGAGTTGACACATCAGCACCAACGGTAATATTTTGAATCAACGGCTATATTTTACTGTGTCTAACGGCTATATCTTTTCAGGATCTATAAATAGAGGAGCCAGATTCAAATCAAATACATATAGAAGAGCAAGAGAGAAAAATAGAGAGAGCCTATTGAATATCAAAAAAGGGAAAACTGAGAGTATTGTAGAATCATTTGATTCAAGGAGAGATTCAATCTTTGCATTTGAGAGAGAGATTCGTGTGCATCATTTATCACTCTCAAAGCTCAAGAGGAAGGCAAAAAGCAATCCAACGTGCAAAATCTTCAGCCATTCCCAAGTTCAAAAAGAGGCAACACATTCTCCAAAGCTTTTCAACGATTGAGGAATCTTGCTGAGGCATCGATTCAACTCTTCAAGGAGAAAAGGGAGAAAGCCATCGCTGCAATCATCCGGAAAACCATCAGGCTTTCTAACCCTAGTTTTTATTTATTCTTAAATTTGTATATCTGCTCAAGAAGGAGCATTTTTGTTACAAATACTTTGATTTCACTTGGTTACTGGTTCAATCAGTGGATTGAATCAGTGGAGGTAGGTTTACCTCGTTACAAGCCGGAGTGCTTGTGTTGGGTTCGTTGTGATCCCGTGAAAACAACGAAAGGTTTGTTGTTAGCCCGCAAAACAACGTGTAGGGTTTTGTGCTGGTAAGCCCGCAAAACCAGCTGGGTTCGTTGTGCACCCGGTGAAAACAACAAGTTTGAGTTGTGAGCTTGTAAAACAACTCGGCTGTAATCTAGAGAGATTATAGTGTGGACCCAAGTGAATCTTGGGAGTGGACGTAGGTGTTGGTTGCACCGAACCACTATAAAATTCTTGTGTTTGCCGTGCATATTTTCTCTATCTCTATCTCTCTTTATTAACTGCTTGTTCTTTGCTTATTAGTTAATCTCACTTGCACATCTTGCTAATTAATCAATTAAAGTTAAAAAGACTTAAATTTTTTAAGAACCCAATTCACCCCCCCCCCCTCTTGGGTTGCCATCTGGGCCAATAAGGCTAAATTGGTAGTTGACACTCTTGGGTAGGTTCGCTCATGAAAGGAGGGTTAGGTCCAAAGTAATCACTATGAATCGCTGCCGGTTCCCTATACTCTACTAGGTCTGCAATATTGAAGGTTGAGCTAATGTCCCAATATGAGGGTAGATCTAATTTGCATTGGGTCCTACCTTCTCTATCACTTTAAAGGGGCCAGCTCCGCGAGCATGAAGTTTCTTAACAGTCCCTGGCGGGAACCGTTCAGGCCTAAGCCTAACCATGATAGAATCTCCTACACCAACTCTTTGGCTCTTCTTTGAAAGTTAGCCGGTCTTTTATAAGTTTCATTACTTAGATTTATTTTATAGCTAATGTTCTTATAGTCTCTGATATGCTGTGCAAATGCTTGTGCGGACTCTGAGACTCGTGTGTGGAGGGATAAAGGAATTAAATCAAGTGGATGATTAGGCTTGTACCCATGACTATCTCAAATGGACTCTTGCCAGTAGATCTGTTTACTGAGCTGTTATAGGCGATCTGCACGAGGTAGTAATAGATTACACGTCCCTAGGTGTTCACCTACAAGGCACCTAAGAAGGTTTCCTAGACTATGGTTCAGCACTTCAACTTGTCCATCCGTTTTGGGGTGAAAGGCTGTAGAAAAATTAAGTTTGGTCCCTAACAGATGCCATAGCATTTTCAAAAGTAGCTGGTGAACCTAACATCCCTATCAGAAACAATGGTCTTGGGTAGGCCATGGAGCTTGACCGCACTGTCTAAGAAAAGTTGGGCTACCCTAGATGCATCAAAGGTTTGCGAACAAGGAATGAAGTGTGCCATCTTAGAGAACCTATCGACCACTACAAAGATGGAGTAATGCTTCTTCTGGGTCTTAGGTAATCCGAGAATGAAGTCCATACTGAGGTCTTGCCAAGGATGATCAGGCACTCGCAAAGGAGTATATAGACAGGTGTTTTGCTTCTGCTGTTTTGTAATGACACAAGTTCGACAATGGGCTACTATCAGGGCAACGAGCCTTTTTAATCCTGGCCAGTAAAATTGGTCCTCTATTGCTAGGATAGTCTTATCTCTTCCAAAATGACCAGCTAATCCCCTAATATGCGTTTTCTAGACTAGAAACTCTCTAAGTGACGTCCTAGAGATACAAAGTCTATTGCCCCTAAAAAGGTAACTATCCTGGATGGTATAATATCCACTGGTACTGGATGATCCTTGCCGAAGGGTCTTATAAATTTTACCAAAGTCAGGGCAGGTCTCATACTCATCTTTTATCTGATTGAACCCTATAACTTCGGTGCTAACAGTACTCAACAACAAAGACTTACGGCTTAGGGTCTGCTACCTTATTTTACCCCGGCACGGTTTTTAGGATAAAAGTGTATGCCTGAATGTATTCAACCCACTTGCTATACCTAGAATTGAGCTTCTTTTGGGAGTTCAAAAATCGAGGTGCCTCATGATCAGAAAATAAAATAAACTCCTGCGGTAATAAGTAATGTCTCCAATACTTAAGGGCCTGTACTATCGCATAGAATTTCTTATCATAGGTAGAATATCTAAGTTTAGCTTCATTTAGTTTTTCACTAAAGAAAGCTATGGGATAGTTTTCTTGGCTTAACACTCCACCTATGCTTACTCCCGATGCATCGCACGCAACCTCAAACACCTTAGAAAAGTCTGGAATTCTAAGTATGGGTGCATGAGTCATCCTATCCTTAAGCTCTAGGAAGGCCTTATTAGCTGACTTAGTCCATTCAAATTACCCTTCATAATACAATTAGTAATGCATGCGACGATGGTGCTAAATCCTCTAATGAATCTTCTATAAAAGGTTGCTAGGCCATGGAAGCTACGGACATCGTGGAAATTCATGAGTACTGGCCACTCTACGATCGACCTAACCTTTTCAAGATCCGCCGACATCTTCTGGGGTTACAACAAAATCTAGAAAGATAATCCTATGCGTCATGAAATCACAATTCTTAAGGTTTGCATAAAGGCTATTCTCTCTAAGGGTCTCACATATTAATCTGAGATGGTTAAGATGGTCCTCTTTGGTCTTGCTATAAATTAATATATTGTTAAAATAGACCATCAAGAATTTTTTCGTGTACTCTTTCAGGACCTGGGTCATGATTCTCATGAATGTAATAGGTGTGTTTGAAAGCCCAAAAGGCATCACGACCCATTTAAAAACCATCTCTAGTCTTAAATGCAGTCTTCCACTCATCCCCTAGTCTAATTCTAACATGATGGTAACCACTCTTAAGGTCTACCTTGGAAAAGATGGTGGCACCCGTCATCATATCTAACATGTCATCTAATCTGGGGATAGGGAACCTATATTTGATAGTGATTTTGTTGATGGCCCTGCTATCCACGCACATTCTTTACGTACCATCCTTCTTAGGGGTTAAGAGTGCAGGAACTACACAAGGGCTTAAGCTCTTCCTAATGAATCCTTTCCTAAGTAATTCTTCACTTGTTTCTGTAGTTATTGATGCTCAGTGGGGTTCATCCTATAATGGAAAAGGTTTGGAAGGGTTGATCCTGGGATCAGGTCAATGGCGTGTTGGATGTCTCTCAGGGATGGTAACTGATCAGGCAACTCTTTAGGAAAGACATCCTTAAATTCCTCTAGGGTCTCAATTACTTCAATGGGTCGTTCCTTTTGAACTAATTCATAGATCTCTTTAGTGGTCAAAATCCACATAGAGTTATCCTTAGTGATGTCATTTTTTAATTCCTTAGCTTTAATCAGATTAACTCTTGACTTGCTATCCTTAAGGCTACTAGATCCTTTATTGATTGGGTCTTACGCGGAACTGGATGTATAATACTTGTTTCCATTGTGTTTAAAAGAGCAGATGTTGGATCAACCAAACAAGGTAGCATCGTGATTGTAAAGCCAAGGCCGACCTAATATCTACTAACACCCATAGAAATTACATCGCACACGATCTTTTCTTCATAATTTTGCAATTTGATTAGTATTTGGCATCTAGACTTGATTAGGATAATGGTGTAATCTACTCACGAGACCTTATAGGGACTAGGATGAGGAGATGTGGTCAATCCTAATGATTTAACTGTATTGACAGAAACGACATTGACACAACTCTCACTATCAACTATTGTCTTGAGCACCTTATCCCTTATCTTAACAAAAGTCTTTAGGATGTTAGTCTTACTCCAATCTTTCTGGTCCTTAGTTTGAGTTTGGGTCAAGATACATCTAACCACTCCTAGTAGATCTTCAGAATCAAATGTTTCCTCCTCCCCATCGTACTCATCTATCAGATGGGTATAGCCTTATAGACCTCTCCCTCAGGCTCAACTAGGGGCTCGGACTCAGTCTCAGTAACTCATCTATATGAAGGGATCTGACTGGGCACTGGCTAATCATATGCCCTGATTTGTTGCATCTAAAGCATTTGATCTGGGGGTTGAAATTTCTTTGGACCTCTACAGATTTGCCCTTATTCTCTCTCTAGAGTATAGGGGTACTATTCTGGGGTTGACTCAACTTGGCTCGGCTTGTACTGGATCGGCTAGTGTTGGATCGACTCGGGTAAGTCTGGCGGGGGTCTGATTACTGGGTAGGTCTGGGATGGCTACGATAGGCCAGGCTAGATCCTGGATATGGGCTAGGCTCTTGGTACCATCTGATCTACGATAGGGTAGCCCTCTCTGAAAATGTTTATAATCCCTAGCAACTTGGTAAGCTTCTTCTAAATTGTGTACCCTTCTCAGGTAGAGTTCTCTTTGAATATCTGCTCTCAGGCCATACCTAAATTTGGATAGGATGACTTCCTCAGACTGAACGATATTACACCTTATGGTATACTCTTGGAATGTGGTAATGTATTCATTCACAGTTTTGCTACCCTGAATTAATCACTGCCACTGGTCCAATAGGCTCTGGTCATACGATGTGGGGACATAATTGGATTGAAGTCTAGCCTTCATGGCACGCCAGGTGACTATGGGGTCCCTACCCTCTAGTGCTTGCCTTTGCTCTATAGTGGCCCAGTATAACCTAGCCTGTCGTACTAACTTAAGCTTGGCAAATCTAAACTTATGCTTCTCAGACATATCGTATCAGTCAAAGTACTGGTCCATCTCTTCCTTCCAATCAAGGTGTCCTTAGGATCCATAGAGCCATCGAAAGTAGGTGCTTCAAGTATGACACTTCTAAGGGCTCTTTCTTCTTGGTCTACTGCCTCATGATTGGGTCTCCTAGGGAGGACATCTAGGACTGGATCAGATCGAGGTGGTCTCCTAGGCCCATCCCCAAAGTGAGGATCATGATGTGGAGGTCCCCTAGGGTTTGGCCTTATGTAGAGGTCAGGCTGTTGGGCTCTTGTAGGATGAGGTGGGGTCTCATGATCAGATTCAGCGTGGGCCTCACGGGCTTCTTCTAGGATGCCTAACTAGTTTCAACTTGATCAAACTTGGACCCTAATCTAGCCTCAGATTGCTTGATGTCTTGGTTCATTCGGGCTAGTTGTTCAGTGATGATCCTTAAGTGATCCTTAATGTTTTGATTAGCCATGGGTTCAGCATGTAATGGAGGTGGTGATGGGTGCAAAGATGCTCCTAATCTAGTGCATATGCAAGCACAATCAAGCACACAAGACTCAGACTGACTCGAATTACGGTATGCTATATCTAGTCATCCAGAGTAAATGATTTGGCTTAATGCAAGCCAATCTAATAGTAACTCTTCAATTGGCCAGTTGGGACAGTGGGAGGGAGGAGGCTCATTCCGCAAATTGCATGCCTATTAGAATAACCCCAACACTTCGCTTAAGTCGTTTGACATTTGGCCTTCCTTCTAGACATCAATTTCAGAGGACACGCCAGATTGATATGTACTAGTCTCCTTCAGTATATTAGACCATACTACAAAAAGTTAAATAGACTACAGTAGGTTTTAGAAAAAAGACTACATTTTTCGTAAAAAATGTAGTCTTATATTTTCATAAATTAAAAGACTATATCTTTTATTTAAAACATAGTCTTAAATTATCTGAAAATATAAAAAGACTACGTTTTTAAATAAGACGTAGTCTTATATATAAAAAGACTACGTTTTTAAATAAGAAGTAGTCTTATATTATCTGATAATAAATTTTAGACTACATTTTTAATGAAGACGCAATCTTATATTTTCTGATAATATAAAAAGACTACTTTTTATATCTTATAATATAAAAGACTACATTTTTAATTAAGACGTAGTCTTATATTATCTGATAATATAAAAAGACTACGTTTTTAATATTTTATAATATAAAAGACTACATTTTTAATTAAGATAAAGTCCTGTATTTTTTAAATTAAGACGTAGTCTAATATAATTTTCCTTCTAATTCACTTTCCTCCTTTTCCTAAACGAAACCTCGCGATACCCAAAATCAAATTTCTTTCTTCCATCCAGTTTTGTTCTAGGTTTTCGTTTGTGGAGACTCCACCCCACCACGCAGGATTAAGGTTGAGGAGACTCCATCATCATCGATCAGGATTTCGTTTACAAGGACTCCATCACCAGGCAGGAATAGGGTTTTGTTCTTCACCAGGCTGAGATTCAACTGCAGGTAAATTTTTTTTTCTTTAATCTAACGACGAGAGAGAGGCAAGAGGGATGTGACGTGGGGTTTGGCTCGGGCCCAATGGGAGCTACGGCCGACAGCCCCACGGACCTGGAGTGGCATCCGGTGGGGGATGCCGGCCTGAGCGGCATCCGGCGGGCGGAGAGCGGAGGAGAGGGCCGCGGCCCTTTCCTGTGCAGGAGCCAAACCGGCTCCCGCGTTCACGGCGCTGGGCCTGAGCCATGGCCGGCATCCCCATTGAACCTGGAGCAGCGTCCGGTAAGGGACGCCGGGCCTGAGCGGAAGAGAGCGGAGGGGAGGGCCGCGGTCCTTCTCCTGTGCGGGAGCCAAACCGGCTCCCACGTTGGTTCAGCCCGGCGGCGTGCTTGCTGCCTCGCCGAGCTTGAGGGTTGATCGGAGACCCCCATCGGCGCCGAGAGAGCGTCCGGTGAGGGTCCGGTCGGCCGGTGATGGCCGGCTGTGCCACCGGCTTAGTGAGGAGCCGTAAGGGAAAAGAGAGGAAAGAGAGAGAAAGAGAGAAAGAGGGAGAGAGGGGGAGGCCACGATCGGTCGCCGATGGTCGGTCTGCCCAGCAATTGGCTGGCGGCCCTGGCCGCCGGCACGCTCTCCCCTGTTTCGGGTGAAGCAGGGGAGAGGGAAACAGGGGAGCCCTGTTTGGGCATTTTGGGCCGGGTTGGGCCGGTCTGTGAGCCTAGTTGGGCCGAGTTTTTGAGCCCTATAATGGGTCGTGGTTAGAAAAAGGAATACGGCCCGGATTAGCGTTGATCCTAATTCTGGGGGTATTTTTATTTCCCCATTTGGACTGTTATTCGGAAAGATATTCAAGCCCAAAGTTGGGCCCATGAATAGATTTGGGTAGCAATTAGGGAATACTTTATCATTTCAATTTTAAAGATTTGATGATGGAAATTGATGCTCTAGGTACCCAGAGGTCCTAATGTTATAGCCTAATTTTCTTTTCTTTTTTTATTTTTTTTGAAAATAAGGTGATTGTTGATTTTTCTTTAAAAAATAATAAAGATAGTTTATATGTTTTTGAACATAATATCTTTTCCATTTTAGGAACAGAGATGGTGGATTCATCGGGATGAAAAGTAGGTCCAAAGAGATTGATGACAAAGTAAAGAAAGCTGAACACCGTAAGTTATTATTTATCTTTTTAATTTACTTACTATCTTTCAAATTTATTAGTTTGTTAGATAAAATTAATTATATTTGTTGATTTAATTAAGTTTGATTTAATTAAGTAGTTACTAGTTTTTTGAATTTA
Source organism: Calamus simplicifolius (assembly GCA_900491605.1). NCBI lineage: Eukaryota > Viridiplantae > Streptophyta > Magnoliopsida > Arecales > Arecaceae > Calamus > Calamus simplicifolius. The sequence goes on from UESW01004042.1 coordinate 179,341, forward strand.
AACAGACTAGATAAGTCATGGTACTCTGCTGATAGACGTACAAAAAGATACAAGGATGGTGTCAAAGTTTTTTTGAATCATGTTAAAAGAAATTTAGATGACCTTAGTTCCATACACTGTCCATGCATAAAATGTGGGAATATGAAAGTTCATGATATCACAGTGGTTAAAGATATCTTTTTTGTAATGGTATCGACTCAAGTTATGATGTATGGATATGGCATGGCAAAAACATATGTAATGTTGAGGAAGATAAGTGTACCTTAGATGCTGAAGAATGTTGTCTTCAATTCAATGATGATATTTATGCTATGGAAATGGTTGAAGAAGCCAGAGATCTATTTGAATGTAATCCAAAGAAATTCGTTGACTTATTGGATGATGCTTAGTGCCCTTTATACACTGGTTGTAGTGGGTTCACTAAGCTTTCTGTTTTGGTACGATTATACAACTTTAAAACAAAATATGGGTGGAGCGATGCAAGTTTCAATGAGCTATTAAGCTTTTGGGGTGATGTGCTTCCAAAAGAAAATTTGATGCCAACATCAATATATGAAGCAAAAAGACATTGTGCCTTACGAATGCAATATGAAAAGATACACGCATGTCCAAATGATTGCATATTATATAAAATGCAAACAAGGATGTTGATGTATGTCCAAATTGTTCTGAATCAAGATGGAAGATTCCTAAAGGATCCAATCTTCCAAAAGTAGGCATGTCGGCAAAAGTTCTATGGTATTTTTCCCCCATACCCAGGTTTAGAAGAATGTATGGTACTCGTCAAATATCGAAATATTTGACATGGCATTCCAGTGAAAGAAAGTTGACAATTACATGCGACATCCAGCAGATGCAGCATCATGGAAATTAATAGACCACAAATAGCCTGATTTTGCATGTGAGCCACGAAATCTCCGATTGGCACTTACAGCAGATGGGATAAATCCACATAGCTCCTTAAGTAGTCGTCACAGTACATGGCTTGTCATACTTTTTACTTACAATCTCCCACCATGGTTGTGTATGAAGCGAAAATTCATGATGTTAACCTTGTTGATATCGGGTCCTAAGCAGCCGGGAAATGATATTGACATCTTCTTGCAACCACTTATTGATGATTTAAAAATGCTATGGGATGTCGGTGTTGAAATTTATGATGCATATTTGCAAGAGGTATTCACCTTAAAGGTCGTATTACTATGGACAATAAATGATTTTTCCACGTATGAAAATTTGAGTGGCTGCAGTGTTAAAGGTTATTTGGCTTGCCCAATTTGTACTAAAAATACACATAGTGTATACTTGAAACATAGTCGAAAAAATATGTACCAAGGTCATAGGAGATTTTTACACAAAAATCATCCATATAGAAGAGCAAAAAAGATATTTAATGGTTGTCAAGAGTTTGATGTTGAGCCTAAACCTTTAACTGGAACAAAAATTTTACAAAAGACCAGAAATATTAAGTATGTGATGGGAAAAAGCAAGCAAATACAGTGCATGTTGAGAAATCAAAAAAGAATGACAAGGTTTCAAAGGCAAAGTCTAAACTTGCGTGGAAAAAAAGGTCAATATTTTTTATCTTGAATATTGGGAGTTTCTTCATATACGTCATGTCTTAGATGTGATGCATATTGAGAAAAACGTATGTGAGAGCATCGTGGGAACCCTTCTTGATATACCTGAAAGTCAAAGGATGGACTAAGCAGTCGTTTAGATCTAGTAAATCTGGGAATTCGAAGTGAGCTACAGCCAATAGTGGGTGAAAAAAGGATATATTTGCCTGCTGCAAGTTACACACTTTCAAAGGCTGAGAAAATCAAATTTTGCAAGATGTTATCTGCACTTAAAGTTCCAGATGGACACTTCTTTAACTTAAGAAATTGTGTTTCTATGGAAGAATTGAAGCTTTATGGCCTAAAATCTTATGACTACTGTTGCTGCCGAAATCTGTCCTCCGACTCGGGCGCAATCGGGCTTCAAGATGGACTTCCTCCTGGCGAACCTGCAAAACAGTCCTCGCGCGAGGGGTGTTGGGGGTGACCCTCTGTGGAAGACCCTTCAACGCTCAAGTCAGTGGGGATCGATAATCAAAAAATGAGGAGAAGGCTCTCGCTGAAGAGTCCCTCCAGGACTCTGAGCAAGCACTAATGGCAGAAGGTAAGGCACAAGGAGAGAGGGTTCCAGTGAGCAAGTGTGCATACCTGAGGAGCCAGCAGATGACTCTATTTATAGAGGATCACCTGATTCCCTGGGGGTGTCGTGGGTCTGAAAGTCATTAGGATCTAAATCTAGTTTGTTATGAGGTCAGTAGGATTCGTATCTTGTTGGTTAGAGGATCGACGGCTAGGAGAGCTTGTTGATGTCTCGAGATTTGGCAAGGACATAGGCTCCAGGGCTCTAGGCCACTCTCACGGGTCCTAGGCCACTTTGGATATGATTTCTGTTTGAATCTTACGAATTCAAGCTCTCTCGCGCCGAATTCTACAGAGGTATAGATATTGCTCGGGCTAGGCCAAGCGATGGGAGAGATCAGCTAGAGTGGCCGAGAGACGATATAGCTCGACTGAGGCCGAGAGACGATATAGCTCGGCTGGGGCCGAGAGATGATAGCTCGGCTGGGGCCGAGAGATGATCCGTGCCTTGGGAATCCTTGGCTCGGTGAGGGGCTAAGGCGCCCCAACTTACCGAGGTTAACTTATCTCTGGCGGGTGTTGCAAAGCGAGTAGGAATCAGGGCTATCCCTAACCATGTGCACGATTATTGACACAGCGATTTTACCCCTCAACACATGCCCCCACTCCCTAGTTCGAAGCGTAGGTTCGGGCGTAGGGAGTATAATTCCAGGTGGCATGACTTGAATGGAGAGATCCGGGTTTGACAGCCTGTGCAATGATGCCCTATTTAATGTTGCGCGGCCGCCATGCCTTTGTGGGATGTGCCTTTACGGGGCACGTCACATAAGGCTCCTTTGAGGCAGTGGTTGGGGAATTGCCACGTAGCAAATCTCGGTTTTTACGCATCCGCAATGGCGGTTCCGGGCATCTCGGTTGAGACGCCCTATCTTTCTCTTAAGGAGGTTTCTTTGGGGGAAAGTAAAGTCGAAACAGCGTCGTTCCTGTTCGCAGCGCTCTTTTGTTCCTCTTTGGAGAATCTTGCTCTATGCTTCCTCTGTAATCTCGATCGGTGTTTATCTCGGCCAGCAGGATGATAAGCCCCAACGATATGGTTTCGAAGATTGCTGCCGAGGATTTGGGGAAATACGCCAAAAGTATGGCATTCCCTTGGATGTCCTTCTGAGATTACCGGAGCCCGAGCATAGGGTTTCGCAAGATCTAGAGTGTGGGGTCTTTCTTTATGAAGACAGCCTGAAGGCGGGCCTTCGATTTCCCCTTCATCCCTTGGTGAAGGAAATCATGAGATTCTACAACATTTGCCCGACAATGGTGGCTCCCAACAGTTGGCGCAGCGTCATCGGGTTTATCTCAATGTGTAGTCGGATTCAGGTAACGGCAACTCTTCCTCTCTTTCGTGCCTGTTACTATCTGATGCCTAGAAGGAAATCAGAGTGGCCTTATATTGGACCTCGGAGGTATTTAAGACGATAACAGATAAGCCATCGTCTATCAAGGAGTGGAAGGTCAGGTTTTTTATTGCCGAGGGAACATCGGCTCCGATTTTCCCTGGGATGGGAAACTTTGTTTGAGACGTGGAAGCACATCCGATTCTATCTGAGTAGGAGAAGGAGGACTTGGAGGTCCTTCATGATGGTAGTACGTTTTTGACTGACGATTTACTATTGGATGAGGCTCTTTTCGCCGCCGGACTTAGCCCCCTTGACCCGCATAGTAAGTCTTTTTCTTTTTCCATTGATTTTGCTCGAGCAAATATGCCTCGGTCTAACCGTTCGCTCTCTGTTCCTGCAGCCAAGAAGTCTGAACTATCGGGCCACATAAAGAAAGGGTTGAGCAAGCGTCCAAGGGAGAGCAACGGAGGGGAGAAACGTAAGCCCGAGAAGACGGCTCATTTTTCCGAAGAGCGCTCGCTTGAGGTTGGAGTAGTCACGGCGGAGGCAATGAAAGAAGAGGAGGATTCAGAGAGGACTGCTGAGGTCCCTTGTCCTTTAGTGGTGGAAATAGTAGATAGCCCGGATGAAACTCCGTTGGCTTGTCTGGGAGCCCCTTCTTTTGAAGGTGAGCCAATGGCTGGCACGCAGAGGTCGGTGCCTCTGAGGGCCCTCCTCCGAGCGAGGAAATGCCTCTGGCCTTGGCGGGAGGATAGGAGGGAGCAATTGCAATAATCGAGGCTCAAGACAAACCTTCCATTGGAGGGCTCCCTCCGGAGGGATTTAGGGGCAGCGATGTCAGGCCGATTGTAGTGGAGGCTCAAAAGGAGCCTATGGCTGGAGAACTTTTTCCTGAGTGGTTGAGGAAATTGATGAACAGACTGAGGCTTTGGTGGAGCCTGCAGGGGAGGAGCAGGCGCCTGTGATCGAGGGAAGAAGCTCAGACAAGGGGAGAGAGCTAGGTAAAGGTCTTGCAGCCGAAGCTTCCTCCACCAAAGTTTCGGGAAAACTGGC